>CM053411.1:70550496-70666598 GCA_028644305.1 Xerus rutilus | reverse complement strand
CCTTTTATATTTTGCAATCTTTGGTGTTCCTTGGTTTGTAGATCTCTCTCTCTAATCTCTATCTCTGTCTTTATCTTCAAAAGGTGCTTTCTGTCTTTTTGTAAGAATAATAGTCATGTTGGATAAGGACCTTCTCTGCTCCAGGATAATCTCAACATAACTTCAATGATATTATCTGTTATGAGATTATCTCCAAATAAAGTCTTCAAAAAGACTGGAAATAAGACTTCAACATAAAAATTTTGGAGGAACAGAACTGAATACAAAACATCATGCTTCTCATCAAAGGCTGCATAAAATTCAAAGATTTCATTTGAGCCCTAATATCTACCTCCCCTCCCAATAAGAAGTTTTATGTATTTTTGTGGCTTATCTAGTTGGGTATAATAGCAGCATAATCGTCTTTTATACTATAAACATAATCATCATCATCATCATACTGATTATATTTTTTCAGAATCACGCTGATTACAAAGGGCTTCTCTATGCTTGCAGTCCCTTGGTTTTCTTTTTGGCTATTTGAGGAAGGTGTGGTTGAGATTATAAGACCCATTTAAACATAATTTTAGGTTTATATAGATTGCCTTGCCCCTGGTCACTGCAAGGACACCTAGGCACAACATGTATTTTAATGACCAACAGTGTAGATGAGAAGTGAGAGCCAGTAAAATGTTCTTTTATTAACAAATGCAAAAACAGCAGCAGCAAAACAACAAATATAGCATACAGAGTGGTAAATTTACACAAGAATGATAAATTATAGCGTAAGTAAAAATAAATCAGTTTCCTAAAATGATTATTTGTAATCTTATAAGAGAATAGTGGCAATTTTTACAATTTATGTTTTAGAATCTTTGGTTGTTATCTTGAACTTTTTAGTTAGAAGATACATTTACAAGCTTTATAATCAAGTAGTTATAATTCTCTGGAGGTCTTGATTATTCTTATTATCAGTAAATATAGGATAAAAATATTGGAACAAAATAATCAAAGAGGCAATATTTAATCTTTTGTAAGACCTTAACCTCATAGGATTATTTTCTAACACTACCATTAGTTTATCATATTATTATGTCCATGAAAATGTAAATATTCTGTAAGTTTCACTTATTATTTTAACATATTAAAAATAGTGGTATTGAAAATCTTTATTTTCTAGTCATGTCAAACTTCTCATCTCTTCAATTATCATTTACATTTCTAATATCAAAATCAGGCAGGGGCTCTGGTTGTCATTTGGTGGTAGAGCACTTGCCTAGCACATGTGAGGCACTGGGTTCAATCCTCAACACCACACAAAAATAAATAAATAAAATAAAGGTATTATATTCATCTACAAACTAAAAGTATTTTTAAAAAATCAGTCAGAGTGTCAGTATATACTTTGATTCTAGTTACAGAATCAGATACCTGCAAATACTAGGGGAGACTTACGAAAGGAAGTTCATAGACTCAATCCTGCCAGGGCCAACAGGAGTCCATCTGTCCATGGTAGAGTTGAAATGCTCTTGTAGTGAATTGTATAGAGCAGTGAGGCGAATGTGTCAGAATAATTGGTGAACCTCAGTAACAGGTTACTGATTGAAAAAAGCATTTTAGAAGAATGCATATAATATAGATATATTTTTATAAATTTGAAGAACATGAAAACACAAAAACTTCGTTCAAAAATACACATGATAGGATGAAAACATTTCAAAAACCAGGACAACAGGAAACTGAGAATTCAGAGCCAAAGTTTCCTGAGTAGCAGGAATGATGAGGTGAAATCACATGGGATCGTCCATGGTACACATAATGTCTAGTCTCTTAGGTCCCACACGAATATGGCAGGTTCATTTTATTATCCTTGTAACTTTTCTCTTGTATCTACTTAATATTTAATAAAAGCTCATCTTAAGTGGTTGATCTGACACTATCTGTTGTCCAGCTCCAATTTTGTGTCTGCTGGAACAGTTAGAGGGAAGAAAATAAAGGATGGCAACTTGAGTCCAGCATCCCTGACAGGGTCGATATTGACTCTATGCCTATTACGTGCGTCTGCTCTGCTGGCAAATTCACAGTTGGCTGAGTGAAGGCAGAAACGAATCAGGCCCAGTTCTTGCTCTTTTGGCAAATCATGAAGCCATTCAGGAGACAAGGTTTACTTTGAGAAATAACCAAGTCTCTTTTTCTCATTTCTTGTCTGGGTCCTTGTACCAATTCCTTGATAGGTCAAGAAAAATGACTTATGTCTACCTCTGATTCCTTTACCATAGAAAGAACATTCTAGAGTGTCTGATCAGGAGCTCTGCAAACGAGTTGAAATTCCCTGCATCCAGGGACTGCAGCATGTTCCAGCCTCTGTACCTCAGCCTACAAGGCAGTTTGCATTCTGCCTCCAAACCACTAGGCTTGGATCTCGCCAACTCCACCAAACAAGCCCCTGGCACCCTGCTTCAGACTGCTTGCTCCTACTTACACATTCCCACACTTGGCAAGCCTCCTCATTTCTCTTTGTCCTTGCACAAGCAACTCTCTTTGAATGGATCACAGGCTTCACTTTTAGCTATCTCATGAACACAACATAGCTCCATCTGTGTAGTGCAGAAAGCCCTTCCTTGCTCTTAACCTAGCGTAGGTCTCCCCACCCCACATTTCCAGAGATACCTTCCCTTCCCCATTCCCACAGCACATATATTCCACAATGCACAGTGATGAACGCTCTGCTTTTCTGCATTCTTGATGATTTCATGAGCTCCCTGAGGTGCATGAATCTCAGGGATTTATATAAGAACATTAGTAACAAATAAAAGTAAATAAGCCACAAGGCAATATTTACAAATAAAAAAACCGAAAGATTCTAATATTGGAGTTTATAGGCTAGGGTGGATGTCCTCATGGGAAAGATAGGATTTGAGATGGTCTCTGATAGATGGACTTGGATCAGCAGGAAAAAAAGAAAAAATCTTCACAAAAGAGAAACAAAAAAGAAAAATTATAGAGGGCAGAATCTGAATGTTTTCTTGGGAACAATAAAAGCACAAATTTGACTAAGTAGGAGGTGCCTACTCTTCTGGGGCTCACAGTTGGAAAGAAACATGAGGCTTAGGTAGGACAATTGCTGGGACTCAATCCTGCAGGAAGTGGGAAGGGCAGCGAGGACTTAGATCATCAGAGCGACCTGATGTGACTCTTAAGTCAGCACTGAGTTAACTGGACCAAAACTGAAACTGGAAATGTCAAATCTAAGCTCTTCCTCTGCCCTGATTACAGATACATAAGGAGCCTGAACAGTACCTGTCTTCGTCTTCCTCAAGGAGGATACTGGCAAATTAGAGGCTACAGGCAAGATTGACACATTCCAATTATCTTTCGAAAATGAAAGAAACAGAAAAAGTAAACCCAGCTGAAGCCTGGGGAATTGTGAAGTGCCTTCAGTAATTGTATGGTGGCCTTTGGTGAGCTGTGATGGAGACTGGCTGGGTGAGGAGAAAACCCAGCAAAGCAAAACGCTGTCCTCCACTTAGCAGTTTCTAGAAATAGACCACGAGCACAGTGTGCATGTGCTCCTGGCGAGTCTCCATGGAGGAAGAAATGTTCTCAGGAGACGAACCCTCCCATTGCTGGCCAGGGAACAAAACCTGTCTCTCCCCACCTTCTACCCGCCTCCCTGCCCCCAGCTCCTCTCCATCCGGTCTCTTGTGTGCTCTAGCACCAGGGAGCTTAGTGCAAAACCAAGGAAGCAAGAGTGTGGCTGCTGCCCTAGAGGCCAATACTGTTGAGGGCTCAGGGGAACCCAGGCGGCAACACTGTTCTCTCATTGCAAGGTGGAAAGTCAGATACTATTTTTACTATGAAAATTAAGCTGCTGGGGGAGAATGAGGCCTAAGTATGATATCACAAGGAGCTACTAAATAAAAAGGAAATCTCCATAGTCCTCATGTTGGGTCCTGGACTCCATGAGTCTAGAGAAGAGCAGAATGTGTACTTTCATAGGGTAGTGAGTTCTCAAGGAGAAAAGGGAACTTGGCTTCCCATTCCTGAATTCACAGTTTACTAAATTCACAGTTTAGTAAAGTCATTCCTCTGCCCTAGGGGGTGAGTGACTAAAGAGAAGGAGAGAGGCTGGGAGAGCTAGATACTAAAGTCAAAAGAAGACGCACGGGCAGGCCGGCGTGGCCTCATCTGACAAATGTCTGAAATTGCTGTATAGCTGGAAGAAACCAGGAGGAAGCCAGTCAGTGGCTGGAAGAGTAAGTTTAAAGCCCTCGTGGGACTCATTGGATTGGTTTATAGGTAGGGAGGCAGACAGGGAGCAGAAGGGTGAGCACTGTCAACTATACAAAGGGACTTCAGGGAGTTTCACAAGGTGGATGTCTTTGACCTTCAGGGAACAGTAAGATGAATATTTCTGACACAATACATAAAGGCATGGGTTTTGAAATGGCATGGCTTGCCTGGGAAATTTCAAGAATTCCATATAACCTGGGGTAGTAAGCAAACCCCTCTGACATTGTAAATGTGCACAGATGGGTCCGTTCTTGGGATGGTCGGGGACTTGCTTTCATGAGATGATCTTGTCTTGTTAGAAAGGGCAGACCGCTGGAAGAGGTTAAAGTTTATTGGCTCTCTGAGTTGCAGTGAGCCCTCTTGCCATGATCTTTTGCCTTTTCTCCTCTGGCTACTATGGAAAGCAGTTTGTTTCAGTTCAGGTCTCTTTGTTTGATGGAGCCCAACAAATTCTGTAATTCATCTGAATTGCTTGTTCTTAGTGAATTCCTTTCACTAACAATGGAATGAGGAGGAGGGAGGCAGGATGGTAAAAATATGACCCTTATTTTCCAGGAGCACCTTCTACTGTGCAGGAAGCCAGAACAAACCAGGAATCTGGAACAAACCAGAGCAAGTACCTTACAAGAGGAGTAAAAGGAAACACTAAATAATTGGCAGAAGAGAAGATAACCCCAGATGTAACAGGGGACACTTGCCATGTCAGACACATGTCCCAATCTTCATCTATGTCTGCTTTGACTTCATTATGCAGAAAGTTCTTATGGATTGGAGCTTATACAAAGCTAATAATGTAAGTGGGAGATGACAGGAGCTCACAGAAGGTCCACTGTAAGGAGGAGGGATACAGGGAGCTCACATGCCAATAATTTACGTCTGAGGTCAGAATGACAGAAGAGCTGCTGTTTGAGGGTGAGGGGTGGGAGAAGCAAAGTTAAGTCGCTGGTGTTTTTGAATCTGGTGAGCAGAATCAGACTGCTCAAGCTGTTAGGATAACCACCTGCCACTGATTCAGGCATTCTGGGAGGGATCCCCACAGGGAGAAGCTGGGGATCAAAATTATTAATGGGGGACTGGAGTTGTGGCTCAGTGGTAGAGTGCTTGCCTAGCATGTGTGAAGCACTGGGTTTGATTCTCAGCACTGTATATAAATAAATAAAGTCCATTGGCAACTAAAAAAAATTTAAAAAAATATTAGTGGGTCAATTCAATGGAAAAGTAGGAATTGTCTGGCTACATCCTTAAGGGTTACCTGATTTTATCCAACCTTTAGTGCTTTTCTTGTCTTTGAGCTATAAATGAGTTGTAGATAACAGACAATAAATAATGCAAATGATTCCTGTTCATAATTTTGTACAGTGGAGAAGATAATTGATTCCTTCCCCAGATATCCTTGGCAAAGTCATTTTTTAAATCAGTCTTTGAATTCACCAACATATTTAATGGTATGTGCGAACATGTGTCTTTACACTTACGTATGTATATCCAATTTAGCCTTTGAAGTACTTGTAACATCTTATCAGTCCCCTCATTAATTAATGAGTTAAGTAAAATCCTTGATTTGTGCTAAGCTTTTATTTGTGTGAGGGTCATAATTTTACCTTTAAGATTATTTTTATATTTCTCTTTAGTTTGAAATTTATTTGCATGTGGATCCAAAGATCTAGCCAACTTTCCATTTACCCTCACTTTCCACTGACAGCAAATAGACTTCTCAGCTCCCTAATTTATATTCAGAGTTCATCTTGGCTAACCCAGAAATCCACCAGGTGAGTGACATTTCTTTCCTATTGGAGAAAGGTCTGCGTACAGTGACTATTTCTTATGTTGTTTCCTCCAAGGAAGAACATGTGTGTGGGGCTAAAGCCTGAGAGAAGGATTTCTTTTCTTTCCTTTAGCTTTCTAAATGTCAATTGTCTATTTTTAACGAATAGTATGCTCTTTCTGATTTCTTACATGCTCAAATCTCATTCTCTGCCTTCAAATTTATTAATTATTCCTGGAGAAAAAGAAATTTGAAAACCAACAGAATGCAACCAACAACTGGGAAAAATGTCTTGAGTATATTTGGGGCCACTCAGTGTTCCTATGGGATGCCTGAACTCTGTAGTGGATTTGACAGCCCCCTCCTGCAGGGTTCCAGCACATTCTGTGCATATTCCTGTCTGAAGGGCTAGAACTCTTAATTACATTTATTTCTTGATGTATGCAGCTCTCACTGAGTTTAAGGTTCTCAAAAGCAGGGGGCTTTTTTATTGTCTCTCCCACATCAATCACAAGTGCAGAATGTAGCAAGTTTCTATGATGCATCCCTAAGTCTAGACAGCTCTCACAATTACAAAAGACCTTTCAGGTACAGAGCCAGAGGCTAGCTCCCTGTCCTCTTCACTGTCAGGTCATGAGTGTGTTCTTTTTTGGTTGAAAGGATCACATTTGCTGCTCCCTCAATGTTGTGGAGATAAAGCATTCAAATAAATTTCTAAAAGCGAAGGCAGCTAGAATAATGCAAGCTACTAAATTAGAAATTTTCCACACATCCTCCGAGGATCATAGATATAGAAAGAATAAGTAAAAATGTAATTAAACCATGCCTGCAACATGATCATGAGATAGAAAATATTAAAGATTCAATTTGTATTTTAGTTGGGAAATAAACTTTTGAAATTCATGAATCGCCTCTGGGGCCTGTGCTAGACCTGAAGGTCATAAAGGAATCCATGGAAGAAAGGAACTCATGGTAGTGGGGTCCTAGATGAGACAGACCTGGACTGCACAACTACAGGCTTCCAATTAGAAAGAGAGGTTCTTGAGTGACCATGGAAGTGAGGGCTGGAGGGCAGAGCTGGGGTGGACAACTCTGGAACCTAAGGATCTGGGTGGAGGAAAGAGAGAGGTGTTCTATGTACTATACTAAATATTTTTGGGTGTTTTAAAATTTTCATTATTGTTATGGCTTAGATATGAGGTGTTCCCCAAAAGCTCATGTGAGACAATGCAAGAAGATTTAGAGGTGAAATGATTGGGTTATGAGAGCCTTAACCTAATCAGTGCATTATTTCCCTGGTAGGGATTACCTGGTGGTAACTATAGGCAGGTAGTGTAGGGCTGGGTCAATAGGGGCATGCCCCTGGGGTTTATAGTTTATCCATGGTGAGGGGAGCTCTCTTTTCCTCTACTCCCTAGTACAATGTCCTGAGCTGCTTTCCTCAACCATGCCCTTCTGCTGTGATGTTCTGTGTCACCTCTGGCCCAGAGCAATGGGGCTGACCATCTATGGGCTGACACCTCTAAAACTGAACTCCAAAACAATTCTTCTTCCTCTAAATTTGCATGTGGATCACAACAGTGAAAAAACTGACTAAAACAATCATACTGTGTTGGAAAAATACAAAAAACCAGGAAAGGGCCCAAAACATGGTAAAGAAAGTGTGCTATGTAAACACAGGATTAAAAAAAATCACTATTCCTCCAGGGCTTGGACAAGAAAGTGGCTTGGAGAGTCTGGAAGCAGCACAGGATCACCTCCTCACCAGGAGGGGTCCGGGCATCATGTGTCCACATGGTGCTGGACACTTCCTTGACCGCTTTGAGGCTTCACACCCTCTTTACTCCAGGAAGCCTTCAATATGAGTACTTAGCTTATACGTGAGTTCACTGCAGTTCTTGAATTTGTGAGGTTCTAGCTTGCTGCAGAGACAAGATTGCTGGGAATAGACAGGGAACCCACATGTAAACGTTGTAGGGAGACCACAGGAGCCAGCAGATTTGAGATCCCAAGTGCTAACGTAGAACTAAGGCTTAGCTGTAGAGCACATTCCTAAGCAGAGGCAGTGGAGTGATCCCTTGAGCTTTCCAGCTTGTTTATCTTCTGGTGCCATCTGGAGATGTTTTCTCTACCAAGGGCCTCAGGGTGCCTGGGTTAATCTGATATGTTTTGTACTTAAGTGGAGACATGTGCAAAGTATGATGAAGGAGTTGCCTCAGCTCCAGGACTTAACCCATCTCTGCACTGTATTTGCAAACTCGCTAAGGCCAAGATTCAGATATGGAAGCTCATTACTAAAGGATCTGGGAGGATTTTCAGCATCAAGTTCTGGAACGTATGGGTTGAGCAATAGAGTCTGATAGCAATACACTACTGGGTAAAAGTTCAATAAATAGAATGGGCTGAACTCACAAATGTCCTCATTGACATATTTAGGAGACTGGGCAATGAGGCACAGAGAGGAGGGGAGCCAGTGCAAATTTCTTTCCTTCAGTTTCCCCTTCACATATATTTATTGCTTGTATAAGAAACATAATTAGCTATACCTTGTCTCTGGGTGGAGAAGGACTCTTTTTAACAGAATCCTGGATATATAAGCTCCATGAGTTCTCCTGTTGGATAGCAGGACCCCGATCCCTGCAGGTTTCCTTGATGGTACTCCATAGCTTTCACAAATGAGAGCACTCTGTCTCCTTGGCACTTACGCCAGTGCCATTCTGCTGCCATTACTTTCCCTGGGCCATGCTTTCTGTTTCACTGAGCCTTGCCATCAATGCTGTGTTATCCTGGGTTGGGATGTGAGCCTTGAGATGCTTGCTTTTGAGCTGTTGCTCAGGTCCCCAACATGGCTCACATTCCCGTAGGCACTTTTCTCCACGCTTCACTGGCAATCCTCTGCCCCCCTCCCTTCCCCAGTGCCTTCCCACTCTAGACTCTCTGGCTTACTGCTCTAAATAGCACCTTTTACCCATTTGCTTGTGTCCACACCATCTAGGTAGCCACTGTAACTATTGCTTCCTGGTAGAAAAACGGTCCTTGTCTCCACTCTAGGTTTTTGTCATCTTCCAGAAAGTTTCCCCAGCACTCTATGTTGGCTCAAGATGTGAGGATGTTTTAGGTAATGCCCACCCTATGCTGTACTGTTGGTCTCTTCCAATCTTCATATGCTATCACCAAGCCTGGGTCATTAGAGCAGATTTCTTTTTCCCAAGGCACATTCTCCCTGTATGGATTCTTGTACTTTCTAGAGCTTTTCATTCATTTCACTGGGTTATTTCCATTCGGTTAACAGATGTGCATGTAGATAATGTTGGTACCAAAACCTTAGTACTATTAGAGTTCTTTCCCAGGAGACTACTTAGCATCCATGTTAATAGTGGCAAATGGGAATAAGAAGTCAGTTAATTTATATTTATTTCTCTCTTATTTCAAAAGCATGTCATGTTTATTATAGAGGCTTCAGAAAATACAATAAAATAACAGAAAGAAAATAAATCACTGGAAACTTTTCTACCCAAAGACAAATTCAGTTAATATTTGCTGATTGTCATTTATATTTATTACGTGACTACCCTGTACCCATCGCTGTGCTCAGCAATGACATTAAAAATAAAAACCAAATCCTCCCTGGCTGACCCCATGTGAGTGTACCATGCATTATTATTATATAAGCCCTTCTCTAAAGCCTATTTCCTTTTATTTGTTGAAGATGACAAAGTTTTCTGACATTTTCTCCTGGATACTGAATTAAATCACATTAGGACATGTGTCCTTGGAATTTTCCAGGTGTCTTTCTCCTGCATTGCAGCATTTTTTACTTATAGAGTACTTCATATGTTCCCTTTATTTGTTCTCAGCCAGTGATTCAGCTTACTGTCATCTTCAGTATTTGTCAACAAAGAAGGTGAGTGGACTGCCTTTGGCTCTCCTCTGCCCACTTAGGTGCTGTCTGAGTCTTTCCCTCCTATCTGCTCTTGGTGGACATGGAACCAACTCCAGTGCTCAGTTTGCAGTGGGTGGTCACTTAGCACCTGTGTTTGGTGGAGTCAAGAACCATCCCTCCCCTCAGTCTCTGATGCACTGTCTTCTGAATTATCAGATGAAGGATATGGGGTATATATCTCAACATGCTCTAGTCTAGGGTGGCTCTTTCCAGCCTACATAAAAGACTTTCTCTGTGGAACCTATTCCTCCCAGAATTCCAAGTAGCTCCTTCCTTCCAGCTGTGGTCCAAGAGTTGCACCTAGGTGAAGAAATGGCAGCAGAGGACACCCCCGTGTGGAATCTGAACCCAAAGAACAGATGGGCAGCTGCTCAAGTTCAGATTGGTTCCAACACTATGGAGTTCTTGAACTTGAGGTTACACTATAGAAGTAAAAGCACCTTTCTGTCTTTAGGTAATCTATTTCATAAAAGGAAGTCTGGGTACATTTTTTTCCATCTGGTTAAATTTATTAGAATTAGAAGAAAAATTCCTTGTTTTAATATTAGGGTTTTAGTCCATCCTAATAGATTCTGTAGTTATTTTCTGTTTCTTCTTTTCTGTGTCTTCATTCATGTTTTAATTGAAAATTGGAAGAGACCTCTTTATTCCACTACAGATTCAGGCTTCTCAAAAATAATGATACATGCTTTATTGAACAATGAGGTATCTGATATTTTTTCTAGCTGCTTCATTTATATTATTGCTTTGATTGTAATCCTGGGAGATAGCTGTTATTTTCATCTTACAGATAAAGACCATAAAGCTTAGAAGTTAATAAAAGATTTGCCCAAAGGACACTGAACTTGTAAGACGCATGGACTAGATGCAAACCCAGGACGCTCACATCAAACTTTTGACACTTCCCCAGTCTTTTAACATCTTTATGGTTAACTATCATGTTGAGTTATTTTAGGATTCCTCCCTACAAATAAATTAAGATGGAGCTCATGTAAACTTTCCACTGATGCCTGGAAATACTGTATTAAAGGTAAGGTACAGGAAAATTTAGCACTTTAAGGCAATCCATTCTTCCTTCCTTCTTACCCACCCTCCTTCCCTCCCTCCTCCTTCTTTGCCCCCTCCCTCCCTTTTACTTCAGCTACTCATGTTTCAGTGAGTCTGTGGCCTAGTATTACTTTATGCATGTGTAAAATTCCTAGCACAGTAGGGCTGATTGGAAGGAAGGGGGCCCAGAAGCATTGAGGTAATAATGGCTTTGCTACCATGCACAGGTGGAGTGCAGATGGATGATCAGGAGTGATTAGCTGATGATTTTTCATGTGTTGGTAGACAGAGGGTGACAGGTTCCTTCCAAGAAATGGAATAGCTGCAAAATAGCTTTCACTGAGCTCTCTGGTGAAGCAGGTTGGTACCCTACAATAACAACAGGGAAATGTGGATTACACACACCCTGTGTGCACCATTAGGTTACCCCTGTCTGTTGAAATGTGATGGAAATGGCTTTGAAAGGTGAAAAGAGAAAATGTGGGAATCCTCAGATACCAGTCCTTCCTCCAATATCTAACAAGTATTGTTGATAGAGTTCACAAACTTAAATTATAAATATGAAAAGTTACATTTCCTGTATGAACTCAGCAACATCATGCTTTTTATTAGTAGATGCACTTATTTTAAAGAGTACAAATAGCAATGCCTGTTTTGGACAAAATTAAATATTTGTAAGTTAATTATTTTAGATTGAATAAATGAAGCCTATCTCTGCTCTTAAGCAAGTTATGTTAGACTAAATTTTTTTTTAAAGTTGTTGACTGAACTGTAAACAATCTCATTTTTCCCCCAAATGGACCTTTGAATCTATTCATATTCTCAACACTTATACATTTGTAGTGAGACCAGCTCCCTCATTCCTGCATAAATATATCTTCAAGCTTTATCCCCTTATCCACATGGATTATGTGCACAAGTATAGATATATAATAAACATATATACTAAAATATACATAATAAAATTTGATGCACAGCCCACCACCATGTGATGAGCTCTGTTACTTGTCCTTTTTGAGTGGACTGTGTTCTCTCTACACATTAATTTATAGTGACAGTCTACAGGAGTTACTTTCGTGAGCCTGTCATTTATCTGCCCCACAAGGAAATCAGTTTGTCAGACATAGTGGCTGGAGTGTATGGCAACATCTGTCAGAAAGCTGAAGCTACTGCCTTCAAGTAGCCCTTACAGAGAAATAAGGCATTGAATCCTAGTGGCTAGCAGGAAAGTAAGATGGGTTTCAGACAGTATCTCAGGGAGCAGTGCTGGTGTCACTCACAAGCTTAGAGATAGTATAGTTTGTGGCATATTAGGGCTACCAATGTTCTATGGGAACACACTCTGTCCTTTAAAATAGCTTGAGATATAATTATTCTATGAAATTTGCTCATTTAAAGTATACAATTCAAGCCGGGCATGGTGGCTCAAGCCTGTAATCCCAGCACTTAGGGAGGCTGAGACAGGAGAATCGAGAGTTCAAAGCCAGCCTCAGCAACGGTGAGGCGCTAAGCAGCTCAGTGAGACCCTGTCTCTACATAAAACACAAAATAGGGCTGGGGATGTGGCTCAGTGGTCGAGTGCCCCTGAGTTCAATACCTGGTACCACTAAATAAATAAATAAATAAATAAAAATAAAGTATACAGTTCAGTGTCTTTTAGTGTATTCATATAGTTATGTATCCTTCACTGCTACCTAATGTTGGAATATTTTAGTTACCACCAGAATAAATGTATACTTGTTATTAATCATTCCTCGTTCTTGACCCCCAGTCTCCCAAAATACCCAGGTATCCATTCATCTATTTTCTGTCTCTATGCCTGTTCTACACATTTCATTTTAATGAAATTGTATAATATGTGGTCTTTTAAGACTGACTTCTTCCACTTAGTTCTCAAGATTCAGCTATGTTGTAGCATTGATCAGTACTTCATTTTTATTGACAAGTATTATTCCAATGTACAGATATATATGCCACTTTTCTTATACCAATCAATATGTGGATGCTCATTTGACTTGTTTCCATATTTGGTTATTTAGACGAATGCTGCTATGGAAATTCAAAAAGATTTTGAATAGATTTGTTTTCTCTTTTCTTGGGAAAATATCTATTCAAATCTTTTCCCATTTTTGAATTACGTTGTCCTTTTTGTTAATTTGTAAAAATTATTTATATATTCTGGAAACAAGTCCCTTATCAAATATAAGTGTTGTAGTTTGGAACTGGAATGTTCCCAAAAGTTTATGTGTTGGAAGCATGGTCCCCAGTTCAGCAAGGTGTAAGAGATGGGGCTTTTAAACAATAATTAGAGCTCTGACCTCATCAGTAGAGTAATCCCGTTATAGCTGAATGGACTACTGGGAGGTAGAAGAATAAGGTCACTGGAGGTGTAACTTGGATGGGTTTATCTTCTCCTGAGCTTTCCCATACTTCCTGGCTGCTAGGACCTTAGCAGCCTTCCCCTGCCACATCCATCCACCATGATGTTCTGCCTCATCTCAGGTCCAGAGACAAAGAATTGGCTGTACCCTGAAATGAGACCTCTGAAACTGTGAGCCCCAAATAAACTTTTTCTCCTCTAAGTTTTTTTTTTTTTTGGTCAGGTAATTTGATCATAGCCATGAAACTCTGGCTAACACAATATGATTGAAAATGTTTTCTCCCATTCTGTGGGTTATATTTTCATTTTCTTAAGTGTGTCCCTTGAAGGACAAAGTTTCTAATTTTGATAAAGTGAAGTGTATCTATTTTTTCTTTAGCATCTTGTTTTTGGTGACATATCTCAGACAATGTGGCCTGATTGAAGTTCACAAATATTTATTCATGTATTTCCTTCCGGTACAATTGTAGATTTACCTCTTAAATGTAGGTCTGTGATTCTTTGAGTTAGTTTATGTTTATGGTATGGTATAAGGTGGAGGCAGAACTTCTTTTCCTTTCTTTTTTCTTTCTCTCCACCACCTTCCCTTCTCTCCACCAGCATTGTTTATTGAAAAGGCAACTTTTTACCCATTGAATTATCTTGACAAGCTTGTTCAAAAAATCAATTGGTCATAAATGTAAAGGTTTATTTTTCACAGATAAAGGTTTAATTCAGTTCTGCAATTGGGCCACTGTCTGTGCCAGTATCACTGTCTTGATTGCTGTAGCTTTGGAGTAAGTCTTAAAATTGGAAAGTGTGCCAGGTGCGGTGGTGCATGCCTGTAATCCCAGTCATGGAAGGCTGAGGAAAGCTTGGAAGGCTGAGGCAGGAGGATCGTGAGTTCAAAGCCAGCCTCAGCAAAAGTGAGGTGCTAAGCAACTCAGTGAGACACTATCTCTAAATAAAATATAAAATAGGGCTGGGGATGTGGCTCAGTTGTCGAGTGCCCTGAGTTCAATCCCTGGTACCTATTGCCCCCCCACCCCCAGCCCCCCAAAAAAGAAGTTGAAAAGCATGAGCCTTTCAATTTATTCTTCTTTTTCATGATTGATCTAGTTATCCTGGGTCCTCCCATTCCTATTTGAACTGTTTTTAGGATTAATATGTGAGTTTCTGTGAAGAAAAAAGCAGCTTGAATTTTGACAGGATTAAGTTGGTCTATAGTTCCACCTGATGACTGATTGCTATCTCGGCAGTGTTTAGTTTTACAGACTATGACTGGGAAAAAAAAGACAAAAGATTCAAAAGTTTTAAAATCATGAATTAAAAATAGGACATCACTACCAAACTTTCAGGAAAAAAGGAATTATAAGAGAAGACCATGAACACTTGTGTGTCAACAAATATTAAAAAAGGACATTTTTCAAATTTCAGAAATAATAACAATTACAGAAACTAATTTAAAAAGACATAAAATGTCTGAATTTACTTATAACTTCTATTTACTTATAACAAGTAAAGAGACTGAGTGGGCAATCAAAAAACTTCCCACAAAGAAAAACCTAGGACTAGACGGCTGCATTAGATAATCCTGTTAAATATTTAAAGAATTAACAGCAACCCATCGCAAACTCTTCCAAAAAATAGAAGAAGAAGCATTTCTGAAAGCTTCCAGGAATCTGACATACCTTGATCCAGGAGCAGATGAAGGCAGCCTAGAAAACTTGGGCCAGCATTGATGAATATAGACGGGGAAGTCTTTAGGTAATACTAGCAGAGTGCATCTGGGAACATGTAAAAGGGATTAGAAACCATGACCAGTAGGATTTCATCCTGGAAATACAAGGTTAGTTTAATATTAAAAAAATAATGTAAGGTGCTGGGGTTGTGGCTTAGTGGTAGAGAGATTGCCTAGCCTGTGTGAGGCACTGGGTTCAATTCTCAGCACCACATATAAATAAATAAAATAAAAGTGCACTGATAACTAAAAAATAAACAAAAAAATGTAATACACCATTTCAGTAGAATAAAGGGTAAAACACATATGATCATCTGATAAATGCAAAAAAAAGAAAGCATGCATCAGATTCCAACACTCTCCCCTGATCACAGCATCCAACAAGGAACAGAAGTGAGTTTCCTTAAAAAAAATATCACAGATAAAGTCATCCTTAATGGTGAAGGACTATATTCTTTTCCTCTAAATTTGGGAACAAGATTTCTCTTACCACTTCTATACAGTAATGCAATGAAAATTTTAACTAGTAATGTTAGACAAGGTAAAAAGATATAAAAGTCCCATTGGTTAGAAAGGAAGAAACAAAATTGTCTCTATTTGCAGCCAACATATTGTCACATGTAGAAAATCCTGAAGAATCATTAAACAGTGATCACTGATAAGTCTAGCAAGTTTGTAGAATAAGAGAAAAATCAATTGTTTCCTTACAATAGGTAATCTGAGCATGATGTCCATAAGCACTTCAATTTATAATATCATAAAAAAGATTTCTATGAAAAAATTTAACAAAAGAAATATTACATATGTACATTGAAAACTACAAAACTGTGATGAAAAAATTAAATAGCATACAAATGGAGAGACATACCATGTTCAGAGACTGGAAACTAATTGTTGCTAAGATGGTAGTGATTCTCAAAGGGATATACAGATTCAGTGAGATCTTTATCAAAATTGCAACTATTTTTACATAAATGCATGTGCTTATCTTTAAAAAATTCATATGGAAATGCAAAAGACCCAGAATCCCCAGATTAAACATGAAAAAAAGAGCAAAACAGAAAGATGGTACCCTTCCCCTATTACAAAACTTAAAGCTGCAGTAATGGAGGCATCTGTCAGTGCTGGACTTCCAGTCCCTTCATGAGTGCTGTTAGGTGTGCACAGAAACTTCCTTTGGGGTTTATTTATGTATTTATTCATTTTTACACAGTACTCCAGGATCTACTCTTTCAGAAGAGGTCACAATTTAAAGGCAAAGTGAGGAGTAAGTCAGTTTACTTACACTCTGTGCCAGGCCTAGTGTCAAAGCACTTTTTAAATAAGTGCTATAAAAACTATTTACTGTCAATATGTTTGCTTCACTTAGAAATGATAACAGAAAGTTTTTTGAGTGGGTAATAAGATCACAGAACTAGTAATTGGAAAATTAGAAAAAAAATTTTTTTTGGTACCTGCATTGAACTCAGTGGTACTTAACCATGGAGCCATATACCCAGCCCTTATTTTTATATTTTATTTAGAGCAGGATCTCTCTGAGCTGCTTAATGCCTTGCTAAATTGCTGAGGCTGGCCTTGAACTTGCGGTCCTTCTGCCTCAGCCTCCCTCCCAAATTAGGAATTTAAGTTCTATTTATTTGATTTTCAGCATCTGAGTTCTTCCTAATATGACTGAGTGTCTCATAGCCTAGAGGAGAAAAACTGAAAAATGGTATTAGTTCATTGGCAAATACAGAATATAATGAAAGAAGTCAATAATATGGAAATATTTAGTCTAACGAAAGCTATGCTATTGATAAGCTCCCAGAGGCAAGAAATTATTTCATATTATCTTTTCAAATTAGCACCACTAAACCTAAGTCTGTGCAAATAAGTACTTGACAGTGAAACTTAGTGATGAAGGCACAGTATTTTCAGTAACTTGTTAGAACTCCCATAAGACAATGCAAGAACTCAGGCAAGCTGGTGAAAAATTATAGCTTTTGGTTGGCCATGCTTGCATTAGAATTTTGGCTCTGACGCCAATTAGCACTCTGATCCTGAGCAAGTGAAATATCTACTTTGAGCTTCATCTTTCTCTTCAGTGAAATGGAGAAAATTCCATCTCAGTCTTTGCTGTGTTAGAGGAATTCAATTGTGTATATAAATCCTCCAGGATATAATTGTAATAAATATTAATAGCTGACATGGAATTAGATGTCACACATAGATCATTTTTATTTTTTTATTTTTTTTAAACTTTTTTTTAAAAATATTTATTTTTTTAGTTGTAGGCAGACAGAATATCTTTATTTTATTTTTACGTGGTGCTGAGGATCGAACCCAGTGCCTCACGCATGCTAGGCGAGCATGCTACCACTGCGCCACAACCCCAGCCCACATAGATCATTTTTAAATAATTAGTTGAAGCTTTAAAACTTTGGCTTCACTTAATGAAAGAGGTCTGTAGAGCTATGGTCAATTGGCTTTCATGTGTTTATCAGTTCATAAATTAATTTTTGCGAAGTGAACATTAATTTATTTAAGAACTGTCTAGTAAAGTCATCATAAAGAATGGTATAGGGGGCTGAGGTTGTGGCTTAGTGGCAGAGCGCTTGCCTCGCACATGTGAGGCACTGGGTTCGATCCTCAGCACCACATAAAAATAAGTAAACAAAATAAAGACACTGTCCATGTATAACTAAAAAACATTTAAAAAAAAAAAAAAAAAGAATGGTATAGTTTGCTCTGAAGTAACTTGAGTTCATGAGATATTCATGGGAAGAAAGGAGATGTTCAGGTGGGGATCGTATGAGGAACTCAATGTTATGACACCAGCAAGAAAGTCTTCAGAAGTTTAAGAATAAGGTTTGAAGAACAGTGCCTGAGACAAGGACAAATGATTGGCACATATAGGCCCTGAAATGGTATACTCTGTTCTTTATGCTGAAAGATATAGAGATCCTACTAGGAAACTTTATAAAAGATGATGACATGATTAGGTTTGTATTGATGAACCCAGCCTAATTCTATTTTAAGATTAGGAGTAAACTTGACCTGAGGTCATAAATTTATTTCTGTTTTACTTGCTTAGACCATGTCTGGCTTTGACTAGAAACTGCCCTCCTTGAAATATCAGCTTTGACTAGATCATCATGTCCAGCTTTGATTAGAGTCATGTGAATCATTACTTTCCTCTCTGCTTCTGTATTGCACTTGCCAGAACCCTGCCAACTGTAAATTCCTAAGATACCTACCTTTATAACTGTTGTGTTATAAAAACTTCCCTGCATTGGGACAAAACGCTGTCCTCTGGCCCTAATGAGGCAGCTGCTGATCAGTCCTCTTGTGTATACAATATAAGCTTGCTTAATTTGATTTAAAATTGGAGAACTGAAGTCAGTGGTCTTTTGTGTCCTGGGTTCAACAGTATTGTAGATTTTTTTCAAAAAATGTATTCAGTCATTCCTCAATATCCATGGGGAGTTGGTTCCAGGACCTCTGTGGATACAAAATCTTTAGATATTCAAGTCTCTCTTATGAAGCTGAGTAGGATTTGCATATAACCTATGCACATCCTCCTATGTGCTTTAAATTAAATCACCTTTCAATTATTTACACAATTCTAGTGCATTCTAATGTCATTAAATAGTTGTCATACTGTACATTTTAGGAAATAATGACAAAAAAACCCAACAAGTTTGTACATGTTCAATCCAGATGCATTTTTTTTTCTGAATATTTTCAGCAACCCTTTGGTTGAATCCATGGATGTGGAACTGGTGGATGCAGAGGGACAACTCTATTTAATTAGTTAAGACATAGTCATACGTGCAGAACTCAAGATAATGGGCAGCTTTTCACAGGAGGAAAGCAATGATAAACTAAATTTGTACTAGAAAGCTACCACTGGATCAGCCATTCCAATAATTCTGATATAATAAACTCTCAACCACAAAACAGAAAACATGTAAGAAAAACAACAAGATGAAAGAGCTCACAAACTCCATACATGAAAGAATCAAAGAAAGAGAAAATGCAACCCACAAAGAAGGCCTGAAATTCAAGAAGGAAAGGTAAGAGAGAAAAATCGAAATCAGGTGAATAAATATAGATAAGCATTATCTGGGACATTAAAGTTAATAGCTAAGCATAAAAGTAAAAATATGATTGATTTTAAATACTGAAATAAATATATCAATTGTGTGATAGGTATGACAATCTATGTTCTTTATACTATCAGGGAAGAGGTATAACTATTAATTCATTTTTGATTTGTAGAAATTGATATGTTGAAATTTAAAAGCATACTATGAAAGCAATGGAAATACACCAATAAATCTATAAATTCTAAATTAAAGTTTGCAAAATACACACAAGATTATTCATTTCAAAAGAATGCAAAGGTTGAGATAAGTAAACGTAAAAGAAGCAACATAAGTGGGAAAGAGAAGACATGAATTAATAAACATAAAAGCAGAAAAATTGTGATCAAGAAAGAAAATTGAATAGTGACTTACAAAACAAAAATGTTGAGTCTTCTAAAAAGGCTAAAATAGAAAAATTTGTCTCAATTGATTTTGCAAAGAGAAAAGAATAATATTAACAGTTCATTGGAAGTGTATACATTTACAATATTTAAGGTTAAGTTACAAAGGAATACATGAAAAAGTGAAAAATTTTCTGGAATATATTTTACCAGTGGTGATTTAAATAGAGGTAGATAATAAAAATGACCAGTAAACCCTTAACGAATTGAAATAGCAGAAAAAATCAGAAAAGAGTGAGTGTGGGCGGCAGTATTATGGATTCTTCAAGGAATAATTTTTAATTTATTCACCTTCCTCCTCTGAAAGTAGAGGTGTTTTACATAAGCTTACCATCGACACCTGCAAAGAAAATAGGCAAATAGAGAATTATAGCCCAATCATTCTTAAGAACATAAATATAAGAAAGTATATATGTAGATGGACCAAATGTATCACAGAAATGGAAAAATTATAGAGTGGCATCAGAAATTTTTTTTAAAAAAGGAAAAAGAACACATGCTTATCTCAGTAAATGTGAAAAAACTGTAAGTTCATTTGTGTTTACAAAATGGTGCTACTTTCATAAATATAGAAAATTCTCATCACCAGATAAAAGGTTTCTGGCAACAATACACAGAAAAAATACTCTTGGGAATGAAACATTAGAAGAATTTTCATTACTGATGTGAGAAATGTTTGCTCATATTCCCTACAGCTATTCCACACTGTCTGAAAGGTTCTAACCACTGACTGTGAAAGAAGTCACAGAAATAAATGAGATCAAGGATTGAAAAGAGACAAAATTACAGTTATTTGCCAAAGATTATTTTCCCCCACAGAAAATTTGTGATTCTACAAACAGTATCCTAAATGAGATGCTTCAGATAGTTTTGTGAATAAAAGATTAATAATAAGAAAATTATTTCCATCAGTGACAATCAATGCAAAATAAATTTAATGTTAAAACAATATAATAATTTTATAATTAGTTATTAAAAAATGAAATTTCAATAAAGATTGCAACTGGAAAGAAGAGACTCTAAAATTTATACACAAATGCAAAATGGAAAAGAAAACAGATCTAGCTTAATACAATTTTCAAAATGAAGACCAATTCTGGAACACTTGGTACATCAACATAATATTTAATCTCAAAGGCATAATACTCAAAATAGTGTGGTTTTGGCAGAGAGCTGAATAATTAAACCAATGAACAAAAGAAAAAATGAAGAAACCAACCTATAGGTACACAAGAACTTGAAGCATAAGTGAGTTCAATTACACAAAAAATCAGATAAGCCTGGATAAACCCCTAAAGAGCTTTGAGACACCAGCACCATGGTGAATGTGCCTTTCTTCAAGTCCCTAAAACAGTTGTTTTATACTTTGTGATAGATGTGGTAATCTAAGTTCCAGATACTAATGGGGAAGAGGTAGAACTATCAACTAATTTTGGACTTCTAAATTTGATATGTTGAAATTTTAAAGCACGCCCAAGAAAGTAACAGAAATACACCAATAAATGCATAACTTCCACATCAATAGTTGCATAAAAAATAAACAACTTTATTTAAAAAAATAAAAAGTGGGAATAAATAAAAGAAAAAAATTAGCAGGGTAAATAGGACAGGAACTAACTAACAAGGAGTCAGTTAACTATTAGGTTAATATTTGATCATAGTTTCTCACTTGTGTCTCTATTATTGTTCCAGGATTTTACTCCCTAATAAATTGGGGTGTGCTTAGTAAACACAAAATGTAGACAGCTGAGTGGATGATGGCATGTGCAGGGGCTTTAAAGTCAGAAAAGTGAATTTAATTTCTGTTTTTGAACTTATATATGTAGTGGAGTCTGATGGAACAGCACAGTGTGTGTGAACGGAAGTGATCTGTGCACATTCCAGTTCTTTGCAAGCTCTTTGCATATGGCGTCCACGTGTCTCATGGACATAGAACTCCAGTGTACCCAAGAAACACAGGAGCCAGATAGACTCAAATTCAACACAAGATACAGTTTTTATGTCTAAGACAATGACACAGACAGAAAGGGAAAGGTCTGGCATCCCATAATTTGTTCTCCTTTCGGTGTTCATCATTAGTCTGAAGGTAAGTGTTGCTTGGTTGTATCCATTCCACAAAGTAGAATATAAACTCTTCATCTCCTTTTGTGCAGCATTTCCACTCTTCTAATAAAAACAAAATATATATGCATGCATGAGCTAGGAAACACAAACTGTAATGTTGGCGATTCTGCATGAGTTAAATGATCGTGTATTTGCATTTAAAGCTGGCATTGCACAAAATAAGGATAAAAGATAAAGTTCATGCTAAAATTACTTCTTGAAATTTTCTACACATAGAAAATTTACTTATTCATAAGTAGTGAATAAAAACCACAGCGGCAAGCTGAGAGACAGTGGAAGAAAGAAAAATGTTTTATATGCTAATGCCTTTAAAGGACTTTTCCACGGCCTTCGGGTAAGAGGTGGCACATGTTCATTTTGCACTGGGCCCCACATGTTATGTGGTCAGTGTAATGACCAATCAAATGCTCTGTGATGCACACCCTGGCAGAGGCACACATACAGATTGCCCTCACTGACACCAAATTAATGAACTAAAATGTAAGAAGAGTCTCTTGTTCTGAAAATTATAGACTTTTCTAATCAGAATAAGATGCTAACTCCTAATGAGAAGCAATGTCAGGAGTTCCTAGGAGGAGTTTCAAGGCATCTTAAGAATTCAAATTAAACAGTATTCAACATTTGCTATATCACATTACTTAAATAAAACAATCATTTTGCTCCTTTCCTGAGCAATGTGAAAAATTAATCAAGGGATTTTTGCAGCACGGTCCATGAAGAGCCATGCAGAGCCTGTCTGGGTCAGAAGCCAACTTCCCCACTCTAGGGCAGAGGTGAGAATGAGGCCAGGACTTATCTTAAAATGCCAGGCCAGTACCATGAATGTTTCACATGGCCAGAGCTTCCACCCCACCTTCCAGGAAACTTGCCACTGGAGACAAGAAGACTTTGTTTCACTTATAACCTTCACCCTGAGTGCATCTTCAGGCCTGTGTGCCAAGAGGCCATTTTTAAGCTTCACTTTTGGGAACAAGAAAGACCTTGACAATTGTCAGGAAGTTATTAAGGAAGAATTTTGAAGAACATTTGACTCTGAGAGCTTAGTAGGATTTTTGAGTCTTGAGTCTCAACATATTCTGGAAGTTTATTTTTTTCTTGTCCTTTCTACCTTCCTTCATTTCTTTTCTTCTATTTTTTTCTTTTTTGGTTTTTTGCTTATTCTTTTTTCAACCACTACCAGGGATGTCCCTGGAATGATAGTTACAGTGTTCTCGCCTTAGGGGACAATAACAGCAGCCGGTTCAAGAGGAGAGGAACATCTTGGGAGAAGGAGATTGGCAGCTGTGGTAGTGAGTTGGGTCATTTCTGCAGTGATGGCCATAGGTGTGTTCCTGCAGGGCTAGAGATGGTCTGTGTACCGTGCAATCCACATGAGCACTCAGCACTGCCTGGCAGGGAGGAGTTCAGCAGAAATGTGTGGAGCCAAGCTCCATGCAGCTTCCCCTGCACCGATCTCTGGAATTCTGACACTGCTTCTAATAGGGATACACAGATGGAGGCTGAGAACATATTCCCATAGATATTTAATTTATTCCTAATAGCAATTCTCCATTGTTCTTGAGCAAAAATCAATTTCCTTTCTGTTTACATCAAAACTCATGTTCTCTCTTCAGTGTCTTAAAATCACTGGAGCAGAAATTTGATACCGAGATCTCATTTTGTTTAGAAAAACCAAATTGCATACAATCTTTTCTGCTTGTGTGACATATAGTTTTGGACTTTTTCTGTGAAGTAAAATTCCTTGTATCAAACAAAACTAAGCAAAATTCAGGCCAAGAACATTATCATTCTCATTAGGCTAAAATGAAGTTCAGCAAATAATTACCCGAAATTATGCAGATTTCATATATTGCGTTAAAATATTAATTTTATTTCAAAAAATGTTGATATCAAAGTAGGAGTACCTTTGGGTGACAATTATTCTACTATTGACTTGATGGCAATAATAGAAATGAAGTAGAAGTAAAGCAGAGTAAAACATGTAGCCCTATTAAATTGGGATAGGGTTATTTATTCTAAGTTGATTCTCCAGTGATTATTAACTGGTTAATTCTAGTAGAAGAGAGAAGATAGGGAGGATCTGAGATTTGCCCTGGCAGTTGCCCCTGGGTATTGATGGGAGAGGAGCTGCCCCTCAGTCCAGCTCAGCATGGCAATTCTGTACCTCACCGGATGGAGTGTATCTTGATGATGTTTATGGTGCTCAAGGGAAATAGTCATATTGGAAATTGAGAGAAACCGACTAGCATTGGGATACAGAACAGGCCCCATGTGGATTACTGGTAGGCAGCAGCACCCTGGCCTCTAAAAAAGCATTTCAACTCTAGGAATCAAATCTCTGGTTGAAGAAGAGTCAGCAAGAGTAATGCAGCCTGCAGTGTAAACCAGAATACCATGAGCAGGTCTTCAAGTGCAAATTCATTCAAAAAAATGAATTATAACCACGAAATTTTACTATTTTCCAAAGATGTGATTTTCTACATACTTAGGCCCAGGAGCAGGACATGAGGCCTCTCGTGTCTGCCACAGGGTATGTCTCAAATAAGTTAGCAGACCACCTACAAGGTTTGCCATCAAGGTCAAGGGCAATGTAGCTGATATGGGCTGGAAATTAGACTGTGGATCTTACTGGAGGTTGGAAATGACATAATCATTATGGTTGAAATTGGTATGGAGATTAGAAAGCTTGGAGGAGAGTCCTGCGGCTAAGAACCATGCAGAGCCTGTCTGGGTCAGAAGCCAGCCTCCCCATTCTAGGGCAGAGGTGAGAATGAGGCCAGGACTCATCTTAAAATGCCAGGCCCATCTCCTCTTTGGTAATTTTGTGGTAACAAACTTTAATCTGCCAAAACAGAAATGAAATGTCAAAAGCAGCAGGCTTCAGCTATTTCTGTTTCATAGATGAGCACCTTTTTATATTTTATCACCTGCCAGAGAGGTCAGCCTTCCTCCTAGTTTCATCTCTTTTTAAAAATGTAAATTTTCCTGGCATTTCCTGAGAAATGCTTCCCTATTTCCCTGCTCCACGTGGTCCCCTCCCAGGAAATTACTGGCCAAGGACATATTTGTGAGTTCATCTCCCATTAGACAATTGATGGACTAGAAGCATATTTTGAAAGACACAGAAATCTCATCCTCTTACAACTGACTCTCTCCTGCATTGCATACAAGTGGGTCTGAATTTGGATCTTTCAGAAGCATAAAGGGCACCCCAGAACATTTTATGAAATCTGGGCTTTAGAGTTGGGGCAGAAGGCAAGAGCTGTGTGAGAACACCATGCTGATTTATTTATGTTTTATAAAGAGGTCTAAGCGACCTGAGCATGCCCTTGCAAAAAGAAACACTTTAAAAGTTTTCCTTGCTTCTCTTTTGTCTTCGCAATGTTTTATCCAAGTGTAGTAAAGAATTGTGTATCCAATCATTAATAAAGAATTACATTTCTTTTCTTAATGTTACCATTCAGAAACCCAGCAGCTGAATTTCTGCTAGCCCAGAGTCCTCCCAAAGGATTCAAGCCAATGTCCATAAGCTCTTATTAAGCACCTGTCACACCCCAGGTACTATACAATAAATGAAGAGTCTGCCCTCTTGAAGCTTGTGTCTCACGTACTGGGAACATCCTGTGTCTCTTAAAACTTTATGGCCAGCAAAATGTCTGATACTCAGTGCCTTTTGCAATGATACTGAATCTGTTTAAATTTTTGGTATGTTGAACTTGATCATCTGATGTGCTCTCTCAAACAAACTTGATCCTGGATGTATTTCAAAAAAATAGTTTCCCGTGCATCATTGGACTCCCTGGAGAGAAAGAGAAATCTCCATAGGTTAAAAAAATAAACTACCAACCAGAAATAAAACGTTTACTAAGCTAAAAGCAGAGAGAAAGTTGTGAGCAGGCATGAAATGCCAAAGAGTGATGGTGCCAGGAGGGCAGATGCATTCCAGCATGCTCCTAGTCCAGCCCTAGAGCCTCCGGTGGGATCCCTGTGTTAAGCCAGTTTCCTCCAAGTGAACTAACGGACCCAGGTTACTAGCTCATGTGAGTGTGGAGGTTGGTAAGTCCAAAATCTGCAGAATGTACCAATAAGCAGAAGCTTAGGAGAGCCAGTGGTGCAGGAGAAGTCTGGCGGCATTGTGGTGGAGTATTGTCTCTTGAGCACAGAGGCCAAGCTATCATATCAGGCTTTCAACTGATTAGATGAAGCTCATTCAGATTATAGAGGGCAACCTGCTTAACCAAGTCCATAGATTTAAATGTTAATCTATCCAAAAACATTCTCCATATTGACACACAGAATTAATCGTCATGAGAGGGAAATACAAAATTTTACTATTTTCCAAAGATGTGATTTTCTACCTAGAAAATGTTAAATCTACACAAAACATTATCCATGAAGAAAGTTGAGAAATATCAATCCTCAAGTTTCATGTATATGTATGTAATTAAATTCCAGTTGAAATCTCAGTTGCTTTGCTATTGATATTTTTGTTTATCATTTTGCTAAATTAATTCTAAAATTCAAATGCTAGAGTGTTTTTAAATTTTTTTATGGTGGAACAAACTTAATAAAATCTAAGAGAGTTCTTGTGACATGATAAACATTGCTACCAGACAGCAAAGTGTATTTCCTTAGTAAGTGATACAGTGGTATTGATCTAGTAATGGAATCATGTTAGAAAGAAAATAACGAGCTCAGAATCAGAGTTACATCTTTATGTAAACATGATACATCAGAGAATTGGCACTGGTAAGCATTTTGAGAAGGATGAACTATTTAGTGAATGGTGCGTAGGGAATTAGTCATCCAGAGAAACAAAAGAAAACTGAAACTGTATTTGTATAATTTTGATGGGGGATGATTATGTGAATCTTACCAAATCAACAAATCAATTCCAGGTGGAATAAAGATTTAAATGTGCAAGAGACAATATAAATTTTAAAAGGAATCCAGAGAAGTATCCTTACAATTTGAAGCTTTTTTTGTTTTTGTTTTTGAAAAAGAGGGACTTCTGAAATAGCCAGAAAGTGATATATAAAAGGAAGATGGGTGATTTCAGTTATCCTAAAGTTAATAATTTCAGTTTCACAAAAGCATCCCCCACAAAGAGAACAAAAAGACAAGTTATAAGTTGAAGAAGATATCTGCACACATATGACTGAAAAACAGTAACACTGCAAGCACATTAAAAAGTATCCTACTCATCAACAAGGAAAAGATAAAAATACAATAGAGATCATGAGCAAAAGATGAGAATAGTGTGGTCATAGAAACACATTATTAAAATATGGAAAGATGTACATAATTATTAACCAGAGAAATGTAAATCAAAGTCACATTGGCTAACATGGGCAATTTTGATAGGTTAAGTGTCCAGAGAAGTTGGGCACTAATGGACACTCACATGCATGGCCCAGAGGAACAAAAAAGATATAAGTCACCTTAGAAAGCAATGGCCCACTGCCCAGCCATTCTGGTTCTTGATACAGAACCTGGATAATTCCTGTACATGTGCACTAGGAGAACTATGTAAGAACATTCATAGTAGCAAGACAAACCAAAACAAGCAGATACAGCCAAATAGCCTTAGACACTACACAGCTACCCATCAATGGATGGATGAAGGTGTTACAGTGAATTCACATACAATAAAAAATTACACAACAAAAAAATGAATTATAACCACATTCAATAACAAAAATGGGTTTTATGAACATAATGCTCAATGAAAAGAGACAAACTAACAAAATCACATAATTCCTTTTATATTAATTTCAAAATAACCCAAACTAAATCACATATTTTCAATGTAGATATACATAAATAATAAAATTATTTGCAAAATAAGAGCAATCTGTTTACTCTGCAGAGAAATAAGATACAGCATAGGATAGATAAAACATAAACAGATAATTTTCTGTATTTCTAGAATATCAATCATAGATGCCTCTAGAATATTGATGATGTTGTAGGGCTTTAGATATTGATCTGTTTATAGATGTCTTTAAAATTATTTTGCTTTATTACTTAATTATATATTAAATTAGTATTTATTTGCATATATATAAAATGCTTCATGATATTGTTAATAAATATTGAGAGAGAGGACATAGACTATCCTCTATACTGGAAGTAAGTTGTATGCAGCCTTCATATCCGAATAGTACTACACAGCATGCTATAATAAAATACAGAAAGATCCATTGCAAATCATCTACACATATTGTAAGTAAGCTTAATCATAGTAAGCTCATCATCTTACTTAATGCTTAATAAAAATTCTATTGTGCAGTCAGAGTAGTTAACTTCGTAGGAGAGACAAAAAAGAAATTGCCTAACACTATCATATAGTTGGAGACTGGGACCTAGTTCTGCCTGACCTATTTCCAGCTGTTGTCTATTAAATTGTGTGGTGCTGAACAATGAGATTCCCTGAAGCAAAGAGAAGTATTTTAGAGAAACTACCAGTCAGGTTATAGTACAGAAATAGTAGATAGGGGACCAAATGGAACTGAAGTTATAGTTATAGCTATAGGTGCTCTCTAAAGCAAAGTATCAAAAAAGTAACAAGGAATCAAAAACAGAGCTTTAATAAATATTTGTATTTATACTTTTCGTAAGAAAATGGAGCCATCAAAAAATATTGTCCCTTGAATATTAGAAAATAAATATTTTAAGCTATTTTTATGTCTGTTTAAGGAAAGATAAAGTTTGGCTATGGGCAATAGTAAACCAAAAACTAATCTTTGTTTAAGTAAGAGAGAATGTAATTTTTCAAGAAGGTAGTCCAGGCATAGATTGATGCTCCCTTGTGTTGAGGATCCCCATCACTCAGTTCTATGGCTCTGCCATGAGAGCATCATTGCCAAGTTCGCCTCTTCATCCAAGATGGCTACCTCATTTTCAAGGAGACCTCTTCATCCAAGATGTTTGCACCAGCCACTTGGAGCCAGCAGAAAGGATTTGGAAATACAATTCTCCCTTATATTGTATTGTTCAAAACTTAGTTATACAGATATAACTAAATTGGGAGGAGTAGTAAGCTTTATTGTAGATGCCCATGTGCCCAGATAAAATATGCAGATTCTGTTATAAGAAGGAGAAATGGATATTGGGGAGCATATGGGTAACTTTGGTACCAGTGAATAAATGTGTATCCAATTTCTTGTCTCCCCTAGGACATAGCACTGTGGCAGGCCAGTTTTGAATATTAAGGTAAATGTACTTGTTGCTTGACTGCTCCGTGTGAGGTCTTATGAAACTTCCCTTTGAATTACCTCTAAGGAACAGATGAAGCCAGGTCATTCTCTGACAGTCTCTGAACATGGGAGGCCTTTCAAATAGAGACAGACATTACCAGAAGAAAGAGAATGAATTGAAAAAAAGTGGAAGTTAAAGACTAGATCTCTGTAGAATGAAAATAATCATGACTCCAATGAGAGCCAGTAGCCCCAAACAGGATTAGGGGAATGATATTGGTAGTTTATGGACTTAGTAGGAATTAATTTAAAAAAAAAGCAATATAAAGGTGCTTAGGAAAGTTAATTGAATTTTTTTTGTTGCTGATGCACCTTGACCACCCCATCCTACAGTATGGCATGTATACCTTTAGTGCATTTTCAGTTAAAATCAGCATGACATATCAAAGTATTCTTACAATATAAAGCAAAATCCCTCAAAGAGAGTAGGCCAACCAGAGCAAATAACTCCAGAGCCTGAGGGAACATCCTAAAATAACCTTGTTTAAGTTCACATCTTTGTTATGATGCTTTTTTATTTGTTTTACTTTAAAATAGCCTAAATTTAAAAAATTCTTCCAATATATATTTTAAATCTAATAAGATATCCTGGTTAGTTAATTTCATTTATGGAATTTCTTGAAGTAGAATATGTACGTTTTGAGAATCTCTTCCTCCAAAACTAATCATTTGTCATATAACTTTACAGGATTTTTGCTATGGGGATTCAGTATTTTTTTTCAGTATGAAAAATGTTTCAGGCTGATTATTTGGAAACAAAGTTTAGCAATGTTTTGTGAAATAATGGCAGGACGATACTAAATTACAACCAGAAAAGGAAGCATATGTCAGATTTATAATCAGGCAATTTCTTTTTTTCTCCAAATAATTCATAAATGCAAGCTCACATGTATGTTTGGATAGGATGACAACATTTTTAATTTTATTTTTGCATTGCCCCAGTAATTAGTGAGAAGTGAAGTTTTTAGTCTGGCAGAGAGGGGCAATGACACAATGGTTTCACACTTCCTGGATGCAAATTTCATTGAGTGCAATTTTTTTTTTGTTGAAATCAAAACTGCTGAAACATAGCTGTACTAACTTTCTTTTTTAATTTCTGAGACAGTTTCTTTTCCCATGAAAAGAAAATATTTATCAACAGACTTTGTAGTGAGGATGTGTCACTGAATCTCTTCTGTGTTTATCATTAACACCCTAATTTGAATCACAGGTAAATCAACTACATTTTTCCTAACTCTCAGGGTCCTGCAATCAAGTCACTCCATCCAAGTCACAGACATTCTTCTGATGGAAGTTCTCTTTACACATGTGTTATGGTTTGGATAGGAGGTGTCCCCCCAAAGCTACTGCTAACACAGGAATATTCAGAGGTGAAGTGATTAGATTGTGAGATCTATGACATAATCGGTCCATCTTAGTTTGAATGACTGGATGGTAACTGTAGGCAGGAGGGGTGTGGCTGGAGGATGTGGGTCACCAGGGTGTGCATCTTCCCTGAAACCCCTTCTTTCTCTCTCTCTCTGCTTCCTGAGCCCACCATAAACAGCTAGACTCTTCCTTCATGGTGTGCTGTCTCATCACTGGCCCAGAGCAAAGGAGTCATTTTCTAAGGACTGAGACCTCTGAAACTGTAAGCTCCCATTAAATTTGTACTCCTCCAAGTTGTTCTTGCTGGGTGTTTTGACCACAGCAGCAACAAAAACAACAACAAAAATGAACTAAAGCAAAGTGCAGCAAAATCATTAACAATTTGGCTTTGGAATTATTGATTTGGTGTTTAGGCTGGCAAAAATCTGTTAGAGAAGTCACTTTTATGAACTTATCCCTATTACTAAAACAAAAAATAATTTCTTATTTTTAATAATTTTCAATAATTTAATCATTAAAAAATCAACAGTAAGTTCAGAAAATCTCATAAGTAGCTTTCCTTAATTGAGTCAGCATGTATTCTTACAATAGAGCTGGTTTTAGAAATCAGTTTATATTTCGTTATAAATTAGTTAATGGAGATAGTATTTTCTAAACAGTATTCTTTCTTCATCATAGACTCTTGAATTCCTAAGTTCTGACCCACAGAGGGAACAGGCTTCCAGAGAATGAAGTTGCCTATTCTGACCACACAGGGGCTACTATGCCAACATCACAATTCGGCCTATCCAGAGTGAAGACAAACAAACAAAAAAACTCACCACAAATGTTCTTAAAAGTTAAATCCCTTCACTGATTATTTGGCCCTTAAATAATTTAGAGACTAATATGTTTTATAAATTACATTCTTTTAAACAAAAGCCCAATAAAATTAAGAAAATTTTTGTTATTCATACATTTATCCAACTAGTCTAGTTTTAGGTCTTCAAGCAGTTGCACAAGTGTTTCTCTGCAGCAAACAGAAGTTCCTTGTCTCTGCTCTCTATGATGGGTGTGTTCAGTGTGCCCAGGTCCCTTCCCATTTAGGACAGATCTGGCTATATCTCTGGTCCATGACATTATATTTTGGGGGATATAGAATTCACTTCTAAGTTAATTCTGAAACTGATCTGACTTTTGGTGAGGGGGCATTTTGGTTGTACTGTTAGTTATTAAACTCTAGATGACAGTTTTACTTTCAAGAGCCCTCTGAGATTTTTCTTAATCACGAGTTCAAAGCCAGCCTCAGCAACGGCAAGGTGCTAAGCACTCAGTGAGACCCTGTCTCTACATAAAACACAAAATAGGGCTGGGGATGTGGCTCAGTGGTCGAGTGCCCTTGAGTTCAACCTCCAGTATAAAAAAAAAAAGAACTCAATGATATGTTTTTAATCATCATCATCATGAGTAATTTCATCCATTATCACTTGTTTTTCTTTATTTTTTAAATTTTTTTTTAGTTGTAGATGGACGCAATATCTTTATTTTATTTATTTATTTTTATGTGGTGCTGAGGATCGAACCCGGTGACTCACGCATGCGAGGCAAGCGCTCTACCACTGAGCCCCAGCCCCAGCCCTCACTTGTTTTTCTTGCCCAAGAGAAAGCATCTTGTAATAGCACTTACTCATCTTCTAAATTTTAAGCATCAATTATATCCCACCTATATTGACTGCTACTGCCTGCCACCCACTTGACTACTGTGGCTAAAGCAACATTCCTGTTTTCTTTACTTGGCAACCCATATCTATCTCAAGTCTTGAGTTAGATTATTCTGAAGGGAGGAGAAGTGAAGAGAGGGAGAGGAGGAGGGAGAGGAAAAGAAAGAGGAAGGGAAAAAAGGAAGAAGAGATAGATTATGGTGTCTAAAATTGACTAGCTAATTATCTTATATTTGCAGAAGTGCTTTCAAGATGGAAAAAATCTGAGCAAGAATCATGTTGGGGAGATACAAGGAACCAATAAGAGATCATGCCTTGTAACTAAGCATCTATTAGACAAGTACTTCATTAATATGTGAGCTGCCTGATGTGTGCACATGGGGCGGAAACACAAGGCAAAGGCACAGTGACCAGGCTCGATTTCTTGGTATGTGCCCAGAAGAGTCAAGAGAGGATCCTTGTTTGGACATAAGTTGCAGGGCATCTCCTGGGAGCTGAGGAATCAGTCCACTGTCGAAGGTGACTGTCTCGTATCAGCATTGCAGAATTCATCATCAGTGCTTGCAGCATGCAAGAAGGAGAGAAAACTCACAAAAAGCATCCTGGGTAGTCGTGGGCACTGCAGCCTCCACGGCCCCAGGAAGCAGTGCCATTACCATCCCTACTGTGTCCCCACCACAGGCAGTTCACTCCTGACAAGTCTCTTGGGCTTTTGTTGAAAACCATTTGCTCTTGTCTTTCACCGAGATACAACTTTCTGTTCTGGGGCTCATCATTTTTTTAGTTTGTCTAGGTTAAAGAATAATGACACGAATGTGTCTGTATCAAGAATATTAACTGTATAAATACTACTGAGAGATTAAGGGGCAGGGAGGATTCAAAGAGGACCTGGCTATCTATTGCCAAAGTACTGGAATTATTCTGTCATCTCTGTGGGCCTCCACCTGCACCTCCTGGGAGGTTGAGATGGGGCTCAGCCAGTAGGGCCACCAGTCACAGTGCCTGGGCTTGGAGGAGGTTGTCACCAAGGGGTTCCAGGCCTAGAAGCCAGCTGCTGCCAGTGCTGTGAGGTTGCTTGCTCTCCTGGGACAGTGTCTTGTTACCTTGCAGTAGCAGGAAAGTGAACAGCAGCCAGTGGTGATGCTGAAATGGTCATTCAGCCCTTGTCAGAATCTGGGAACTCTAGCTGGAAGTTGTCAGGAGCAGAGGGGAGACCCTCAGAAGCCATGGGCAGGAAACGTGTGGGGGTGTCATCCTGCTCATTAACATGGCTTCTTACCTCTTCTTTGATGCCACCATTAGCCAGGAGGGAGTGTGAGATACCTGGCTTTTGGTCTGGTATCTTTCTGTGTGAGACCTAGGGGAAGAACCTGCCAGGGCATACGGTGAGAGTAGGGGCCTTGGAAAATGATGGGGAGCCCGAGTCAATTCCCCAAAACGTAAATTATCAAAATCCACTGAGGCTCTGGTAGGGGACTTGTCTTAAGAACAAATGGTTTATCTTGGCCACTTAGTTTCTTAATTTGAGGCTCATTAGATAATGAAAGAGTAGATGGAAGAATGGAGACAGGGAGAAGAGATAAGTCCATGTCAGGCTGTGAAAACCTCCCTGGCATTCACATATAGTACGTAGAGTGAACTCAGCTGGTACAGTCCATGCCATGACACATGCTGGGCTGCCACCATGATTTGGTTTTATTAAACTAAACTACTAATGGATGGTCTGTCAGAGAGCTCAGAGATGGACAGTAATAATGGAGAAATAAAACTGTTAAAATGAGTGGACACTGTTTCTGGAAATAAAATCTCATTGAAATAAAGGAAAAGAAATCTGTACCATGATACAGAAAGCACTGGCCACAGTGGCTAAGTTTTATATTTCTAATTAAACTTTGTATTTCTAGAGAAATACAAAACATTCAGGGGGAAAACAGAAGAAATCAGAAACTGAACCATAAAGCAAGTTGTCTGTATGCAGGTGGCTTTTGGGGGAAGATACTCCCAGGCAGTGAAGGTAAGGGAGACAGAGACTGAGCCAGCGAGAGAAAGGAAGCTCTGTGAGGATGTTAATGGGCAGAATGGCTTTTAGAACCTCTGGTGCTCCACCCTTCCATGCCCCTTGGAAGCTGGAAAGTCTGTCGTAGGGATGCTCCACCTGTGGGTAGGTAGATGCATTCATCTACCAACTCTCACCTGGCATTGGGCTATGAACCCGTCTAGGGGTCGTTAACTCCCTGGCATTTTCTGCTTGACTCACCTTGAGCCCACCATAATTAACTGGTCAGAGAACACTCTCAAGCACAAAATCCAAGGTGTTTGTAGGAGAAAACAGTTGCTTTTTAAAGGAAAGACGGAAGCTGAGGATATGCACGAGATACTGCATCTATTTCAAACACTCAGAATAATTTTTTAAGTTCAAGCCTTGACTAAAGACTTGAGTGATCTTGACCACACCACAGAGCCACATGAAAGCAATTTTCCCACCAATAAATTGGCAGAAATTTATCTTAGCTTCTCATCTCAGGGTTCTAAATTGACTAAGTAAAACAGAGGATGTGAGGTCCTTTGAGCCCTAGACAACTCTATGAGGAATTTCCTCAGGCAAAAGACATAATTGAATAAAGGCCAAGATGAAATGAATAGAGAGAATAAAAACCAGGTGAATTCCACTGAAGAATTTGTGGCAAGTTGGTCAAGGGGCAGTATCTAGGGAAGTGAAAAATTTAAATGGCTAGAAGAAATAAATAAGATATTTGAACATCATTATGTCTCAGAATTAGTATATCTATAACTAATAAGAGAGAAGAGAGGGAGGAACCGGACACATGGAGAGTGAAATTGTCCAGACGGAGGGAGAGAGAGCAGTAGAGAAGACTGACCCAATCTCGATTTTAATTCTGATGTTCCTCAGGACAGGTTTCTTGGTGAACCTTTTCCCTCCTGCTCAGTCTTGAGGTGGTTTATTGCTTTACAGCTCTGCGATCCGTCCCTGTAGCCATAATGAATTACAGAATGTTTTCTCACTAAGGTTCCCTACAGAGCAATTCCATAGTGACTGCAATTTTGAAAGCAGAGAATTTAAATCATTTGTTTTCTAGAAGTGGGAATGAAAATAGTCCTGGAGCACCCAGAAACCCTCCAAGGATGTTGAAACAAGGCTAACCAAAAAGATTACCAGGGAGAGTGAAAGTGAGAGACATGATTTCCCTTCCAGTAAATGCTTCTCTGAGAAAGGCACTTGTTAACTCCTACTGAAAAATAGACCTGCGGTCCAAGCCAGCAGTGAGTGACAGCGGAACTTCACAGCCTGAGGAGAAAACCCCATCGCACTAAAGTAGAGCTGTGAAATGATTCCTATATTTCAAGGAGATGTATCTCATCTTTCTGCTAAGTCACTGAAATAAACAACCATGTTGCAAAAGTGTGAAAAACAGGAATAAACACTGCGAAGCTTTATCATGCATTCACTGCTACTCCCTGCAAAAAATGAAGGTAGTAAACATAAGCACGTGTGTGTACCATCCAAAATTAGCAAAATGGTTTGTCTGTTGTAGATGAGAATCTGATGATCAAATAGGCTTAAGTGGTTTCCCTGTGACCACAAAGATGAAAAGATGCATTTTCAGGCTACGCACTTAATTCCTTGTCAAAGACACCGAAGAAACATCTTTGAAGCCAATTCTGTTACCATAACCCTGAATACATTGATTTTTTAAAATTTTACCTGATTCTTTATTCAGCTTCCCTTAGGATTTTCCCATTTCCATAATAAACATCGGAAACTACTTCTAAATATTTATGTTTATATTATATTGCAGCTATGGTTCACCACTTAAGGATTTAGTTTTTGGATTCATATAATTATGTTAGGAACCAGGTTTTCCTATTCATTTGCTCTGAGCAATTCTGTGAGTCTTGTGCCATTTTCACCTGTAAGTTGTGAATAATAACATTTGCCTTAGAATGATATTGTGTCTCCAGGGCCTGGGGACATTCAATAACTGGCAGCTGTTACCTTTATTTCTGCTCTCAAAGCATGTGAATATACACTGTGTGCAAATAAACAAGGAATAGTTAAAGCAGAATTATCTACAGAACAAGACACTGGAGAAGGGTGCTGGGAGCCGCAGTCACAAGGACCACAGTTGGTATGTTGGTCTCCTTTCCAACCTCCTGCATGCAGGAAAAAAGAGAAGCACTGTGACCTCCATGGGCTCATTGCTCCAGGGTCCTGCACCGAACTTTCATAACACTCTCTCATTTCAGGCTCCTCTGCCTCTTCCTCCAACTTCATTCTCTCCCTGTACAGGTTCATTATAGCTTTTCCAAAATTCTTGGAAACAGAAGTGTGTTGGATTTTGGACTTTTTTTTTTCAAGTTTTAGAATATTTGCATATATGTAATGAGCTATCTTGAGGATGGAATACAAGTCTACACATGAAAATCATTTATGTTTCATATACACCTTATATACATAGCCTGAAGGTAATTTTGCAAAATATTTGAAAATTCCACTGTGGTGCCATGTCTGATGGTGCTAAGAATATTTCATATTTTGGAGATTTTCATATTTCAGATTTTCTGATTAGGGATGCTCAACCTGCAATTCCTTTAGAAATGTCAGCTCTAGGAGGGGGTATTCTTTCCTTCTTCTCTGGCTACAACGGAAAGATATTTGGATACAGAAGACTCTCATATATTGAAAGCTCTGTATTTACTACTTCTTTTCAAGTAGACCCGAGTTTGCTTTTGGAGAATGAGCTCCACTCCCTGTGTGATGCCTCCATGGGAGGGCAAATCTAGACACCAATCTGTTTCATCACGTGGACCTGAATGGTCCATGCTTCTCCTGCCCTATCACCATGCAGGACCCCCAGGGCCAAGCTCAGCAAATCTAACTTTCCCTCCTGGTAGGTTCAATTTTAAGTGATGCATGCCCTAAATCCAACATAAATATTAGAATATGTTTATCCTGCATGCAGTCAGGAAAAGGAGGTGTGGCAGGAACATAGAGGAAGAGAAGTCATGTCTGATCAGATAAGCGAATGAGAATGTGAAAAGGAGAAAATGATAACTTGACACAGATAAAATGCAAAATTTTGAACTTATGGAAATTTTTGAAAGTAAAAAAAAGAGGTAAAAAATTAAGGAAGATGACAGTTATTGAAGATAGGCAAAAATAATTCAACATACGAATAACAGTAGTTCCTAAAAAAAGAAAAGGAACACTATTTAATAATGACAGTAAAAGCACTAATCAAGCTGAAACGCAAGCAAACTTTCCTGAAATAAAGACTTGAGAGTACCTGGAAGTATATATTGAGTTCACTATTTATCAATGATGGAGTACTACATACCCACACTAGTCTTCCTGGAAAAATTTTAGAAGAAAAATTGAAGTAGCTATTTTCAGATATTAGACAGTAAGTAGTGAAGGAATATGATCCTCAGTTAAGGAAAATTGTGAAGTAAGCCTGCAGATCACCCCGCTTTATTCCTGGAGGCACTTTGAGAGCTGTGGTGCAGGAGGGGATTCCCAGTCAGAGAAGAGCAGGTTTGCTTACCTGAAGAAGCAAGGATTTAAAGCCCAGTGAAGACTAAAGAGCATGTGAATTTTAGAGCAGAGTGCAAACAAGAAAGGAATGATTCAGAGAAAGAGTTCTAAACTCCAATAAAAGGGGTTCACAAAAAAGAAAGTCACAGCTAACATCATCCTCAATGAAGAAAAACCAAATGCTTTTAAACAATGAGAAAAAGATGAGAGTCTTCTGCCTCTGTTCCTGTTCAACACCAAGCTTAAAATTCTAGTCAATGCAGAAAGTCAATTAAAAGTAATGAAGGAAGACAGGTTAGAAAGGAAAAATTAAAGTGTCCCTCTCTCTCTCCACATTTAACACGGGAGGGAGGGCACACCACAACCAGAGGACATCAACCAAGAGGAACCAACATGAGACCTTAGTCTATCATATTTGCTGGATTAAAAATGAAACAAATCAATTTTGTTTGGGAGACTGAAGAAAACTACTTGGTATCTAGGGGAAATAGGCAATATTACTCAAAATTTCTCATTGCACATAACCATGAACAAACACAAGGAGTGTTTACTATTGAAGTCAGGGTCATGGTTAACTTTGAAGGGAGAGAAGAGGAATTGAAGGGCCAACAAAGGGACTTCTGAGGTGGAGGGTATAGTTTTTTTTCTCTACATGGTTGGACAAGAGCATTCATATCACAATAATAAACTATACATTTGTGTATTTTTTGTGTCTCTCATTTTCCTCTTGCTACACAAAATATTTAAAAATTGAAACCCAATAGAAAAATTTATTTACATTTCTATCATTATTTTTTAAAATTTGCAGAAGCATTAGTTCTGTCAGATTCATCAAATATGGGATATTTTATTGAATCCAAAATATTTTATGTCTTTTCTCTAAACCACAATATATGCTACTTCTAAGAACACATTCAATGTAGGTACTCATTTGACTATTTTTGAGTTTCTGATTTGAAAACAGAATTCTAGATGTAAAGAGTCTGTCCAAAGCTCATTATGTAGCAATTGAGGAAAACTGCTAAACAGATAACTCTATCCACAGGCACTTTAGGGTTGACAGATTTATTCCACAGCCTGAAAAATCATATACAAGAATTTCATAAAATCAAGAAAACAGGCAGAAGACCCTCTGAGAAAGATTAATTTTCTTAATGTTTAAAGAGCTCTTTCAAATAAACAGGGAAAGGCCCAGCAATATAACAGACAAGTAGACAAATGACCATATAGACAACCTATAAAAATAGCAACATAGATGATGAATGAACATATGAAATGCACTCATCTTTGTTCATAAGTACAAATGGGCAACCTAAACAACACAGCATCGTTAGTGGAACAGGGCAGTCAAATAGCAAGCATGGGCTTTGGAGCATGTCAAAACGTTTCCATCCAGGAAATGACATTTGATGTGGAATTTAAGAGATGAAGAACTGCTCACCAGGCAGACTGAGGAGATATATTCTACACACAGAGAATAGATAGAAATGCATGGTATGTTTGGAAAAGTCACAAATGTAAGTACTATTGGAGTACTATTGGGTGTGTGGTCCTCACGGTAGGAAATGCTGCTGGTTAAGTTGGTTGGAGGAAGAGTGCAAAGATGTGGTATGTTGTGTTCAGCTATCTGGGGGGCTCTTCACAGGAGACAGAGAATTTCCAAGGGATTTTAAGAGTGGCTTAAGTAGATAACCACGCTGTAAAGCTAACAGTAATATGAAAAAGGGATGGCATGGTCACTTAGGCAATTCATATCATAATCTAGATGAGACATAATGAGGTCTAAACTTGGACACCTGCAGGGAGAATTGAGAAGACAGATCAGTGACAGGGCTTACTTTAGGGCTACCTTGGATTGAGGGGGATGATGACTTTTTAGTTAAAGCAAGATCAGTGAAATTCGAATTTTGAGTTTCCATTATGATTAAATTTGGAAGACATCGTATATTTGAATGAAACCTTATACTGCTATAATGGCACTTATTTGGAAGGCTTTAAAAAAGCATGACAAAATCATATATTCATCTTCTTTATTAAAGAGTAGATGAAACTACATCATCTCTCAGAAAGTAAGCAAAAAATGATGCTGGACTGTTTAAGGTATGTTTTCATTTTAGGAGCACAGGTATAGTAGAAATAATCAAAATACTCTTTCATCTATAACAGGAACTATTGATTTCAGCAGCTCCCTGATTCCTGCAGTAGCAGAGACCCAAAGACTTTAATGTCATATGAGCTGAAAACCTTGGCTATTCATGGGATAAATTCTGTCAGATACCCTGACCTCAGGGACAAGGAGTCCTCAGGACCTTTAAATGAAAGGACCATAACACAGATTCATGGAACATTAAATACTTTAACCTTTGTAAAGTATTTCCTGATGTTCCTCTATCAAACTCTTCTAATTTTCACACTGCTTCATTTCCCAAATCTACAATTAACATCTGCCATAGTCAATCTTGTATTCCAAATCTTGGTATTCACAACCAAATATCCCATGAAAAGGTAGATGCTATAAGGTAATAATGATAAAGCACCTAATCATATGAAGACTTTATTTTGTGCCAAAAGCTATTTTTAGTCACTTATTTGTATTAATTTATTCAATAGTCATAAACAGGTCCTGATTATGGATGAAGAAATAGAGGTACAGAAATGTGAAATACCCTGTCCAAAACCTCACAGGCTTTGGAAGGGTAGCTCAGTGGTACAGCTTATGCTTAGCATGGATAAGATTCCTCCTCAACCCCTAGCACCAAAAAAAAAAAAAGAAAAAAGAAAAGAAAAGAAAAGAGAAAGAAAGAAAAAGAAAAATCACATAGAGAATTAAAATTTACTATTTAAGCACAGCCTGGATCCACAGTCTATGCACTTAATTGCTATTTTTTGCTATCTTTCATTATTTATGATATCCTACAACACTTAGGAGAGTGCTAGATACTTAGGTTAAATAGACATTCAATTCATAACTGAGCCATCTGCAAATGCCAGAAATGGTGATGTCCCTTCTATTGGCATTAGGAGACTGGCAGTAGGAAACTGGAGGAAAGACTATAACAGCCTGGGGCATCTCTAGCTCTTGGTCCCCTTCTGGTTTCCTGATATTTGGAGTAGGAATACGCAGACCAAAACTACAGATCTCACCTGTGCTTGGGGAAACAGTAAGAATGGGAACAAGGATTTGGGAAAAAAAGTTGGAAAAAAGATTTTGTTCTCTATCCCCTTGACCTAGATAGCCAAAATCATGAAAATGGAAAGTGTTCAGGATAGTAACTAGAAGGGAGAGCAGTTCAGGGATCCAGGAAGATGAACCTGTCTTGTAGAATCTATACAAGCAGAGCCACAATTAATAGGACACCTGCAGAGAGATGATTTGGTCTTAATGTTTTCCTTCCTGTTCAAACTCAGAGGGCACTGAGCAGTTGTTCTACAGCCAGACACCACATGAATTAATTAATTCTGCCTTCCCCTAAAGCTGACTTTGATCACAGAAATACAGAACTGAACCTTCAAGTTGGAGGTAATCAAAGGAATAACCTGGTTCAGATCTTGGAAAATAAATTCCACCCAGATGGGAAGCCCCAGGTCTTAGTAGCAAAGTGGTTTCTCTTGACACTGGGTCTCTGCATACAGTACACATTCCTGGGAGAGGGGTTTTGTCTAAACACAAAGTCTTGCCCCTAGTTACAAGTCATGGCTCTATTCTTTGTATATGTAGTAAAAAATGTTCATTTGAAAACCTTTTGTGCTATTGATACTTCTGGAAAAATGCTTAAATATTTTGTTACACAAAAATGATAAATTCCTTCACTTGAAACCAATTGTCATTTTAATCTTTGTCTACCTCAATATTATAAATTGTGTTAACTCACATTTTCTCCAACATAAAATCTTTCTTACCACGAAGCTTGTCTCAATTAATCACTGCCTGGATCCTATCTCTTCCTCCTCTGAGTATTAAAATGCATTTTCCTTGCTCAAAGGTCCATGAGATGCCTCTGTCTCACGAAAGGCTGTTCCTTCCTGAGCACCTCTCCTGCATTCTTTAACATCTTGTATCTGCATTATGGCACATCAAGCCTTGCCATCACTGTCCATATCTACTAGTATTTCAAAAAATTCTCTCATAGAGCCTCATTTGGTTTGTGGAACACGGCAGTAGCCTAATAAATATTTGGGAATTACATTAAGCTGCTCATTGTGCTGGGAGAGCATGTAATCTGAGCACAGGATCTGGAGTTGCAATGTCTGTACCAAGATCCTACCTTTGTCCCAATAGCTATGTAACCTGCTGAAATCACTCAACCTTGCTGAACTTCAGACTTTGTGTGTGTAAAATCTGGAGAAAAGTATTTAACTCGCAGATTTATGGTCCACATTAAATGATACTTGCAAAAGTGAGCTTAAACTGTAAAGTTCCTCACAAATCATTGATGTGAAAAGCTCCCTGTAGATTTGGGAGGTGTTTGATCAAGAATGGTGGTTTCACAGGCAGATATGGGACTTTCTGCTGTTATTTCAAACTAAATAAGTTGGCTGGCTTTGCCTCCTCACAAATAAACCTCCACACACTGCAGCACAGCTGGATAGAGCTTGCTTTCTGATTCAATGCCTTTTTATAGCCACTTTTCTCACAAGCCAACAATACAGAACACATTCTTCCTACTGCTAATCAATGCCACATGTAGTACAATGAGCAATTAAGCCCAGAAAAAGGAAGAGGACATTAATAATAGAACGCTTGATTACTGAGAGATTAGAACCTGAAATTGTGTTTGCATTCTCTGTTGGAAGGTATAATTTAATTAGGCAACTTGGAAATGTTTTAGATGTGACAAAAAACTAATCTTCCACTTCTGAAATTTTATTGTCCTCTTTTCTATGAAAAGAAAAAAATAGTTCTAGAATGAAGTTTTTAAATATGTGGATCCGTTGGCACTTCCAGTGATCCAGATCAGGGATCATGTCTTATTCTAAGAGCTCTGGCTGTGACTGGTTCTTAATCTGCTTCCATACCACAGCAAAAATCACCCTGAAGTGTGGCAGGTCAGAAACCAACCTTCCACCAGGAACGTATTTGAGAATAATTTTTCTCTAATTTCCATCACCTGACTAGAACTTAACATCAGCCCGTCCCTGCCACACGGTCCGAGCTTTGTGATTCTTTACCTCCCACTTTCTTCCTGAGAGATCTTGATTGCTCACTATACATCCAGTGAAGGAAACTTGGGTAGTGTAGGACTAAATGTGCAGGGTGAAAAACTAGTTTTGGTAAGTTGAATTCTCACTACAATGACTCCTCCCAGCAAATTGGTCTTCTTATTAGGAAGGGTCACAATAATTTTCTCTTTAGGGAATAAAGAGTTCAGAACTCACCAATTTGCTTGGAAGGTAAAAACATGCAATGGCCTATTTGTTAGAAAACTTCACATGTGGCAAGAAGTTGGTTTTGAGAGAGGCCTACCACAGAAAGGATAGGATGTCCACACCATTAGGTCTACTAGTTGACACCAATCTGTGAAGAGAAGGGTAAGAGGGGCCTTGCCAGCCTTGCAATAGGAAAATAGTGTATAGAACCTATTTACCCTAACCTCGTTAGGGGCAAATCTCATTTTGTGGAAAACAGGATCTGGGGCAATTTTTCCCAAGGCACCTCTTGTATTTCCTGGCCTGACAGTGAAGACATGGCGTCTCTCAGGAAACTTACTTGGGGCAGGAGAAAGGGAGGTATTGGGAGCTCACAGGCTTTCTCTGTGAGGGCCTAGGAAGAAACCACTGAGAGTTCCATTTATTTGACCTTCCCCATCTTAGCTGATCAGCATCCCATGGAGATGATCTGACTGTAGCCATTGTGCTCAGACTGCCTGACTCCAGGAGAAGAACGAGAATCATGAACCAGGGTGGTAATGGCGGGCTGAAGTGAGGGCTGCCAGACCAAAGACAGAGTGCTAACTTATATTTGAGTTTCAGAGAAAAGGCACTTTTTAAGGATAAGTATATATCAAATATTGCATGGAATATACTTACTCTAAAAAGTATTTGTTGTTTACTTGAAATGCAAATTTAATCAAAACCTAGCCACACTAATTGGGGAAATTCTTTTGTTTCAGAGGTTGTCTCAGAGGTTGGAGACTCTTGGACTAAGTCCTCTAATGATACCAGAAGATGAGTTTATACATCTGCTGTTTTCCAACATTTTTGGATCAGACTATTTGGTTTTGGAGTCCTGAGTTCCCCAAGTCTAGCTTATAACCTTGGGCAATGCTTCAGTGCATCCCTTTACATGTGAGGATCATCATAACTACACTTCTCTCACTGTTGTGAAGATTAAATGAGCAAATGCAGGCAATGTTCTCTCAACAGTACTTGGAGCTTAATAAGCCCTCAGTATATATTGTTGAATACAATGACCACCTCTTCTTTAGTGGTTTAGCACTCTGAGGACCATGAGTTGTCCTGTTGGTAGCTTAGAACAGCAAGGAAGAGAACCTGAAACAGTCTTTCCACAAGGTTGTGACTTCTGCACCTCAACTTCCTGGGCCTACAAATGCTAACATGGGCCATGAACATACATCCCATGCTTGGAAGGAATCTAGTGCTGTGTAAGGACAGTGGCCACTTCTAGGACAGAGGCAGCCTTGAATCTGTCCAACATAAAGGAGCCTGGCGAATGGCTGGGGAGATGGCATGGTACTGGGTAGGGAGATCTGGGTGCAGGTCGAAGGTTCCCACTCATTAGCCAGCCTGAAAAAGCATGAACACTGAGACACTCCTTCCTGTCTTTGAATTAAATGTGGCAGATGCTTCAGTGACCTCAGCTCAGGCAGGCCCGGCACCGTTCTTGCTGCTCTTGCTCCCCGTCCTCATTAGCGTCCGTGTGCTTGCTTCCGTCTTCTGAGCTGCCCCCACTGCTTCCATTGCTGAAGCCTGGCTGGACTCCTTCGCGTCGCTTCAGTCTCCTGTCATCTCTATTATCTCTGAAGATAAGCACATATGGTCTTCGGAGTCTAAAGAATTTTAAATGTACTTTCAAGAGGGGCTGAACGAGAGAGCTATGTCACAGCACCACTGTGGGTGGATTCGTGCACAGAACTGATGGCTGCTGTCTGGATCTATTGTCTGGATCTGTTTTCTGACTTCACTCCACCAACCCATGAGGTGCCACCGGGCCCACCATTTACCTACCTGGACCTCAGCCCCCACACCTATAAAAACAAGCATAATTACATTGCCTGAATCACCTACCACATATAGTTGTTTTGAAAGTCTAAGGTAATGATACATGTGAAAGAATCACGCAAACCATTAAAAACCCCAAGGAGTTGATATTTCTTCATTGTTATTAATTCTCACAGACCGTGAGAGACTGAAAACTTGTGTGAGAGACGATACCATATGCTCACACACACTAGACTTGGGACATTATTCATTGCAAGAGGAGCAGTTGAATTATAATTTTAAATTCAAGAGTGAACTGTTTTCTGTCTGAATCAAATATTTTTATTTCTATGGTGTGAGTACAATCCATGTTCTTGCCCTTGAAAGAAGGCTGCTTCCCCTACTTGAGTTCTTCTGGCTCCTACAGTGAGGCATAAGTGCCAAATAGTGGCTCTGTTTAATAAAACGATAGAATGTGTCTTGGTAAAATTTCCAATAAGCCTACAAGATGATATTTAATTTCCTGTTGACAGGATAGCATCCCCAAATACCATTTTTGCCAGCACTCTAAGGAATACTAAAAATACAAGTAGAGCTAAATCAAAAATTTTAATTGAAAGACAAAAGTTTTACCTTGTTATGATTTGGATATTAGATGTTCTCCCCAAACTCCTACTAATGCAGGAATATTCAGAGGTGATATGATTACATTATGAGAGCTGTAATCCAGTTCATCCTGGTTTGAATGGATTGACAGGTAGTAACTGGAGGCATGTGGGGCATGGCTGGAGGAGGTGAGTCACTGGGAATGTGACCCTAAAGGATGTATCTTCCCTGTGATTCCCGTCCACCCCAATCAGTTTCCAGATCTTGCCAGGAGCTCAGATTTCCACCACTGGGCCCTTCCACCATGATATGCTGCCTTTCTTTGGGCCCAGAGCAATGGAGTCAGCTATCTGTGAACTGAGGCTTCTGAAACTATGAGTCTCAAAATAAACTTTTCCTCCTCTACATTGTTCTTGTCAGGTATTTTGGTCACAGCAATTCAAAAGCTGACTAAAACAAACCTCATGTCAATCCTTCACTCACCAAGGCTGGAAAAACTTTTTTCTTCCCCACAATGCTTGTTCACTGACTCCAGGAGAGCTTACTCCATACACACCTCCTCCTTGCCACTGCTGTGTCCCAGGAAGAGCACTGCCGTCTCCACTCCCCCCTGTCAGTTCTCTTCAACCAACAGTAACCGTCATCTGTATTCACTCCATTTGGTCTGTTTGCAAAAGCATATAAATAATTTACAGAAATCCTTTCATCTTTGGGCAAAGTACAGAGACCAGAGTTTTCCTTTGTCACATTTCTTCTTTTCTCCTTGGATAGTATGGTCTCTTTTGGAGCATCTCTTTCTCGTCTCTCTGCTGGGGTTTTCTCTCTGACATTTTCTACATCATAGTTATGGTGTAGTGGTAGAAATGAGAACAGGAAGAGAAGAAAAGAGGTTGGCTAATGGCAGGAGGAGCAGGAAGAAGGGGAGAAGGAGAGAAGAAAGAAAGAGAAAGAAAGCCTTGCCTACAGGCAAATTTTGACATCCTCTGGTCCATATTTCTAACTTCTAGGTACAGTCACCTTGCCCATTCTGGTGCTTGCTAAGCAAAATTCTTCTCTTTAACATGAATTGGTTTTCCAGGCTTTCTAAACACAGATGCTTTAAAAACAAGTAGCCGCGAATTCCTCTGTTCATACTACCGTCCTTGTGATCTGCTTACTACCTATTACTTTACAAAGGAGACATCTGCCAAAACAGGATACTCATTCAGAAGGTATGATGTGTCTCTCCACTGACCTCAAGGGTACAAAGTACAAATCAAATATCTGAGTATGAGCCAGCTACCCAGGATCTTTATACACTGAGGCAAGTTAGATGATATAAAACTTTACTTTGGGGTTCAATCATATTCTTATTCTTTTTATTTTAATGATAGATGGAATCCAACCAGGTGTTTTTATGGCTTGAACCCTATCTGCAGTCAAATGCTCTACCACTGAGCTATACCCCTGGCTTGAACCCTTTCTGGATAGTGCTGGACAGGAGTCTAGCATTGAAGGTCAAAGAACCCCATCTATTATTCACATCCATTTCTGTAGTTGGTGATGCAATGTGACTTGTCACCCTGTAGACCTGGGAAAGGGGACATGGCACCACAGAAGACCCAGTCTGAGGAATAAGTGAATTGGATGATGCAGCAGCTTTAGTAGACTTCCAAAATGGGAACTAAGGAAGAGGAGGCTTGAGTTAAAGAATGCTTTACTTTGGGAGGCTGAGAGAGGAGAATTGCGAGTTCAAAGCCAGCCTCAGCAACGGCGAGGTGCTAAGCAACTCAGTGAGACCCTATCTCTACATAAAACACAAAATAGAGCTGGAGATGTGGCTCAGAGGTTGAGTTCCCCTGAGTTCAATCCCCAGTACCAAAAAAAAAAAGAATGCTTTACTGAATTTCATGGGCAAAAATTCCTAGATGAATTCACAGATTTAAGAAGTCCATAAACATTAAAGTCTCAAGTAATTATATAGATAAAAAGAGACTAAAGAGTTCAAGGGTTTTGGAGCAAATTAACTTGTTCTCCATTTTCTATTGACAATTGCACTTTGTGTTGAGTATTTAAGAAAATGAGTGTTTTCCCACAAGAAACACATCATGCCGATGAAAACTGAGCACCTGTGCATACACACTCATGCACACACAGTGGGCGGAAACAAGTAAACATCCTCAGTCTCCAGGGAAAGAGCTTCTGCACTGGTAATGTGCATAAACTGAAATGAACCAGCTGCAAACACCTGAAACAATCTTCAGACGGTTTTTCATCATCCCTTAGCCCTGTTTCCAGCACCACACTCATCGCTTCTTATTTCATCATTTGAGGTTTCAGACTAAGTAAAATTCTCACCAAAGCATATTGTGTGTGTGTGTGTGTGTGTGTGTGTGTGTGTGTGTGTGTGTATGTAGGGGTGAGGGCATTGAGGATCAACGATGCAATTCTCAAAACAAAGAGATTCGCTCTCCAATGAAAAAAAAATCTCATTTTGATTTCTACTGACATGGTTTCACTGGCTAATGGCAGAGATCATCTTCCTGCCTCTCTATAAACTTCTACACAAGGGTTTCCTGTGCATCTTAGTCTTTTCTGCTCAGCTTCCCTGGGCGAAGGACACATTGATCACCATTGGCAGACACTGTCATCGTATTTTACAACTTGGGACTCCAGCTATTTATTTTCTTAACAATTAAACAAGTCTAATAACATCCAAGAGCAACTTAAATCTCCTAATCAAGCTAATAATACCTGTCTTAACTTATTATCTCTGTAATGAGATGTTTCCAGCCATTGAATTTTAGTTGAGGGAGGAGTGCATTATCATAGTACATTTTCCACTTGGAATGCTCCATTTCCTTATGTCTAATTCATAACTGTTTTTCAGGGATCAGTGCAATTGTCACATTTTAAAGTAAAACTTGATTTACTGAGGCTGCATGTGGGAAGCATGCTAAGGGCCAAGATGTCAAGGTGCCTGTCACAGATACTAGTAGGTTTCCTAGAGGTTGCCAAATATTGCTCAAGAGAAATACTCTCAGAGAACAAAGCCACAGGGGCAAGCTGATAGCTCTACTGATAATATCTTTAGTTGACATGATCTAGAGAGTGGTTGAAATTGGGAGAGCATTGTAACAGATTGCAGAGGGATGAAGTTTGCACTTAGGGTTTAGAAGCTTTGTTCAGGAAGATATTCTTTAGCACACAGCCGAAGAATTGTAAGACAATTCTGTACTAGAATTATCAGTGTCTCGTTTCTGTAATAATTCACAGAGGACTCTACTGTGCAATGGCTACTTGCAAAGGTAATCCTAGTAAAGATCAGAGTGGAGTCTTGCCTTTCTACTTATATCATCTCCCTGTATTTGAAGCTACTCTTCCTCAAGGAGCTTCACAAAGACTGAATAGCAAATGTGCTGCCTTCCAGGCAGGGCCATTTCCCCTCAGAAATCCCTGTTCACCTTGTGGGAAGACATGCAGGTGTTTTAGCGGGTGTTTTCACACCTGGGACATTTTCTAAAGAAGAAAAATAACTCTTCTCGTTTTGTTCAAAGAGAAATAAAACATTCTTAAAAGTCATAAACAAGAAACAGATGGAAAATTAGAGACATAGCACCAGGCATTTTGGTTTAGCTTTAGTAAGTTTCCTATTTCTTAGCAGCTTGGTGCTAGATGGAGGGTTGATTATGAATGTCCTTTTTGCTTCTATTTTTAATACTATTTAGTGAGCTATTCAGGGATGCAGTCAGGGTAGATGCTTTCAAAAGTCTGAGGTGACTGGTTCATGGGTTAGGAATGAGAAACAAGTGTTCAAACCAGCCAGTGAGACTTACATGGTAGGATCCACTCCTGCCATGGAAGACCTTCTCTCAGCTTACTTTATTCTCAAATAATATTCTGCAGTTGACTGTCTATTCTTTCCATTGTCTCCTCTTTATCTCACTTCTCAGTGAGGCAAGAAGAGTAAAAACTGATACGTGGTTTGTGTTTAAAATCTGCTATGCAATAACCTATCTTGAATCACCTGAAAGAGTCTCATTGTTTTTCTGGATCATTCTATATACTACCGTGCTTCCTACGATTTGGGCATGACTCATTTAATAGTTCAAAACAGCCCAAACACTCTCAGAAAGCCCTCATCATGATTAGCAAATGAAGTTAAGCCCAGAAGTACGGGCAATGTTGGAATTCTCTTCCAGAGAAAAAATACTGAGTGGGACATAGACTTGGTGAGGTATGATTCATCTCCAGGATTTATACCCTGTGCCATCAGGAGTATGGGCTCCCTGTTTCTCTAAAATGAAGATGCTTCATTAGATTATCTATCCATTTAGATTTCATATTGACATCTTTGGTTTTAAGTAAATTAAATAAAATGTACTAGTGCATTATAATTATACATAATAGTGGGATTTATGCCACATTTGTATTAATATGGACTTCTAATTGTAAGATTCTTGGGAAAATCCTTTGCTTAGTCATTTCTTTCAAATGACAGAAACTGATAAATAGGATGCTCTCAATAAATATTTCCCCAAATAACAATGGCTAAACAGTATTTAAGTGCTGATGGTCAACATTAACTGCACCATCACCAGCAACCTACAGTCCTTTGGCTTAAAATGTGATGGTAGTTTGAATAATTGTATTCCTTGCTCTTCACAAGCACTTCCCAAGACTAATGCTTCATAGATGAACATGATGATTAATTTTCCATGTCAAGTTAGCTAGGCTGTAGTGCCCAGTTGCTTGGTCCAATATCTGTCTAGATGTTGCTGTAAGGTATTTCTTAGAATATGGCTATCTTTTAAATCCATAGACTTTTGATTCAAGCAGATTATGAGATGATTATGTCTCATCTAATCAGTTGAAGGCCTTTAAGTGTTAAGACTGGGTTCCTACAGAGAGGAAGCAATTCTTCCTTCAGATTACCTTCAGACTTGAGCTGCAAAATCAGCTCATCCCTAGGTCCCAAGATTGTTGGGCTGCCCTGCAAGCTTCTGACTTGTCAACCCAAAATCATGTGAACAAATACTTTAAAATAAATTATTTTCTCTTCCTCCACTCCAACACACATCTCTATTGCATCTGGTTCTCTGAAGACCCCTGATTAATATAAGACCCATGCATGTTTCTCTAAGAGGCACTGTTGGTCTGTGTCCTCACCTGGATGCTCAAGGTCTCATCCTGCCAGCTCTAAAGCTCACCCCCATTTCCTGTATCACCTTGTTGCTGTATCTTCTCCTCTGTGAAAAGTTAAAAGCTACAATGTTTGTTCTAAGTTAGAGATGTCTGAACCCCAGTGACAATCTGTTCAAGGAACACACTGTGGGACGTCATTAGCATGCATCTCTGTGATTATGCACACACCATTTGCTTCTACATTTCTAACACCAAACAGTGTGTGAGGCATCAAAGATACTCCATTAAGTTCTGTGGGACAAAAGGGGGTGAGAACTTCAAGCTTTGTATGAGCTGATCTCTCTTCTCTCATTATTCATCTTCTTCTTCTTCCACTTACTTTTAGGCTCCTCCACTAACTTTTTCTCTTGTTCCTTAAATATTGGTTGTTTTGTAGGGTGTTGCAATCTTCTCTTTCTCCTCATTTAGTCCATAAACTCTCTGAGCTAATCTCACCTACCCAGCACATACACTATTCCAAATACTATTCCTAGTCCTCAAGCCCTTGAGAGTTTCAGACTCCTTCTGGGGACTCCAGGTAGCTGAGCAGAATAAATCATTCCTGGGGCTGAATCTCTGTATCAATGATTACCATTGTGTTTCAAATACTGTTTACCTCTCCTGCGCCATCACTAGAATATGTTTTCCTGGAAAATAGGATCCAATTTGCTTTTATGTGCTCAGAATCTATCACAGTAAGATTTATTTACCATATTGCAAGCTGGCCGACTGGATGCATGAGTTTATTATATCTGTATGTTCAGATGGGTTTTTTTGCAATCAGAAGATTTGATGATTATGTATTCTAGCTGGAAAAGGATGGTACACTTAATAAAGAAAATTTGCAGAGACACATGACAATAACTCCTAGGTAAAATGTAAAAATGCATAAAGGACAGGCATGATGATAGTTATAAATAAAACTCACCAGTCAGGTCAACACATCCCCTCGGTACTGCACAAATCTAGATGTGTGGATGACTATCCTGAGTGATAACACTGTCTTGGATAAATTGTTTACAAGGAAAAGCCTATTTTGAAGGACTTGTCTAGCTTCCCAGTAATAAATAGCCTTCCTACTTCAGAAGAAAACATCTAGCACAATGTCGGTTGCTTTCTGCACGTTTATTTATTGCTCTCAACAAACCTGTGCAGTATGTGAAATGCCCTCATGAAATCTGAGATTTTGCAACACTGAGAGTCTCACCTGTGATCATGGCTGATATGTGGTAGAATTACACCAAACTGTTCTCTGACTCCAACACTCAGCTTGGTCTATTTCTTAGAAGTATCATGTTCTCTGGAAGGCAAATGCTTGCTTCCACATCTGTGAGGTGAGGACAGAGATGAGGACTTGCAGGGAGACCCTCCTCTACATTTACTTCACCTGCAACTGAGTTTTAACTTACCCATGGTGATCCAGAATTCCTGGGGTGGTTGTTTTTTTGGTCTTTAAAAAGCAGGTGGCTGAAATTCATTTTTTAGCCTTTGGAAAACATGCTAGCTGAGCGGTGAACTCACATGGGCTGGAAAGGGTGCTCAGATGAGAACAAATATCAACAACACTGGCCTCTCTTCCTTTAAGTTCAGCCTGATCTTTGGAGAGGAGACCTGGGCACTAGGGTCTGACAATGTGATGGTGTCAGGGGGAGATGGGCTGTGTCCTAGACCAATGTCAAAGGCATAATGATCTCTTCTGGGCTTTCATATGTATTTGTTCCCATAGATACCAGATTAAAAAGAGTAATTATAGAGATCTATTCCAAATGCATTCAAATTTCATCTCTGATTTGGTAAACCTCCTAACATCTTACTCCATTTCTCATTTCTCTTTTAATAATATGAAAATGTTTTATTAAGCCTTTAATAGAGACTGAATGAATAGAAATTGGATGTTATATTATAATGGAGATATGCATCTGCTTTTTTTATGGATAGTGAGCAGTTTTGAATCCATAGACTCAAACATTCCTCCTAATTCTGACAATATATGTATCCTAGAAAACTAGTTGGCTTTAGTGACAAGCACATATATATATATTTAGATAGAGTTAGATAGCAACATGTAAAATTATATCATTGACCATACTGTATAATAAGAAATAACCAATTTCTTAAAAAAGTATTATGTGCTATCTAGATGAAATCAATGTACATTTAGTATTCTACTCTTATGGTTTTATCTATTTTTTTTTAATATTTTTTTTAGTTGTCGATGGACACAATGTCTTTATTTTATTGCTTTGTATATGGTGCTGAGGATCGAACCCAGGGCCTCACGCATGTGAGGCAAGCGCTCTACCACTAAGCTACAATCCCAGCTCCGGTTTTATCTATTTTTATTTAACATTTTGGAATATGACATTAAGCCTTATGCATAAATCCCAACCTCATCCTAGTTGGCCAGATCCCTGGGGCTAACTAATATTTTATTGCTTGCAAGGTCTTTCTAAGTTTTCCTCTGAAGAACAAGCCCCACCAGTAGCAGCCATTAAAACTTTTTAAATATCTCAGAGTGGAGGTGGTTCAGCAGCATGAAGACCCCGTGCAAGTGCATGTTGAATTCACTGTGCAACGAGGGCTTTCTGCTCTATTATCTTCATGAATAACTATTGTGCAGAACAATAGACACCCTAGTAGAAGGAAGTTGTTTTTCTTTTCAAAATGCACCTCCACATGTGATTTTATCTTGAAATTCAAAGGTGTAAAAACTTGTTATTATCTAACTCCTATGGACAAAAATGTAAGATATTTTTTTACAATGCAAAAAAAATACTTGCTGGACTTGCAGAGATATTTCAATATGGGAAAATTTTCCAATTTGAAACTTTTGTCTCTAGATTCCAAGTTCTGTGCTATATGTGCAATAATTATCCATTATCTGTGTTTCATAAAGGACCAAGTGCTAGGGCAATAACTGCAACTCTATCGTTTCTTACAATAAAGAAAACATCCATATATATCTCAAATGTCCCAGAATTTTACAAATGTGAATGTACTCAAAATGAACTAAGGTCTATGTGTGTGAAGACATACACACACTTGGATTTTTTCCTCTCCTTGATCCTTTATTCCTTTTCTCACTTCGTTTATTCATCTATTTTACAGCTGGGTTCTCTTTGAATCACTTTGAAATCTAATGAATGATAGCTCAAAAGTATCCTTTTGTGGGGTCATGATAAATACTTAAATTTCCATAACATAAAGCATGGAATTTTGTTTATTTCACCAATATCAGTGTTAACACAGCACATTTCTGTTAACACAGCATAGCACAGAACATACACCAAAGCAACTGGTTAGAAAATTTTAACAATTGTGACACCAAATAACTCTGAAATTATTTGCCCATGAGTAATTAGGACTAGACATCCATAAAAGCAGCTGTATGCCAATGTTCAAAATAGAGAACAGCTAATAAAATTTTTTTTGGTATAAAGTGAAAGAAAAAAATAACAAAGAGACCTCTCTTCACATAATTACATTATCTGAGATGAAATGGGAAAAATTCCTTGAGACAAAATTGTTTCATGAACCTCCACTTCTAGATAAATGCTACTCTGTTGAGTCCTTTGTAGGACTGAACATTCTAGGTAGGAATGACAGTGATGAGAATCATTATTATCCTGGTAGTCACAACATGGGAGACTCTCCCCAGTGACGAGACTTTACCCTGCTTCTTTGGTTCTCAGCATGTGAAACTGCACATGGTGATAATAAGTGATATTTAACCACCTAAAAATGGTCAGTATTCATTTCAGCCACAAGAAATACCTTTAGTTCTTAATAATATTTCATTCTGTATTAATGTTCATAACCCTCACCCTTAGACTTCCCTGACATGTTTTATAACTTTGCCCAGAACTATTTTTATTTCAGTCCTGGTTTAGTAATTCCATAAGGTGATGAGGTTGTGGTATATATTGGCCAAGAATGGTAAAAGAGATACAAATCTAGTGTCAAAGTGGCCTAGTGAAACTGTTAATTATCAAAATGAAAAAAAAATCTAAAGGCCATTCAAGTGTGGGGTCAATTAACCTGGCTCTTGTTCAGCAATGACTTATGATACAGATGTGTTACCTTCTACTTCCCTCCAAGAAAGTTTGGAGAAGAACACAATCCACAAGCTGGTGGCCATAATTTAAGATGTGGGGAAAGACAGTGTGATGCTTAAGGCCACAGACTGACACACCTGATGGCACATCCCTACTCAGCTTTATTGCTTAATGCTATGAAACTTTGATTTTGAATTTTGTCATTATTTTAATTGCACTATTTTTGTTTGTACTGGAAACTGAACCCAGGGGTCCTCTACCACTAAGCCACATCTCCACCCCTTTGCACAATTTTCATTGACAAGGTCTTGCTAAATTACCCTAGCTGGCCTCAAACTTATGATCTTCTTGTTTCAGCCTCCTAAATAACTGGGATTGTAAGTCTTAATTGTACTAATTTTCAGGGTACATTGTGATAATTCAATACATATTTACTTTGTGTAATGATCAAGCCAGAGTAGTTATCATTTCCATCTCCTTTTAAATTTTTGATGAACATATAATACTTGTACATACTTATGAGGTACTGTTGATATTTCAGTACATGCATACAATATGTACTGATCAAATCAGGGTAATTTTCCATCTCCTTATTATTACATTGTATTTGGAGTTTTGAGCTCCCCTATCCCAGTTATTCATAACAGGTTATTGCAAACTATTGTCACTCTGTTGTGTTGCAGAACACTAGAACTTAGTACTTTTATCTAATTGTATTTTGGGACCTGTTCTCCAGCCTCCTTCTATTCTTACCTCCCCTTTTCCCTTCCCAGCCTCTAGTAATCACTATTCTACATTCAGATCAACTTTTCAAAATATCCACATGAGAAAAAAGATGAGGCATTTCTCTTTTTATGTCTGACATTTCATTTAACATAATGTCCTCCAGTTTCATCCATTTCATTGCAAATTATAGGATATCAATCTTCTTTATAGTGAGCAATATTCCATTGTAGATATGTACATTTTCTTCATCTACTCATACATTGAGGGGCCCTTAGGTTAATTCCTTATCTTAGCTATTGTAAAGGTACAGCAGTAAGCATGGGCAGGCAGGTGTCTCTTTGATATGCTGATACTATTTTCTTTGGATATATATCTAGAAGTGGGATTTATGAATCTTATGATAAACCCTAAAAGCATAGGAAAAAACAAAAGTAGATAATAGGATTGTCACACTACAAAGCTTCCATACAGCAAAGGGAACAATCAACAAATGAAGAGACAACCTATAGAATCAGAGACAATATTCGCCAACTATTTATCTGATGAAGAATTAATATCTAGATTGTAAGGAACTTAAAACACTCCAAAAGCAAATAATTCAATTTAAAAATATACCTAAGGTGTGGATAGACATTTCCCAAATGAAGAAACTGAGATTATGAAAAAATACTGTGTCATTAGCTGTCCCCAAAATGCAAATCAAAACCACAACGAGACATCATCTCACCTAGTTAGGATGACTATTCTCAGAAAAACACAAAATAGCAAATGTTAGTAAGGATGTGGAGAAACGTGAACTCTTATACAATAAGGACAGGAATGAAAATTAGTACAGCTGCTATGGAGAACCGTATGGAGGTTCCTAAAGTTGTGAGACTATGGGAGAGTTAGTTTTTACGGTGTCTCAGTTTTCTCATCTGTAAGATAAGAATAATATTAATACCTACTTCAAAGAGTTCTTGTACTGAATAAGTTAAGACATGGAAAGTTTCATCTGTCTAAACCCTGGGAAGCTTGTAAAGGAAGTCCATAAGCTAAACAACCAGAGAACAACATACGAGTTTCATCTTTTCTTTGAAAGGAAACAGTTAAATGTTAAAAGTAAATTCATCCTGGAAACACATCATAAAACAGTTTTTATGGATGTTCTGGAAGCTTTCCACACTTAGCACCATCTCTTGCCTCTTTTCTCCCTTTCTGAAGACATGAGGAGCTCTCCATGGAAGAGGAGTGCTGAGATTCTGCATAATGTCAGCTGCTTTATGAATCAAAATATAATTAACTTAGATACATTTGGGTGTTCATAGCACTTTTTGGTTGTAGGGGATACAGGAATCTCCCTCACTCCTACATGGGTACACACACACATTGTATTAACCCACTCTACAAGTATTCTGTTCTTGGTACTTGGTACATAGGTGTTCCTACATAAGCACCTTTCTCAGATAATATCTGATATTGAACACCTGATTTCTCTAAACAGCTTAGTTCTTCATACCAGGCAGTCATACAAACACACACACACACGCACACACACACGCACACTCAAGATTCTGCAAATCGACTTATATTTAAAACATAAAAAAGTCACACTAAGATGTCAATGGACTAATAGGGAAGATTATGGCTTAGATGTGGTGTCCTCCAAAGCTCACATGTGAGACCGTGGAAGAGGTTCGGAGGAGAAACAATTGGGTTATAGCCTTAGCCTAATCAGTGAATTAATCCCTGATGTGATTAACTGAGTGGTGACTGGAGGCAGGTGAGGTGTGGCTGGAGGAAGTGGTTCATTGGGGGTGTGGCTATGGGGTATATATTTTTTGTCTGGGGAGTGGAGCCTCTCTCTGTGCTTTCTGGTCATCATGTGAGCTGGTTCCCTCTGCCACACTCTTCTGCCATGATGTCCTGCCTCACCTGGAGCCCCCAAGAATGGAGCCAGCCACTTATGGACTGAGACCTCTGAAACTGTGAGCCCCTAAGTAAACCTCTCCTCCTTTACAATTGTTCAGGTTGAGTCTTTCAGTCGCAGCACTAAAAAAGCTAACTAAATAGTGGCTTTTATTGGTCATTCGATAAATCGAGGAAATGCATCTACTATTTTCAAAACATAAACAATCGTTTGCCTACTTGTTGCTGACCTGCCAGTCTCACGTTTCTATTCCCTGGACATGTCAATAATGCCAAACCCTCTCCACGACACAGAGCATCTGCCTTTACCAGGAGATGACAGGGGGAAGGGCCTTTGAAGAACCAACAGATAGCTTGTCACTGGAACTGTGGGGGCAAGGTTAGATGGAAGAAGGAATGTGAGAAAAGACACTGATTTTTTAACATGTCATAGGTATTTTTGCCTCCCAAGACCTGGTACCCAGTGCAGAATCTGACATCGACATCTGTCACTGGGTTGCTAAAGGAAGGGAGGAAGGGAAGAAAGAAAAACAAAGCGGGGGGAAGGTAGAAAAAGAGATTTGAAATTAGGAGTTTACTCCGTTTTCCACAAGTGAGTTGTGAAGCACCAGTAAGAAATGTGTGGTAGAAACAAAGCGTCCTGTTCTTCTGCAACTGAAGATGAGATCATTGAGACTCTGAAGTACAAAACAAGGTTTTATTAAAAAAGAACTCCTGACAGTCTACTCAACCTGAGGAAATTCGGTGGTGAACAATGGCTTACAGGTATTTTGGTATAAATTGAGTGTTTTAGTCAGCTTTTTTTCTGCTGCAACTAAAAGACCTGACAAGAACAATTTTGGAGGAAGAAAAATGTATGTGTGAGCTCAGAGTTTCAGAGGTCTCTGTCTGTAGACAGCCAGCTCCATTCCTCAGGGCGTAAGGTGAGGCTGACCATCATGGAGGAAGAGTGTGGTGGAAGAAACAGTTCAGGACACCACAGCAGCAAGGAGAGAGAGAGAGAGAGAGAGAGAGAGAGAGAGAGAGAGAGAGAGAGAGAGAGACTCCGCTCGTTAGATACAAAATCTATAACTCAAAGGCATGCCACCAATGCCCACCTCCTCCAGCCACACGCTCCCTGCCTTCAGTTACCACTCAGTTAATCCCTTCTGGGGGATTAATTCACTGATTGCATTAAGGCTTTTATAACCAAGTCACTTCACATCTAAGCATCCCTGCATGGTCTGACACATGAGCTTTGGGGGAACACCTCACATCCAAACCATAACTTTGAGTTAATTAACCATCTCTCATTTTGCTCTCACATTTTAGAAAAGCACCAACGGTTGCCTTGTCCTTTGCCTTGGTTTTTTCTGGAGCCGTGGCATTACAACAGGACTCTGCCACCACCCAGGTGCCTCATTCTTGATGATAGTTCAGCATTAGTTGGGGAGCTTCCTGCCAAGGCTCAAGCTCGGCTCAGTCCTTCAAGAGGCTTGAGACATTCCTGGGCTAGAGAGCAGAGAGGACTCCTCAGTTTAATGAGCTTTCCTCATGCAAACCTTTTTTACTAGAGATGCAGTGGAGCTCAAGCATGCAGGAGTTGGAGAAAAGAGACTCCGGCCTTGACAGACTTGTCACCTGCTGCTTGACCAACTCAGGCTGAGCCTTTGAGCCTTGCTCCCCTTGCGTGTTACACCAGGTCATCATCAATACCCTTGCTAGATGTTTGACTAGTCAAGATTAGGTATGTGCCTTGGATTTGTAAGCCCCAAATAAAGCATGTTGAAGAAATGCAAAGATTTTGGAGGGAGAGAGAGAATGAATGAATAACACTATTCTTGCCTGGGGCCCGCTGCCTCTGCACAGCAGTGTGTTGCTGAGGATCCCTCCCTGTTTGTGGAAGGCTCAGACTGCTACATATTCGAGTCTACCAAGTGCCACAAACACATTGTGAGGACAAGAAAAGTTCAAACACACTGTTTCCAGGAAGGATCAAGAAGACACTAAAAAGCTGTTTTGTGCTTTCTCAAGTCTCCTGTCTTCACCAGATCAAGTGGCAGTGCTCACACTTGCCGACCCTGGCTATTTCGCAAAGTGTGTACATGATGCTCTTCTGCCCAGCATACTAGGGGCCGGTCATTCTTTGCCTAGTGTAGGGTCCTGGTGGGAGGCCATCACCGGAAGTTCTATTAATTTCAATGTTTTCTTCTCACTCCAGTAATTGTAGTTGATATGCCTGAGAAACTGATGTCCCAGAACACCTGCCTGTGAAGAAAACTGTAGCCCCCTGCTTTGAAAACTCACACCAAGGCTTTCAGAAAGAGAAAGGTATTGCTGGGCTCATGGTTGTTGGATTTTACTAAATAATACTCTCTTCCATTGAATAGAAGACGATTCTAACAAAAGCTACATGTCTATTTTGTACATATGGTGGGTCTTCATTTGCCAATGGTCCAGATCATTTTCTGTTCATTTCTTATATAGAACATCAACAAATGGAGAGGTTTTTGTTTTGTTTTGTTTTATTTTGTTGTAACACAGGGATAATTATAGAAATATGCCATTTGCTAAGAGCATCATGGATTCAGGGTCACATTGTTGCAGATACAAATTCCAGCTGTGGAATTTACCTAAATTATGACCTCAGGCAAATCATGTTGCATCTTTTGCTCCAACCTCTAATATTTCCAGGTCTCTCATTTCTGGAAGTTGAGGCTGTCTGAATATTACATGATAATTCTTAAGACAAAGACATAGTTAGGACATGGTTCAAGGAACATGTCTTTATCCTTATGAATTCAAGCTGTTCTGTGGGGAGACGAATGCCATCGCTCATGTTCAGGGCAGAGTACATTTGGCCCGTATTTATGTAGGTAACAGAAGGATTCCTTTTTCTCACAGTACAGCAGAAAAGGAGGCGTAAATATTATCATTTTTATAATCATGTATTATTTTATTTTATAGTATTAGTGGTGGCCTTGCCTTTGAAAGCTTAAGCTATGCCAATTATATTTATAAAATGGATAACTGCGTTCCTATCAGGTCACAAAAGCCCACAAGGTAGATCACCTCAGTTCATGGATGACTAGCACATGAAGCATGCAGATGCTGGGTCATATAAATCTTCTGTCTTGGGTTAATTGTCAAATTCCCAGGAATCAAGGGGAAATAGGAGATTTTGGAAGTGCTGTAACTTGCATTTTCTGTTGGGATAGGCATGATGGGAATTCTGTTTTCCTACTAAGGTTCCTGTGGAAGGACTTCAATAAATAAAACCCTCCTGGCATCTCTCAAAACCCCACCCAGACCTCCCCACTGGACTCAATTGTCTGGCAAATTTGGAAGAATGAATTACAGGAAAAACTAATGTTTTTCCACTCTTTTGGGCATTTGGCTATCTCTAGCCCACTCTCCAGCAAAAGTTAAAGAAACCACCCTGGAGAGAGGGCCTTGACATTTTCTAGGGCAGACTTTACTAGGTGGGTAATTTTGTCTAATGTTTAAGGCTCTGTGTCATCAAATTATCATTACTAAATTTGTGAGCTACTTTCCCACCCCTATGAGTTAATTTTGAAGCTGGCACTTAGCACTCCATTTGTCTGACTTCTTGGTCTGTCTCTCAGTCAATGTCTGGGAGTGTGTAGATGGAATGAGAGTCAGGACACCGAGATCTGGAAGCAACATTTTATTTGTGGCCACAGCCCAGAAGGATAATTCCCAAAGTCTGAGCTCGTGTCACAGCAGGGCTTTTACTTTTATATATAAGCAAGTTTGGGGTACATTGAGGCAAGGGAGTTGGTGCCATTCTATTAGAGGGTGAATTCTACATTCCTTAAATGGGTTCAAGCTTGTCAACAGCCTAGAGGCTCTTGCTGCACTAAGTTTAAAGGGGGAGTGTTCTTTTGTCCCAGTTATTTTGTTTCCTGCTTCTACTACTGTGGTCATCTTGTCACAGCTACCTGTTAGCCTCTGCAAGCTTCTATGGTTAAATGTTAGTAAGTAGAGCTGTGTGTCAGCGTGCAAAACCACAGCCTGTCAGCTCTTAAGCTGCTAAAGTCTCCATTTTGTTCTACCACAAGAGGAACCTTAGTGGAGAAAAGAGGGATACTATTTTTTTTAACTCCTATAAAACCTGGAAAACATGTTTCATTCTAACTGAATAATCAAACATTATCTAGTATGGTAACAGTGCTTGGCTATCCTGGGGGGTGTAGGGGGATGGTCACTGCAGTGTCATGTCAACTGGGAGGCAGAGCCCAGGGAAGGAAGTTGTGGAGTTCTAAGCAAGAGATTCTTCCAGAGGTGGTTCAGAGAGTAATTTCTCAAGAATTCTCCAGAAAAAAATTAAATGGTCTGAAAAGTGCAATAATTACAAACCAAGCCCCGTCTCTTCTCAAGCTACAAGAGGTGGTCTGATCTGAGGAAGCGAGAGCTTCAGTAGTACTTCAAAGGGTATGAGGCAGGACAGTCGGCAGAACAAGGTTATATCCAAGAAGGCTGTGCAAATATCAATAGGGAAACTTGGAGTGATGATAACTGCTGTTGATTGAGAAGATGTAGTAAGTACTTTACATATATCATCTAATCCAATCTTGAAGATTAGAAATTCTTGAAGTTTTACCATCTCCATGAGAAGGGCATACCCAGGCTTGCAGGGATTCCCAGATGAGATGACCCTACAGCTAACACCCAGGCTTCTGAGAGACAATAATAAATTACTGACATGCTGAGTGTTAGAGCTGGTAGTTGTGGTGCAGCAGTATTGTGCTGATGTAGAAGTCTGTTAATAGTCCTAGTAACTTATGGAAAGTAAGAGAGCTATTGAGTTGCAGAGTTAGGATTCACACCTAACTGTTTTCATTTCAAAGCTAGTTATTTTAACCACTGTGCCAGGACACTGATCTAGCTAATCTGAGATGCAAACTTTGTCCTTGATGTTCAAGGAAATTTAGGACGATGGGCTCACGTGGACTCCAAAGCCCCACCCTCCAAAAAAACTGACATTTGGCTTCCCTAGGGACTGAAAACCCTGTCTCTAGAATATAAAAAGCGCTATATAATGAGGACAGAGAAAACGGGGCTTGCTTGTTGTCTTGACATCAGCACTTTGAACAAAGGCTGCACAGAATAAATGTCCAATAAGTGTTTGTTGAAAACAATTAACTAATTAATGCCACTCTTCACTATCTCATTACCACTTGTGTTAGCCTTTCAGTGAAAGTGGGAACGTCTGCTAAATATAGGTACAAGAAGATTCAACATGAATTACAAATGTTATCAAGTTATTAAGTGCTAAGAAATTTCTCAAGAATCCTCCAGAAAAAAATTAAATGGTTTGTAAAGTCAAGTCTTCACTTTTAATGAAATCCTTAGAAATGAAATTGGTCCTTCCCACTGGACTTATCTGTAAATGCTAAGGTTGCTGCCTGAACTAATTCTAGAGTATATTGTGGAGATGTTGAAGGGCTTGTTATGTTGAACTTCTCTGGAACAAATGGAAGAGTTGTTCCAAACAGTGCTGTTCTTTTCAACCTGTCACCCAAACTTCTCTTGCTCTTTTATGCTGAGCTATAATTGGCATTGTATCTTTGATTTTAATTTTCATACACTACAATAAAAAGGGCTTAGCAAAGATTAACTGAAATTGCAATTCATTCCTTCCTTCCTTCCTTCCTTCCTTCCTTCCTTCCTTCCTTCCTTCCTTCCTTCCTTCTTCCTTCTTTCCTTCCTTCCTTCCTTCCCTCCTTTTGGTTCTCTCTGTCCCCATTTCTTCTGACAAGTTCTAAGAATCAAACTAACTTGACGTTCCAGTGAGTTTTGCTGCTAAGTAGTTGTTTGATCTTTGTCCAGTCATTCAACATACAGGGGCCTCAACTTCCTGATTTCCTCACCTAGGTATTAAAGGTGTTATACTGAATTAAATCCAAAGTTCTTTTATTCTCTCAAAGATCTATCATTTTGTATTTGAGGGCCCATCAGGTAGGGAGAGCTATAGTACTGGGATCAACTTTGCGTGGAGACTGAATCATCACTGATTTATCTTTAAACAATTATCATGTGCTGGGATTATGTTGGAAAGGACAATAAGAAATGCATGCAGTAGAGATTCATATGGACCTAGGGGCCATCTGAGAAAGGGCAAGGATACTGAGCATGGCTGATTCTCTCAAGTCATCAAGGAACTCAGGGGCATTTGTAGACTGCAGTGTCTTAATAGATAACCAGAGCGGAAGGACTCACTAAGAACCTCACTAAGCTCTTTTCAGGGCAGAGGTCAGCTCAAGTTATCTCAGTAAAAGAAGATTCATTGCAATGGTTCAAGGTTAGAGGAAAAGAAGGTGTCATCAGCAATTTAGCTGTGCATTCTAAGGAACCAGTGAGTTCCAGTAGTGATTGTGGAACAGTGGTATCCAGTGAGTGTGCGGGCCTAGAGAGTGGGCAAGAAGAGAGCAGATCAGCACACCTATTACATTCATTCTTATTTCACCATTTGTTATTTTTTTTTAAATTTGAGTGGCTCTTTAATAATGTGTATCATAAATTAGGATAGATATCTAAGTGATAAATACATAAATCTATAGCATTAATTTTGTGTGGAAGAGACAATGCTTACCAAATCTTGCTTCCTTACATTTTTGAGTCCAGTGTAATTATGTGGATCCATGTGATTAATCCTAGGGGATAAAATTTGAGCAATCATGATGTGTTATTTCCAGGTGAAGGCCGTGTAAAGCACAAGAATGGTAGACTAGTCTTTCTTGTCTCTGAATGTGGCTGAACAGCATGCATGTTTGCATGTTCCATCTGCTGAAACTGCAAGATGGCAAAGCCATCCATCAGCTAGGGTACCTAACTACATGGAGCAGAACTACCAAAGGCGCTGGATAAGAAGTGTGTATATAAAGTAAACCTTGTTTAGGCAATCCACTGAGATATTGGAGCTGTTACGGCTGAATACACAAACTCTTCTGACTATTAAAGGGTGTCTATTCTTTTATTTGGATACAGTGAGCAAATTTTATAATATCTCTACCCACTTCTGTTTTACCTGATTAACCTGTCTTTAGGTTTCCTGAGACATACAATCTGATGAGTTCTCTGATACAGAGATAGCTACTCATCTTTATTCCAAATAAGTATGGCCAGGGTATTAGGCTGACAAAATGGGAAAGTTGTATCCTGTGACCACTTCTGCCATGAGGGGGAGGGCTTCTTGATGAGGGGCCTGTGTCACTTGAGAAATTTTTGAGGCCTGCCTAGGACTCAGGCATGTGAGTCAACAATTTTACACAGAGATATCAAATCAAGGATGGAAACTAACGAATAATCTTGTGCTTAAGACCCTTATCTCAAGGATCAACTCTGCGTCCCAATTTCACATGAATCTTGAACAATAGAAGACAGCAGGGGATTCATGAATGAATCCAAAGGCTAGATGAAGAAATACATGCTGGATTTAGTGGCTTTTGCAAGAGAAAAGGTCAGAAAATAAGGTTATGACCAAACTGGCAGAAAGACAGTCCTTTGAGTATAGCATATTCTTAATGGAGAATTCTGAAAACATTTTCAATTCACACTTTCTTTCAACAGATTCCTATTGAGTGCCCTTTCTGTTCTCAGGTCCCTCTCCTGAAATAACTGTAAAGACAATGTTTTCCTCTTTCTCTTCTTCATCTAGAAAGATCTATTTTAGAAGATGGGGTTATGGATTTGAGCACCACTTTTTGAACACAGTCACGAATCTGGGCATTTAGTCCAGGCAGTGCCTGGAGGAGAATGGTAATGATTTTCACAGAGCCTGCTGCAAAACGCCTACTCATTCTTTCACAAGCAACTAATCTTAGGTCTCACAATGCAATATCTCAGTGAGTAGAGGGTGAAGCTAACGGAAAAGGGAAATGCTGCCAACAGAAAGAGTCAAAAGGAGCTCACTCTTCAACAACTGCTCACTGGTATAGACTTGGGTCAGAATGTTATTGCCAGCAGCCTGGTTATTGATGACTGCTATTCTCTGACACTTCACCTGGGGATGAAGGAAGAGAGCTGAAGCTGAGCTCTTAGCATAACATCTGGGTAATTTACTTGTAAGTTGAAAAGGAAATTGCTGAGAATAACCCCATAGTTGCTTTTTTTTTTTTTTTTTTTTTGGTGCTGGGGATTGAACTCAGGGGTACTCAACCACTGAACCACATCCCCAGTCCTATTTTGTGTTTTATGTAGAGACAGGGTCTCACTGAGTTGCTTAGTTGCTTAGCACCTCGCCATTGCTGAGGCTGGCTTTGAACTCGCGATTCTCCTGTCTCAGCTTCCCTACCACAGTTGCTTTTAATAATAACATGCAGAGAATTTTTTACTGGATTGTGAAGGTTTAACCTCAGGAATTCATCAATCAAGCATTTCCAAGATACTGATGCTATTCTTGCTACTAAATAAATTTCAGAGGGGAATCAACATAAATCTATGTTTATAATCTATGTTTAAAAGGTGTATAATTTTACTGTGGAGGCAAGAATACTCCAAAGAAAGTGATCGATGAGTAAAACAAAACTCAGAATACAAAATAATAGTATTAAATAGCAAAATAACTCAGTGGTCAGTCAGGGAGGCTGGGCTCAAATCTCAGCTCCACCGCTCAATAGCTTAATCACTCTGAGCAGGCTACTTTACTATTTTGCAATTTCCTCATTTAAAGTGTAAGGATGAGAACATTTCCAAGTGGTACGTGTGAAGTGCTTATGACAGTGACTGGAATGCCATAAGGAGCAAATGTCAGGTATTATTAAGGGCAAATGAGGTTTAGAGGCACATTTAGTTTAGTGGATCACTTCCTCTCATCAAATATTCTTGTTTTATTATCTTCATATTAGGATTTGCTTGACTAGAGGAACATGGATTGCATGAGCATGATCTGTTTTGGGACTTTAAGATCCCTGATCCAGAATCTAGGCAGCTGCTTCACTCATCTCCTTGTGGTTACCACAGTTCACATGAATGAAGGACTGTCCCATTTTTAGATTCTCCTGGGATCACAAATGCTTCCTCTTTTCAAAAAAATTCCAAAGTCTTTATGACATTCCACCTTTTCTATTCCTTCAACCAAAATAACTTCCCTTCCTTTCATAGACCTTAATCCCACAGAACTCAGAATCCAGGATCCAGTGCAGTATCTATATATCAGAGCAAGGTGAAAAGGAGGAATGGATTATTGAGTTGTGAATTTTTCCAGTTAATCTCTTTATGTCCCAAACTTTATGAGATTTTTAGCTGTAAGTAAAAATCTGTTACATTTAACAGATGTGTCCAGAACATAATCTCTGATGATATCCAATTATGTACTATCATTGGTCACATAAGCCTAAAAGAAAAAAATGCTAACTAAGTCTACCAACCTCCCTGACCTAGCCCTGGCTACAACCTGCTCCTTCCTTTTGTCTTAAGATCATTCAGCTTGACTGATGTGGTCAAATCTTGTCCACCTGCTGCAGTTCACTCACACTGATTATGGCCACCGTGCTTCTGCATCCATTGCCGTATCTGTTAGCATCATTGGTCAGAACGACTCCATCCTTCGTGGAAACCTGTTGTATTATGAAAGTGCCCTATCTCATCTGGTGTGCTGGAAGACCAGTTGTTTTGATGCCCTGATGCAACTTTGCTCAGACTTGAGCACAACTGGAGAAAGGGAAACAGATGAGATTCTAAGAAGCAGGTCATCTTACCCAGTGTCTCCAGGGATTCCTTTCAGTTATTCTTTCTATTGGTCTCTTCTTGTTCCTACCTTTTTATATATGTTCTTCCTCCACTCCTCCTTTTTCCCTACTTCATTTCCTTCTATTTTTCATTGCACATTTAAAATCATGCCCTATGCTAAGTGTTGTGGTCTACATGCTTCATGGCCAAGGGGTGACCTAAGAGACCAATCTTAGCCCATCACAGTCTGGCAGTGAGATATTGGTGAAGTCATTTTCTCTTTTCTTACCTGATTTGTTAAGGTCATCTTGATCTAGATGACCTTTAATTACCATCCAATTGCTACATTCTGTGGTTTAGGAGACTCACTCATTCTTTTTCCAAAGCTATGAAACTAGCACAAGTTTTAAACTTTCTCATCTGTTTCCAGGATCTTGTTTATGGCAGAGACTATTTCCCAATATCAATTTTCCTCTTATTTCCTTAACAATAGAACTCTCCAAGTTTTAGCACGGACATGAGGTAGAGATCACCTGTATTAACCTCCCTTGCAGCTAACCATGCCTCTGTGACTAAGTTCTGGAAGACATGCTTCATGGCCAAGGGGTGACCTAAGAGACCAATCTCAGCCCATCACAGTGGGCTCACTCATCTCAGACCAATTCCAGCCCATCATCTGGAAGACATGGTGCTTCCAGAACTTGGTCACATCCACGTCACTTCTGGATGGTGTTCTGAAGATGGAAGCTCTGTGTCCTCTACTTCCTCTTGCCTCTTCCCCTGGTTGCCTTGGCCCTAAAGACAGAAGGTGACATTGAGGGTGACAGTTGCGTGGCCCCTCTTGACCTGCACTACTCATTTTTGACTTTCATAAAATAGAGGTATGCAATCTGTTTTCTTTAAGCTAATTCAGTTCTTTGAGTTTTTGTTATTGAAACTTATCTTAAATAATAATAAACATAATTTAAAAATTTCCTAAATAATAAGTTATTCTCTGGCCTTGACCCTGTTTCTAGTTTGTTCAATGAAGTGACTTTAATAGAGAGTTTAATGAAAGATGTCTTCAGATAAAACACTGCAGTATTTGTGTTTGGGAATTTGGCAGGTTTGAGAAGATGCTGTGTGGCAGGTACTTTTACCCTGAGATTTACCACAGAGCCTGACAGAAAGAACATAAAAAGCAATGTGGTGAGAATATTAGAATTCTTGTTACCTAGACATCCTGACTGGGCCTCTCAATTCCCTGTTGCAAAGGTTAGCAGTCTAGAATCTATATATGCCCGACCTGGAGAAAGGACACCTCTCATGTTAAAGATCCAAACTTCCATGTGATATCTGCCTGACTTTCACCACCCACTGAAGTCAAATCTGCAAAGTATGTAGACTCTGAATCCTGGGGGTTTAGGTCAAGAAGAGTCCATGGAAACGTTTGCCACCTTCATAGTGCCAGGTGCAGAGCTTCACCATAACTTTCACCCTCAGTTCTGTAAAATCAGCCTATCTTCCCAGCTGCCTTTCTGATCAACCATCCCCCCACATCCTCCCAACCACCACCATCCACTTGGCTTAAAGGGAAGAATTAGATGCCATGAAATTTAGAGCACAAGTGATACAATAAGAAATGTTATGTAAAATTTGATATGTATGCATAAAATATAACAGAAGAACTTCTGGGGCCCTATAGCCTATATGTTTTTCTCCTTGTATGCCGTAACAGTCCCTGAAGTAACTCTCTCTACCCTATGCTTTTCTAAACTCAGATACATATATCTTTTTCAAGTTTCTCCAATTTACAAATGAGAAAATTAAGATGTGGAAAGGGTTAATGATGTGCCCAAGTCTTCTAATTCTAAGACTAGACCCTTTGCACTAACCACACCTTTCCTTTCTTCATTATCAACTTTATAATACCTGCAATTCATGAAAGTTCAGCAAACTTTCTCAAGTAAGAGATACCTAGGCTAGGAAACAAAATCAAGCTTCTTGGAAGTGTATTTTTCTTCATGGGTCTTCTGAGGTCACCAAAATTCAGGACTTCAAAGTCATCCAAGCTCATCTTATAGAACACTGATATTATTAGTTATGACACATCTCTTCTATATATTCAGGAGATGGTGTCTAAGTTAAGGTTGATGACTTCTTTCCTGCACTGAATCAGATGCAGCTGCAACTAAAGACTGGAAAACAGACCATCACTAAGTTGATGCTGTTAAGATACTGGTTCCTTCTTTGTTCATTATGGGTCGGCCATCCTCTGCTCCACCCTTCTATGTCCACCATGACAAAGGACTCTGCTGTGACTATAAAAGCATCCCAGAGTCCTACTGGGTCATTCTGAGAGGTTCCAGTTTTATCTTCCAGGCTAAATAGTTTACCTTTAAGAATAGTGATTATTCTACATTGCAAGGCCACATAAGTCTCTAAACACAATATTCTTTTCTTCTCTTTTAATCACTTCAGGCATTTATGGCCTCCCCTCCCCTCTTTCCTGCAAGTAGTTCTTAGAATAACCACAGAATTAGCTGGACATGCAATGCTGGGCAATATAGAGGAATTTCTGACCCACTGAAGGAAGGCAATGTCCTGGGTTGGGGGGAGCTGCCTAGGACAACTTAGGTTTTGTTTCTTTTTAACCTGGAAGAAGTATATCCTTCAAAGACTGTCACCATGATGCTGTCCCTAAAGTATATAACCCTACAATCTCAAAGTAGGCTGCCTGTGCCGGTCCCTTGGTCCTGGGGCCACATGTAGTTAAGACTTCATCCACCCCAGCATCCTTCCTGAACCTGGGTGGGGCAATTCACAATGAGCTTGACTTTTATTTTCCTTGCTGCCTATCTATAAGTAATAAATCCAATTTATTTTTTTGTCTTACGAATGTTCTGTTTCACTGAAGCCATGCAATTGGTAAAACTGTAGCCCAAAATGCAGTGGGCACACTCATCTGGATTCCTAACCATGATGGTTGGCATAGTAATGGTCTTTTCTCTCCCCATGGTGGGAGTTGTCCCTTGAGATTGGTAATTAGTGAGCATGCCCCTAAAGTTCTGTGAATACAAAATATTCTTAGCTCCAGGGCTGTATAAAATCTTCTATGGACCACTTTTTAAAAATCCTAAGGTCCTACTTCATATGTTTATCATTCTCTTAGTTTATCTCTCTCCTATCATGATTTCCTATGAGCAGCAAGAAAACTGGCAACTGTTCAGAAATATCAAACCCTGATAACCAGGAATCACTTGTAAATCCTGCTTTGCATGTAACTAGAGGAGAGTCTCACTAGCTTTACATTTCCTCTAGTCTTCCATGCCATGTTCGTTACTCGCTGATAAGCTCTCACCAGCAGCCTCAAAGTTCATATTTCCACTAACAATCTGTTCAAGGCAATTATGGCTTTCTCTGTTATGTTCTTCAAAATTCCTCCAGTCTCAGCTCACTGTCTGATTCCAAAGTTGCTCCTATATTTGTAGATTTTCATTATAGCAGCACCCCACCTCCAAGTACCAAAACCTGTGTTAGTTATCTATTTCTGTATAATAAACCTGTCATCTAAATAACATCTATTTGCTCTCTCATAGTTTGTGTGGGTCGGTATCCATGCATGGCTTAGTGAGGTGCAGTGCTCAGGATCTCTCAGAGAATCAGCCAGGGCTACTGTCTCTTCTGACACTCAGAGTCCACATCCAACCTCACTAGGTTGTTGGAAGAATTCATTTTTCTTGAATCTGTAGAACTCATAGTGTCTTGTTCCTTTAAGAATGGTGGGAAAATCTTCCTCTAGATCTCTCTGACTTCTTTTTAAAAACCTATCTGATTAGGCTGTGCTTAATTTGGAAAATCCATCTTCTGATTAACTCAAAGTCAATTGATTAGCTCTTTCATTACATCAAAAAATCCTTAAGCTTTATAATATAAGGAAAGCTAATTGTTGCAGTTATATCACATCCTATCCATGCCCACACTCAAAGGTAAGGGTTATACAGATGGCTATAGTAGGGATGGGATCGGGTGGGGATCTCAGGGGCCATCTGAGAATTTTGCCTACAACAGTCTGAAAAGATCTTTAAACAAGTGTGAAGATCTACTGCATCTTTCCATTTCATTCTCACACTTTTTTTTTTTACTTTTTCACTTCATGCACATTATAGTAGGCTTGGTGCATGGACAAAATTAAGCCTCATACTCACTATTTTAAACTACAGCTTTAATGCAGAGTCCTGGCCTGGAACTCAGGAGGTTGCTCATTAATCACATCTCTGCAACAAGCTGAGATGTTGAATATGCTCAGGGCATAGATTGCATCTCACTGAGTTTCTGTTTCTTTTTAATATGTGGAACATATTAGCACCAGTTTTCCTTCCAGTGCAGGGTCTTTAGTTCAAAGATTTGTATGTCTTGCAGCATAATTATTTGACTAGCATATCCTTAGTGAAAAGCAGAGTTAGTGAGTGATGGTAACAAGAGCCAAAGGCCACCAAAAAATGAGAATAGAGAATAAAGGAAGAGGGAGACAGCAGCGACTACCCCTCATGGCCAGATGAGGTAGGCTGTGCTGGAGTTTGGACTCATAAGCTCTTCCCCATAGAGACTGCAGTGAATCTCTCAGGGAAACCAGAGGAATGTGTGTGTTTTCAGTTTGCATACCTGCCATCCAAGCCTAAGACAAAAACAACCTTTTCCTGGCCAGCATCTGAACTGAAAATGTGAAGGTTAAGTTTGCCATTCTCATGGATAAGTGGTTTCCTGATATAAAAAGTCAATTCAAAAACAAAATGAGCAGCATGGAAGTATCTTCATGAATCAAATTTAAAACTAAGGAAGGAAACCCCTAGCTCATGTATGTACTAATCCCACTCTACTATTTTCAAAGGGAAGGGCGATTTTTCCACCAGCCCACACATCTTTAAATTGGAACATTTCTCACAGATATGGCAGCAAGGTCTTTGGCCAAAATGCTCTGTTAAAGCTGACTCTGTCAGGTAGACATCCAGTTTGCAAATCTTCTTTCATGTGTGACCAAGCCTCAGTGGAGACAAATGGCAGGGCTGGCCCCAGTGTGGGTGTTTGTGTGGTACCCGGGTAATGAAATGTGTCTCCAGGCTTGAGATGGAATTAACAGAACCCTTCACAGTCTGCAGATGCAGAATAAGCAACATCACCAAGGGTCTGTTAAGATCCTGAAGCTCAGTTACAACTGATTCCTGTTTAAAGACAAAGGTCAAAGGAAAACTCCTAAGTAGACTAAATAATATTTATATCTTCACAGTGAGTCGTTTAGGTAATAAGTGTAATAAAGGACAGTCATAGAGATATAGAGGTTTTGTGTTAATAGTTACATGGTTTCCTGTGGAATGGGGTGGGAGCCACACACACCTACACATACAAGTTTGTATTTATTAGGCAAAAAGGACCCACAGGAAAGGTACTATAATCTCCACTTTACAGATGAGACTACAGAGGCAGAAGGGGTGAGATGACTTGTTTAAGACCACTCAAGCATGCATGTATGTGTGTGTGTTACACTGTGGGATAATGGTAAAGCAATCAGAAGCAACATGTGTTGATATCTGTGAAAATGTTCTTTCCATCCATTCCCATGAGTAACTAAGAGTTGCTTCTGGCTCAGTGTTAAAACTGGAAAACACAGCTTTGCCCATCCTTCCTATCAAGAGATAAGTTAACTGTATTTAAGTAGGTTTGTCTCTGTGTCTTCTATTCTATACCATTGGTCTACATGTCTATTTCGGTGCCAGTACCATGCTATTTTTTGTTACTATAGCTTTGTAGTATAAGGTCTGGTGGTGTGATGCCTCCTGCTTCACTCTTCTTGCTAAGGATTGCTTTGGCTATTCTGGGTCTCTTATTCTTCCAAATGAATTTCATGATTGCCTTTTCTATTTCTATAAAGAATTATGTTGGGATTTTAATTGGAATCACATTGAATCTATATAGTGCTTTGGGTACTTGGCCATTTTGATAATATTGATTCTGCCTATCCAAGAGCATGGGAGATATTTCCATCTTATAAGTTCTTGTACAATTTCTTCCTTTAGTGTTCTGTAGTTTTCATTGTAGATGTCTTTCACCTCTTTTGTTAAATTGATTCCCAAGTATTATATTTTATATTTTGAGGCTATTGTGAATGGGACAGTTTTCCTAATTTTTCTTTCAGAGGATTCATCACTGGTGTATAGAAATGCAATTGATTTATGGGTGTTGATTTTATACCCTGCTGCTTTGCTGAATTCATTTATTAATTCTAGAAGTATTCTGGTAGAATTTTTTGGATTCTCTAAGTATAGAATCATGTCGTTGGCAAATAATGATAGTTTGAGTTCTTTTCCTATTCGTATCCCTTTAATTTCCTTCATCTGTCTAATTGCTCTGGCTAGTGTTACAAGGACTATGTTGAATAGAAGTGGTGAAAGAGGGCATTCTTGTCTTGTTCCAGTTTTTAGAGAGAATGCTTCCAATTTTTCTCCATTTAGGATGATGTTGGCCTTGGGTTTAGCATAGATAGCTTTTACAAAGTTGAGGTATATTCCTACTATCCCTAGTTTTTCTAGTGTTTTGAACATAGTGCTGTATTTTGTCAAATGCTTTCTCTGCATCAATTGATAAAGTCATATGATTCTTATCTTTAAGTCTATTGATGTGATGGATTACATTAATTGATTTACAGTTATCTTATACTAGACAAAGGTGTCAAACATGTACATTGGAGAAAAGATAGCTTCTTCAAAAAATGGTGCTGGGAAAACTGGAAATCTATATGCAGCAAAATGAAACTAAACCCCTATCTCTCACCATGCATAAAATTCAACTCAAAGTGGATCAAGGATCTGGGAATTAGACCAGAGACCCTACGCCTAATAGAAGAAACAGTAGGCCTAAATCTTCATCATGTCGGATTAGGACTTTACTTCCTTAACAAGACTCTTACAGTGCAAGAAGTAAAATCAAGAATCAATAAATGGGATGGATTCAAACTAAAAAAGCTTCTTCTTAGCAAAAGAAACAATGAAGTGAACAGAAAGCCTACATTCTGGGAACAAATTTTTGCCACACGCACATCTGATAGAGCACTAATCTCCAGGATATATAAAGAACTCAAAAAACTTAACACCAAAAAAACAAACAACTCAATCAATAAATGAGCTAAGGAGCTGAACAGACAATTCTCAGAGGAAGATATACAGTCAATCAACAGACATATGAAAAAATGTTCAACATCTCTAGCAATCAGAGAAATGCAAATCAAAACTACTCTAAGATTTCATCTCACACCAGTCAGGATGGCAGTGAATGGCAGTTATCAAGAATACAAACAACAGCAAGTGTCAGCGAGGATGTTGGGGAAAAGGCATGCTTATACTGGTGGGACTGCAAATTGGTACAACCAATCTGGAAAGCAGTATGGAGATTCCTTAGAAAACCTCAAATGGAACCACCATTTGACCCAGCTATCTCATTCCTCGGTCTATACCCAAAGGACTTAAAAACAGCATAACATAGTACAATGACACAGCCACTTTGATGTTTACAGCAGCTCAATTCACAATAGATAAGCTATGGAACCAACCTAGATTTCCTTCAATAGATGAATGGATAAGGAAACTTATCCAATACACAATGGAATATTACTCAGCAATAAAGGAGAATAAAATTATGGCATTTGCAGGTAAATGGTTGGAGTTGGAGAATATCATGCTAAGCAAAGTAAGCCAATCCCAAAAAACCAAATACTGAATGTTCTCTTTGATAAGTAGATGCTGATCCATAATGGGAGAGAGGACACAGGAAGAATGGAGAAACTTTAGTCAAAGGGGAATGAGACGGACATCATAGCCCTAGCTTCATGTATTACTGCATATATGATGTGATTCTACATCACGTACAACCAGAAAAATGAAAAGTTGTGCTCCATCTGTGTATAATAAAACAAAGTGCATTCTGCTATCATGTGTACCTAAGTAGAATAAATAAATTTAAAAAATAAAATATAATAAAATAGATAAGTTAATTTAATAGGTAATTCAAGATCTGAATTATTATCCCCATGTCAAGAGCATAGTACTATATCCAAGGTAGATTATAGCTGGGCCATCAAATATACGCTACAACTTCTGAGTTTTTGTTAAGATTCCCCCAAAGGACTAGATTTCTCTGTTTTTCTTGTAATGACTAAACCCCTGATATAGTCTGACAAAGACAAGTCTACATATATTGCAAGGTTTCTCAGGAGTGCCACTGTGGACATTTCAGACTGCATAATTCTTTGTTATTTTGGGCTTTTTTTGTGCACTGAATAATGTTTAGCAGTATATCTGGCTTCTTTTAGTAGACTTCACTAGCATTCCTCTTTTCAGTTGTGACAATCAAAAATGTTTCCTCAGGATTGAGGGGAGGGATTGGAAGAGGAATCATCCTTCCACCCATCAAGAACAATCACTTCATTACATGACAATTTTTAAAGCAGAACTATAGTTCCCTTTCTTTCAAACATGTTTTCCAATCAGATATTTGTTATTTGAAGGGTAGAACTTGTGTGCACTTGAAGAGCATTTTGCATAAGTACATATACTTTACTACCAAGTATGAATTGAGTTTTTACAAATTTAGAGTCTATATAAATCCATATAGATTTTACCATATTATATTTTGATTATCTTTTAGCATTATTAGGAATTTTTTATGTTTTTATATGCTTTATGTTGCTGTTATTTAAGAACCACCACATGATATTCTACTGGATAGCTATTAATTCTTGTTCTGTTTGAAAATATTAATCATGGTTCCAATTATTTGTTATGGTAATACCTCAGTGAATATATTGGTATTTTTTTGAAGACAGGCCTATGAGTAATTAGTGCACCAAAATGTAAAAACATTTTATGACACCTCACCCAGATTGCTCTAAACTTTCCCAGGAATATAAACGTTCTCAGCCTTTAATATCAGCATAGCATGAAAACATTAATTTCCTACACCTTCTGAAGCAATGTTAATCACATATGCTGAATACTCACTATGTACAGAGCCCTGTTTAAGAACATAGGCATTTTTTTTCACTGTAGAATGTTTTTTCTTACAGGTTGGATATGATGTGTCCTCTCAAGGATCATGTGTTGAACTTTTGGTCTCCAGTGCAATGATTTAAGAGAAGGAGTTTTGGGGAAATGATAGGATCATGATGGCTATGATTTCATGAGTTGATTAATCTAATGAGTAATTCATAATTTGAAAGGACTGTTGGGAGGTGGTGAAAAGTGCAGGAGGTGAGAGCTTATAGAAGGGAGTGGGTCTTGGAGGTGTGGACTGTCTATCTTGTCTCCAGCTGCTGCTGCTGCTTTCCTCCTCTTCCTCCTCCTTCTCTCTCTCCCTCTCTCCTCCCTGCCTGCCATGAGCTGAGCAACTTTCCTCTGCCTCACTTTCTTCCATGGTGTTCTGCCTCACTTCTGCCTCAAAACAATGGACCCTGCTAACCACAGACTGAAACATCTGAAACTCTGAATCAAAATAAATCTTTCCTCCTATAAGTGGTTTTTCTCACACATTTGTCAAAGCAACAAAAACTTAATAACACATTTCTAAAATTTCTAAATGAGTTTGTCTTGATATTTTATACAAAGATGTTAATAGTCTAAAATTTTTAAGCTAGTTTCAAGTCTTATAGTTCATCCTTTCCCAAGTTAATTTATGTAAAACTAGAACCAGAATTTATTCACACATGTTTATTATATTCCCATTAACCTCTAAGGTTCATGAAAGTGGAAAGTTTCTCTTGTTATCTGTTCTTTCCCTGGTATTTTAAACCATTCCTGGTACATAACAATGAGCAAAGGTTTTGAATGAATCAATGAGTTCTTATCATATGCCTGGTACTGGGGATAGATCCATAAGTAATGCTCCATTTCTGCTCTCAAAAATCTTACAGTTTAAGTGAAATAGATATGCAAAAATAAGTGAAGAGTTTATTAATGCACAGAGTTCCAGCTAGTATAGAAAGTGGGATGATGAACTAGATAGATAGGGTTAGTCGATATTACAAAGCATGAACCTGAGCTGGAGATGAACAAAAAAGTGACCTTGGTCACCAAGGAATTCAATGAAGGGCAAGGCCCCCAAATGGAAAACAATGTGTAAATGTATGGAAGAATGAGACAGAAGATTCAGTTCAGAGAATTACAAGTAGTTCACTCCAGAACGAAATAAATTGTAAAAAAATTGAAAGGAATGTTACACAGATTAGAACATGAATTTGTCAAATGAACAGCTCAGGAAGAAAGCAGGCTGTGAAGTTTCATAAGTCAGAGGACAATATATTTTACTGATTCATCCTGCAAAGAGTTTCTATGTGAGGCATAGGACCTTCGTCACAATGGATGTTATGGTTTGGATGTGAGGTGTCTCATGAATGATATAACACAGAAACATTCAAAGGTGAAAGGATTGGGTAATGAAAGCTTGAATCCAATCAGTGAATTAAACTCCTGATGGGATTAGCTGAGTGGTGATTGAAGGTGGGTAGGGTGTGGCTGGAGGAGGTAGGTCATTGGGATGTGCCATTGGGGTGTGCATTTTATATATGGCAAGTAGAGTCAGTCTCTCTCTCTCCCTCTCTCTCTCTCTCTCTCTCTCTCTTTCCTAAACATCATGTTAGCTGCTTCCCTTTACCACATTCTTCTGACATGATGTTCTGCCTCATCTTGAATCCTGAGGAACGGAGCTAGCTGCCTGTAGACTGAGACCTCTGAAACCAGCAGCCCCCAAGTAAACTCTTCCTGTCTAAAACTGTTCTTGTCAGGTCTTTCAGTCACAACAGCGAAAAGCTGACTAAACAATGGAGAAGGGGGCAAGCGACATCTTGGTCTGCATGAGGGCCCAAGCAGACAAGACAAAGAACAGGTGAACAAGTAACAAAAATAAACTAGATGATTTCAGAGTTGAGATGTTAATGATGAAAATAAAGCAATGATGTGTGAGGAGACTGGAAAAAATCTTTAAATTGGGTTATCTAAGACTTTCTAAGGAAAGTAGCATTTGCACTAGTGCCTAGGTGACTTAGAAACCTAGGCTCCTGGAAATCCCAGGGCACATAGCTCCAGGCATAGAAAACAAGAAGAGCAAAGCCATAAGGCAAGATTGAGCTTGCCATGTTCTAGAACAAATAAAAAAATAAATAAATAGGGATAAATGAGCTCAGGAAGACAGTGTATGGAATTTGGAATGTTTTCCTAAGCATTATCTAAAGTCATTGGAAGATTTTACATACAAGATTGTAAAACATAGACTAGATCTTTTTTTTTTTTTTTTTTATTGAGCCATATTTGAAATCATTCTTTATTTGGTGCTTTATAGTTTATAAAACTTTTTTACATTATCTCATTTTAGTTTTTTACACATTGGGACTCTTCAAAGTCACAATTTGGCTCTGTGATTTCACAGACTAGATCTTGTGGAGTAAAACCAAGAGCAGAGAGACCCATTAGGAGGTTATTTCCAGTTGTCCAGGAGAGAGATGAGAGTAGGTTGGATGGGAGGAGATAAGTGGATGGATTTAGGGCATGTTGATGAATTGTGGTTGATCAATACGACTTCTGCTTCTAGGCCAGTGATTACTTGCAGGGTTGTCTTAGGCAATTAGTAATAGGCAGATTCTTTATAGAAGGTCAGGTTACTCATTTTCATAACCTCTCCTCCACACTGAAATATGAGGTAATTATGTTCTCTGAGAGAAATGTTTTTGTTTTTTGTTTATGCCTCAGGAAAAAAAGCTGAGTCTTGCAATATTATGAAACAATTACATACAGAGACTCTGGTTTTTTTTCATCTCTACAGGGCATGGTTAGTGTGTGTAGCACAGGACATTGCTAACCACAGGGTCCTGGTGGAGAGCTTGGCATACTAATTAGGGGCATTACATAGTGACTCAGCATCTCCTGGAGCCTTTTTAGGCCTTTTGAATACCTGCTGACTTTTGTTTGGAAAAGCACAGTGATTAGGCCCCAGTGTCCTTCAGGCAGAGCTTTGCTCAACTAGGTTCAGAACGTTAGTTACACAATATCAGATTCCTCTCCTTCCCAAAAGGTGAGAGTACATGCAGACAAGCTGTGCTTTGAGCTCTTCATTTGGCCACATCTTCACTCTGGCCAGCAGGATTCTCCCCAATATTTATGATTCCCGAGAATCCAAAGGCTGTATTATGTCCCTGGACAGCCTTCTGTAGTCCCACACATAGCTCATCATTTGTTAGAGAATTTGAAAACATTGATTATCTTTTGAATATCTTTTTATTTGTACTTTATAAAATAAAAATTTTATTTATATTTTATAAAATAAAATATATTTTATTTATAAATAAATAAAATATATTTTATTTATTTATACTTTGAATATCTTTTTATTTATTTATTTACTTATTTTTTTGGTACTGGAGATTGAACTCAGGGGCTCTCGACCACTGAGCCATGTCCCCAGCCCTATTTTGTGTTTTATGTAGAGACAGGGTTTCACTGAGTTGCTAAAATACATACATATAAAGCACCAAAAAAATCTTACTTATGAGATATTGCTAGGCAAACACTTGCTAACTGGGACTAAGATCAGAAAAGAACTTTGGTGGCCAGTTCAGACTCCTCTGAATATTCTTTTCTACCCTTAACCCCATTTTCTCTTCCCAGAAGTTCCCAATAATTTTATTTTTTATAGTATTCATTCAAGTTATTTTATCACCAAAATATGCAGCCTTATAACTCTATAGTCTAAAATTTCAGTTTAAAACTAAGCTATGTCTTTAAGTCTTTTTAATCTGCAGGTTTCCCCACCATCTCTTTCATTTCTTTATAAGTTGAACAAATTGGATCATTTGGTATGAAGAGCTTCCTACAGTGTAGATTTTGTTGATTCCTTTCTCATGGTGCAGTTCAATACCTTCTTCTGTCCTCAATATTTCTTGAAATTACCATTGAATCTATAAGTTCAATAAGACTCATACTCTATCCTTTTGCTAGTATAAATTCACTGAGATGTTCTCTCATTACCCACCACATAATGTCTGGTTGCTGCTCTTTATGGTGTCACCAAAAGTTGATGCCCAATGCCTGGATCCATTAATTCACTGCAGCTTACTGATATTGGCATTCTGATTCTTCTATTTCTTTTTCACTTACTCATTGCAATCATTTTAGAAAATCACATTTTCTGTTGTATGTTTTGTGTAAGCTTAGGGGAACATTTCATGTAGAACATGTAGAATAAATTCCTGATTCCTTACTCCATGTTCTGAAGGAGGTGAGGTGCAGGATATCACTCCATATGGCTCCCTCCTCTCCAGTTTTCATGTAGTGTCCAAAGATACAGGTGCCTTCTTTCAAAGCCTCTGGCTTTTATTCCAATGCATTTTTAACTAGAATTATTTCCCCTTCCCCTCTTTGAATCTGTTCCACACTGAATCCCTTCAGTATGGGGCCCTGTCCAGCAAGGTTTCACAGGGAACTTGGTTTTAAATTTTCATGGCATTCAATCAGTGACAGCTTCTTCAAGCATTAATGTACATCCTGTTTCCAGAGTGAACAAAATTCTTCTCAGTTTCAACTGTTGTTGTCAAATTAGTCTACAGCATTTTGAAGCCAATATATGTTGAGTCATTTGGGTTCTAATTTAAAGTCCTTGGCTGCCTAACTGAGGTTCTGCCACCTGGGCACAGCTGTTAATGTCACTCAGGTATGGAGGGACGTAGCTGTGGGCAGGTTGCCCTCACCTGCTTTGTACTTTGGGATTCATGGAGATACTTCTTGCTTAGTTTTGTTGTAAATGCCATCTCTGGATTTTGTCTTGCTTTTTAAATTTTTGTTGATTTTCAGAAAAATTTCAAACAACTTGTGTTACAACAGCCACCTTTCCAGAACTTCCATCATGCAATTGTAGATTCATATCCAGGCACTGTTGCTGAAGATTGGGGCAGAATGAACAGTGAACCCCAAAAGTGTAATCCTGGTACTCCACATGTCTCAAAGGGTGTCATAAAATTCTCTTTAAGCGTTTCTCCAAAGGTAAGTAAATTAGTTAACCAATTATAACTAATGAGTACTTGATTTATACACGATGTGGAATCACTAACTATGAGATAGCTGGAAAGTAAGTAATTATTCATTTAATTCAATCTTCCATCAAACATACATGGTGATGTACTAATTACAAACCCTGGGCTATGAATTAGAGTAAAAGTAAAGAAGACAAAGGCCCAACTTGTCACTACCATACAATTAGTGCATTCAGAACACCTTTCTTAACTATATTCTATGTGCTTTATATTATAGTAAAACAAAGTATAGACCAACCAAGGCCACCCCCATCACATCAAAATCCCTAACCTTGAGAATACCACAAGGCTTCTCAGAACTGCAAATTCAAAGAGTAGTACTACTTACCCACAGGATACTTTTAAAGACTTAATGATGTAGCAAATCAGGAAGCTTTTTGTAATTCTTTGACTTACAAAATTTTCCATATGTAAAATTCATTAGTTTATTCTTTGAATAAATATAAAGTACCCATTTGCTATAGTTTTAATGTTTGTCAGCTCCAAAACTCATGTTGAAATTTAATTGCCATCATAACAGTAATGAGAAGTGAAACCTTTAAGAATGATTAGTTCATAAGGGCTACACCCTTGTGGGTGGGATTCATACTGCTATAAAATGGTATGGTTAGCTTTCTTTTGCTTTCTCTTGACTTTCCACCTCTGACTTTGCTGCAAAAGGGCTCTTGCCAGATGCTGGCCCCTTAACCATGGATTTCCTGTCCTCCAGAACTGCAAGTCAATAAATTTCTGTTCATCATATATTACCCAATCTCAGGTATTCTGTTATAATAGCACAAATAACCCACTATATATCAAGCACTATTTTAGTTTCTAAGGATGGTGCCTGTGAGCAAGGCAAGGGAGCAATTCCTATGGGAGAAAGAAGACATATTTCAGGTGATGACCAGTACCATGATGCATCTAAAATAAGAGGTTGTGACTGAGAGAAGTTTCTTAGCCTAAGTGGTCATAGGCAGCCATGCTAAAGACATTTATTTTTTTCCTCAGACCCCAATAATATAAAGGAATCAGCTATACAAGATGAGTGTGGATCAAGCTGTAGGCAGAGGAAGAGCTGGTTTAAAGTCTCCTAGTCAGGAATGAGAAACAGAAAGCAGGTGAGCGTGGCAGGAGTTGCTTGGTGGCATAGGGACTGGGGAATAGAGAGGCTGGAGAAGGTGTTTTTCAGCTTTCCATTACTGAAGCAACCTACAAAAGGGGAAAGCTTTATCCTGGCTCCAAATCTGGGGGACTCAGTCCATTTTGGTTGGTCCCATGGCTCTGGGCCTTGTAGGAAGGCAGTTATATGATGGCGAGAAGAGTGTGGTGGAGCAGGGTGCTCTCCTCATGGCAGCTGGGGAGCAAAGGGGGAAAGGCAGAGAGAGGCGTCCACACCCCCCTTCAAGAGCATGCCCTCAACCATCTAAAACCCTCCAGTGGGCCTCACCTATGAATGGTTTCCCCCTCCTCACCATAGTGCCAAGCTGAGGACCAGATCTTCCATGCAAAGGCTTTGGGGGACATTCCAGGCCCAAACTATAACAGAGAAGTTGGGAACTAAATTGTGAAGGTCTTCATAGCCCTGGTAGAAAGTTGGATATTTTTAAGAGAAAGAAATTGTGGAGTTGTTGGGCACTTATGAAATCACTTCAGTAGTCTAGGGAAATATTGAAATGAGGAGAAAAGAAAAGAAAGGAAAGATTAGACAAAATAAGAGATAAGAGGAGAAAAGAAGGCATAATTCAGGTTAGAAATGAGGGAAAAGATAAGAGAAATGGTAGTGGCTTAGACCCGGATTACAGTAGTGAAAGGGGTCAGGTGGGGGGAGGATTTATTAGCAAAATGTTTGGAAGTTAAAGTCAAGGTGGAGTGCCGACTTGTGGATTATGAAGGGCGGGTTATACAAGGTGAGAAATGAAGGACAACTCTAAGGTTTTGGCTGGAAATGCTGTACTGGAATAAGCAGGACTAGTTTGGGGGGAAGAATCAAGAATTCTGCTTCAAATATGTCAATTTTGGGAGAGAGGGATTACTGGGGATTGAATTCAGGGGCACTTGACCACTGAGCTACATCCCCAGCCCTATTTTATATTTTATTTAGAGACAGGGTCTCACTGAGCTGATTAGTGCCTTGCTGTTGCTGAGGCTGGCTTTGAACTCACGATCCTCCTGCCTCAGCTTCCTGAGCCCCTGGGATACAGGCGAGCACCACTGCTGCCTGGCTTAAATATGTCAATTTTTAGATGCATATTCTGTCTTTAAGTGGATATGTCAAGAAGTAGCCTTAGATCTATGAGCTTGAGAGTGTGATACCTGGAAGAGGTCCACATTGGGGATGAGTATTTTATCGTCGACATTATTTAGCACTTAGTGAATTACAGAAGTTCCTTAGGAATTAAAAAGAGACGTCCAGTTTGCAATTGAGAGAATGAAGAAATCAGAGAAGACTAAGAAAAAGGAGTCAGGGAGGAGGTGTAGAAAGATAATTGGATAAGTGTAGTATCCCAAAGCCAGGGCATCATGGACTTCAAAAAAGGCAGGATGGTCAGGTGGAATGCTGTTGGGAGTTTGAGTTAAAGATAGGGACAGGATCATAGGATACCAATGCCAAGGTAACTGTCTTTAATGACCTTGGCAAGAATAGCTTCTTGGAGCCAGGTGGTCCAAGGCCTGTCTGGAATGGTTGTTGTGATACAGTGAGAGATATTTTATCTAAAGCTAAGAAATAAAGAGTATGATTAAACACTAAACTCTGTGATAGTTTAGAAACAAAAGGTCAGTGAAGACCAAATTGTCAGGGTAAATAATATTTGAAGAGTCTTCAGTGGTGGTGACATTTAGAAAGCTATAGTTAGGGAGGGCATCAGAGCAGGAAAACTAGTAACAGTGCCTTGTGTATAACTGGCATATAAGGTATAGGGCGCCAAAGGACAATTTCAAAAAGGAAAGGTAAACTTTGCTTGAAGACAATCTAGATAGCCTCAGAACAGTCCAGATCACTTAAATCTGCACTATCCAGTGTGGTAGCCACTGTCCATATGCAACTATTGAGCCCTTGAAATGTGACAAGTAGTTTTTGATATTTAATTATGGTTAAATTAAAATGTTAAGAGCCACATGTGGCTAGGAGCTTCTCTGTTGGACAGCACAGATGTATTTCTATCATCATTGGTTCTCTAGAGAATGTATCTCTTGCCAGTGGCCTCAGCTGGTAAGAGAGGCAGAGGGCTCACTGGGTTAATTAAGGATTGAGAAAAATGAGACTCACATTGCTCTCCAGTGCTCTCTGCCAGTGCATGGTGCTGAGACACACATGGACCACCAGGTCCTGGGTAATTTCCAAGGGTAGATGAGATGAAGAAGATAAAGGCCACCCCCACACACAAAAAGATCAAATGTCAAGAGATGCTGAAGGAGACATTTATAAACTCAACTAGAGCCCGGTAGATGTGCCAAGGGATCGAGACAGCTGCTGCTTGGCCACACTAGTCCCAAATCCTGAGAGAAGTCCTGAGAGGAAAAAGAGCAGTTTTCTTTGGTCACATTAGACTGATGTAATCAGTCAGAATATAATCAGGTAGTAGAACTGCTTTAGGTACATGCTGATGATGCACAATTAATACACAAATTTCTTTGGCAGTAGTCAGTCCCATGAGTTGTGCCACAACTAAGTAAGGAATATCAAATGCTGACACTTCAATCCAGTAAATTAGAAAGCTTCTTTCTATTCACTCTTGTGCTGACTCAGCAACACAAACTTAAATGAGCCTACTGTGCAGAACCCCACTGTGACTTCACTGCTGTATCTGATACCAATTCCCATATTCATTTTCTCAACATGCCATCTTGATGATATCATTCTCAATTATTATCCTAACATATTTTTACTTTCTATTCTTTGCTTTCTGTCTCTTTCTTACTCATCCTATTTGTTTTCATTCATGATCATGCTGTAGCCCATGGGTCACTCATAGCTCAGAACATCTAAGAAAACTGAAGTGGTCTATGAATGTCCCTCCTAGATTTCCAAAGCTCATTTTCCAGTAGTGTTCTCCTAGGTTTTTCTAGCAGGAAGTAATAAAGGGAGATTAGAGGCAGAGAAGTTGCTCCTTTCTTGTGTCTTGGTCTTAACAACATCACCTTATGGAGGAGGTTTGCTCAGGCCTCTAGTTTATTTCAGCATCCTCAAAATCAGCTGCATAGCACACCCAGAGAGAAACTATCAGTGGCCATACCCTGGACCTGCAGAACAGGTTCATTGCTTTGGAGTTCTCACAAGAAATATACATGTTCAAGATTTTAAGTTCGTAGGGCAAGTCTTATTCATAAAAAGGTTCTAAAAATTTTACAAAACAATTAATAAACTAAAGTATTTCTTTAGATCAAATAATACTAAGTCAAATCCAAAATGTAGTTGCACAGATTGCACAACTGTAGAAAACCTTTAATTTATAAATTCATTACATTTTACATATGAAATATATAACTTTAATGAAAACAGTGGTTGCCTGACACTTTGAATGAGGTATCTAGATTAGCTTGGATGAAGCTGAGAATTCTGAAATCCCAAATCTCCCTGAAGCTCCCTTGCCTACAGATACAGAAGCAGCCAGCCTTACCTTGCCTGTAATTACTTCACTGAGGCAATTGCTTTGCCTCAGCAAATGTGGGGAGGATTTTATTTTTCTCAAGATTAACTTCCCATCTCTTGTGACTTCTGAAAGTTTTAACTAGAGTTTGATCTCAGCATATGCAAGAGGAATGAAGGCAAAAGAAGTGCAAGATTTGGCAAATATTTATTGGCAAAAAACTGAGTGATACACACAGAAATTAACTGTATGATTTATATTATTTGGTTTGCTCACATTTATTGAGATCAGTGCATGAACATAGATTTATTTCTTTAGCTCACTGGATATGGCCTACATTTAATAAGGATGAGATGTTAGAAATTCTTTGATATATTGCAGAAGAAGGAATCCATAGGAGATAAGAATTTTGGATGGACTTATTAAGTATGAGCTATTTGTCTTTCCCTTTCCAGTTTGTTTCTTGAAAGAACCAGAGGATACTACTTCCATGGTGCTATTGATAATAAATTGGTATAAAGAGTAGCAGCCTCCTCAAAGTCTACCTGCTCTGTAGTCCAGATATGACAAACACAGATGCTCCTTTTGACATGACGTCTTTATTTTCAACAGGGATGAGTTGCAGAGACCAAGTTGCAGAGTAGAATTATCAAATACAAAGTGGATGCCATGACCATAACGGTGGGAAGGATCAAGTAGTTACTGCAATGCATTGACCTTCAGGAATCTATGATGGTAGTATTTCTAAAAATGAAATATATATGGGCAGTCCATGGGAAGATCACTTTCTCTGTAAATCAGACTTTAAGCTTCTAGTTCTAAGTGATAAAATCTATCTTGAGTTGCCACAGAAGAAACCCACGGTCTCTCACCCACTTATCAGACCCACTCTAGATCAATCCCTGAGTCCACTGATTGAAAGGAGAGTCATATTTAGTAAGAATTATGCAATGGCACCAAAACTGTATGTTATAAATCTTCTTGCAAGCTTCACCAAAGAAACTTGGGAGAATACCAGAATATCAGAATCCAAGAAATACTCAACCTTTCTGTAGTTAAAAAGAAGTTCACTCTGAAATAATGCTAATTCCTAGGGATGGCACAATTTGGGCCCTAGTGAAGAGGAAGCTTATGTAATTCAGGAGATAGATGGAGTCCTGACTCCAGGTGTTGGTATATTGGACTTAGGGCCTTATAAACACATCCTGGAATGATATTTCAACTTCTTGGATATAAAATAAAATGTACATATAATTCAGAAACTTACAGAATCCTTGCATGGTCCCTCTAATTAATGAGGAGAGAAAAGTCAAGTAGAAACCCTTAGAATTTTGCTTATACACCAAAAGAGGAAACCAAAAAATAATACTACAATCCTGGAGAAAACGGCAACAATTAGCACTACTATTAGAGACTAGAAAATGTCAATAATAGTAATATATACATATGTGTGTGTATATGTATATATATATATATTTTCTACTGAGGATTGAACCCAGAGGCACTTAACCACTGAGCCACATCCCTAGTCATTTTTTATGTTTTATTTAGAGACAGGGTCTTCCTAAGTTGCGTAGGGCCTCCCTAAGTTGCTAAGGCTGGCCTTCAACTCACAATCCTCCTGTTTCATCCTCTTGGGCTGCTTAGGATTAAAGGCATGCACCAGCACACCCAGCAAGAATAGTAATTTTTAATGCATTTTCTCTTAATTCTTCTGCTTTTTCCTGAATAGATAGCATATGGAACATGGAGATTGGCTATGAATTATAAATTTATTCTAATGCTATTTTAATCTTTAGCTACCATTGCAAATGTTATCTCATTTCTGCAGAGAGCTAACACAACCATTAGCCCCTAATACATAGCTATCAGTATAACCAAATTTTATTTTTTAAAAATCACCTCCTCTGGTCTCTAGTACTGTTTGAAAAGAATCCAAAATGAAAAAAAACAGATCAATATACCTTGCAATGCCTATCACCATAAAAAGAACCATGTTTGGATAGCCTCTTTGGATTTTGAGGGTACCATATCAAATTTTAATGTGTTATTTCAACACATTAGTGAATAATCTGTAGGAGAGAACATTTTGAGTGAGATCCAAAGAGAAACCTTGGCAATAGGTGCAGGCTACAGTGCAAGCGTGTCTTCTACTTGGGCTTCAGATCCAGCAGAACCTTTGGTACCCAAAGTTTCTTTGGAAAATATGAAGTATGAAGACTCTTTTCAGCACTAGTAGAAAGATGACAGCAAAATTTTCAGGATGTGGGACAAAATCTTAACCTCTTTGTGTAAATAAGTATTCTTTTGGGAAACAGCTTCTGCTTGATGTTAGTCATAGGTAGAGAAAGAATGTTTGGCCATGAATCATTAAGGAATTATATCATCTAAGTTTTTGAAACTCACCAAAACATAAGTCCAAGATTTTAGAGAAACAAACCATCATCAAAGATAAATAGACTTAAATAAATCTTGAAGGTCCAAGTAAGAAGCATGAGCAGACAGTTAAAATTCCCTTGGCAGTTGTATTACTTCCATTTCCTCAATATAAAATGGACTGTGAAGGTTAGTTGTTTATGATGAGTTAACTACTGAGGAAAAGATCACGGGTATATTTTTTTCAGATACTTCCACATGATATGTCAACACTAACTGAAAATGCACTGCTGTGTTATTTTAGTCCCCAATAGAAGTGTTATTGGAAGAGAAGCATAAAGAGAAATTCATTTAGTACATAGAACTTCAGATAGTATATTTAGTTGTTTACTTTATTTGAATTAAAAATAGTTAAAAATATGAATATGCACTGATTTTTTGTGCTGGTTGAAAGTTTAACTGAGTGAATGTTCAGGGACTTGAAAACAATGAGATTGAAAGGTAATGACAAACAGTGCTGGAGAGAGGTATGAAATGGATCTCTTCAAATGGGCACAAAGTATGTGCTGCAAAGATGACTCTCAATAATTATATAGGCAAGACAAAAGGTTATATGAGTGTCAGTGAGCTTCTTGCCCACATTTTGAGACTTGCTTAACAAGCTTATGACAGCAAGGATCAAAGATGATTAGGTGTTTAACAGACATATTCTTCTCTTCACCAAGGCTGATATGACTCTTGCCACTTCTGAGTGATTAATATTCCAAAAATACAAATCAAAATGGAAAGTCATATATGGGAACATTAACTGGATGGATTAGGAACCAATTAATCACTTGGTAGAACACTGGAACACTTTGAATATGGAGGGTAACATAATTTTACATCATTGGAATAGAAACTTGATCTGTGTCTGGATTTCTCTTCCCTACCCACAATGTTTTTGCTAGAATTGCCATTTTGAAATGCTTTTTCCTGAAACCTATAAATGGCTAATTCACCATTGTGACAACCTCCCTCTCCCTCCAAAACATACATGCAAAACTACTTTTCATCAGGAAAATCAATTTTGTAGTAAATGTGGATCAATGGGATTATTCCGTGGAATTCACTAGTCATAATTTTATTTATCAATCTGAGTAAATCACCAGTGAGAATGGTAATATGGACTATTAAATACTAAAGGTCCAGTTATAATGTCAACTGGGAAATAGCACTCTAAATTGTTAGTGTTATGTATTAAAATTCATGATAAATAATTTCAACTATTGACCTATAATATACCTATGTGTATGGTACCTTTTTTTTTCTATACATAAAATATTTTAGTCCAAGAATTATGAAGTGAAATGGGAATGGTTTGTCTCAATATAGCACCTAAACATCATTAATATCATGCTTGTTGTTTTCCTATTTCGAAACTAGCTCTGCTTTGAGTTATCAGTCACAAAGGAAAAATTCCTTTTACCAGAGGACATCATGATTTCACTGAGTTGGAAACTTTACTTGACCATTTAGATCTGTTCTTGTCACTGAACCAACAATTGAGAGGAGGAGTCACTCATGGTGTACAATGTGGTGATTTCATATATGTGTGCATTGTGAAATGACTGTCAATCAAATTAACTAACACATCCATCATTACATATACCTACCATTTGAGGTTTATTTGTGAAAGTGAGGACAAGGCATTGAGCACAATTAAGATCTACTGTCTTGGAAAATTTTAAACATATAACACAATATTAGTAACTCTGATCACTAAGGATGCATATTACATCACCCAAACTTATACATCTAATAACTGAATGTTTGAACCTTTTAACCAAATTCTCCCTATTTCACCTGCCCCCATACTCTAACAACCCTTATTCTTCTATCCGTTTCTATGACTTCACACAGTTTTAAAGGTCATAAATATAAAATCACAGTGTGAACCAGACAATGTGTCTTCTGGAGACTTCAGGTGAGAAGCCTCATTTTCTAATTTCTGATGCTACCATCATTCCTGGCTCAAGGATCCTTCCTTATATCAATCAAAATTCTCTTACTTCCATAGCACATGTCCTAATACTGATCTTAGTCTCTTTCATTTTTAAAATTAGGACCTTGTTATTATATTTAGCCACCCAGATTACCCAGGTCAATATTCTCATCTCAGATTCTTTAATTAATTACATTCTTAAAATTCATTTTCTTGAATAAGGTAGCATATTCACAGGTTCCAAGCATTAAGATATTGGCTTCCTAGGATCAAAGGTCCTTCTGTCCAGCACCTCTTCTAATTTCCAGATTAAAGACACAGTAATACTTAGGGATTACTGATGCCTATTACCTTCAGGACTAATGTGTAATAAGAGTAAAACCTAATGAGAAAACTTTCCTTCTATCCTCCTTAACCTTAGCAAGCAAAATGTCATTCAGAGTGAGCTTCAGGAAAGGACACACCAGATCTGAGACATGTGCTAGAAGATAAGAACAGAAAGCCAGGATGGAACAGGATGGAGGTCAGAGGCAGATACACAGAAAACACATAGTAGTATGACTCAAAAAGACACATCTGTCAAAGGGACACAGTCAGCTCTAGATTTTCTGGTGTTCTAATTAGCTTTTCTTTACTATGACTAAAATGCCTGACAAGAACAACTTAGACAAGGAAAAGTTTATTTGGGGTCACAGTTTCAGAGGTTCAATCCATGGTTGGCTGACTCCATAACTCTAGGCCTAAGGTGAGCCCATAATAGAGGCAAGAAGCTCAGGATATGACAGCCAGAAAGCAGAGAGAAAGACAGAGAGAGAGAGAGCACACTTTGCTCACCAAGGACAAAATATAAATCTAAAAGTGATGTCCCCAGTGGTCTAATTCATCCAGCCATGCCTAAAATCTCGTGATACTCAAGGCAAATCCATGGATGTCTTTTTCCCATAAAGATCAAAAGCAAGTTACAGATATCCAAAATATAATGGCGCAGAATCAATCTTTCCATTCCACAAGGAAGAAATAGGGGAATAGAAAGAAGAAATGGGACCAAAGAAGATTGAAAACTAGCTAGGCAAACAAGTCCTGTAGTTTCACATTCAGAATCTGGGCACATGGCACTATGAAGTTCTCCCCACAAGGCTTATGTAGCTCCTCCCCTATGGTCTTACCATGTTACTAGCATCTCATAATCTTGAGGGTCTCCAATGCAATTTTGACTTCCTTCTTACATCTTCACACATCACCTCTCAGGGGCTGCCTGCAGGGATTCCAACCTTGTTACACTTTGCCTGGCCTTATAGGTATTCTTTTGAGATATTGGTGGAAGCCTCCTTGACCCCCTAACTCCAGCATCCTGTATTCCTACAGAACCAGTGCCATATCAATGATGCTGTGGTTTGCTGACATCTTGAGCAGTAGCCAGGCTTCCTGGGTCCATAACTGAAGTGGCCTCTGAATATCTAAGAAGTTAATCACAGTGAAATGACCTCTTACCCTCAATTCCCATGCAAGCAGGGTAACCCCATAGTCCTGAAGAAATTTTTACTTTCAAACCTTGAGACTGAGATAGGTGTGGTCTTGACAATTCCTGAGATTCTCTCAAGTTGTCTTTCTTATTGTCTTTTAGTAAAGTCCTTAGCATCTTTTTAGTGGTTGTTGAATCTCTTCAACAATCACAACTTGGCTCTAGTATTAATCACTTGTTTGACCAAATTGCAAGTTTTTAAATATTTCTGCTAAAATTTTATGCTCCTTATTTTCACAGGAAACTTGGCTAAAAGCTTTCAGCAACATCCATGCCACTGCCTATATCCTGTTTTGCCTTGAAATTTCCTCTGGCAGAAAATTTTAAATTCGGCCTAACAGAAAGTCCCAAGACATTAGCAAACTATAGACCACTTCTTTGACAGAATTTAGCACAAATGCTCCAATTTCCAATGGAGTCCTCTTCTGCAACTTAAAAATCCAGATTTTACTGTCCAGAGACCTATTGGCATTATGGTCTTCTGAGCTTCCCCAAGAAGCCCTCATAAAACTCCACTTAAAATATTTTAAAGCTTTTCCAGCTTGCATCTCAAAACCTTTCAAAATTCCTCCCATAAACCAGCTCCAAAGGCTCCTGAACCACATGATTTAGTCAAGGTAATAACCTCATTCCTAAGTACAAATGTCTGTTTTATTTAGCTCTCCTTCGCCCTGACCTAAATACCAGACAAGAACAACTTAGAATGAGAAAAGTTTATCAGTGGATTAATGCACTGATTAGGTTACACCTCTCATACTTTAATCATTTCACCTCTGAATGTTCTTCTGTTATCTCACACATGAGCTTTTGAGAGATACCTCATATCAAAACCATGACATCTGGCTAGTGTTCAGAGCACAGCATCCCTATAGAAATTGGCAAAAGAAACAAAGGCCAGTTTCATAGGGAAGAGTAGACAACCCCAATCCTGGAGAGCACAAATATCCCCAGGCTTTCCCTCAGACATGAAATTTAATATTGTGCCCAGGGAAATATGGCTGATGGCCTTGATTTGGATCAAGTGCTAGTATATAATAGCATGTTTATAAAATGCCCAAAGTAGATCTGATTTTGGATGTCAAAGGAGAAAAAAAAGAAAGTAGAGAAAAATAATCTAGGCTGGCAACAATAGGTATTAATCTACTTAGCCACACTGGGTCTATTTCTTAGACTGCACTGACTCTTTACACTCAATACAGTAACTGGTAAGAGTCAAAACACTGAACCAGAGTGTACATAGCAGGTGATAGCAAGAGAGGCAGGAACTTTGATGGTGTCCTTAAGAATCAAAGGGCTGGCCTAAATTTCTGGAACACAGGAATAGTTGAAACCAGTGTTAAGGATGACAATCTCTTCAAGATTTATGTAAATTCAGGGCTGGAGGTGTAGGTCAGTGATGGAATGCTTACTAGCATGTTTGAGGCCCAGGATTCAGTTCCCAGCACTGAAAAAAGAAACAAACAAATAAATAAAGATTTATATAAATTCCTGATGTAGCTGGGCATGTATCTGAGGCTTTGTATGTGACCTTCTGTGGTAGATAGAATAAGCCCACTGTCACCAAAGAGGTTGAAAACTTAATCACTGGAATCCATGGATATGTCATGTTCCTTGGAGTTAAAATTGTTAATCAGTTGACCTAAAAATAAAAGTACCATTCCATATCATCCAGGTGAATCCAATGTCATCATAAGAGATGTTTAAAGTGGAAGACAGCAAGAGGAGGTCAGAGGAAAAGAAAGATGTTAAGATGTTACTCTGATGTTTTAAAGATAAAGGAAGAAACTGTAAGCCCAGGAATCAGGGCAGCCATGCAGGTGAGAAAAGGCAAGGAAGCAGACTCTTGCCTAGAACCTCGAAAAGGAGGCAGCCTTGATACCCTGAGCTCAGCCTGAATGATTCCTTTTGGACTCAGATCTCTGGAACTATAAGAGAATAGTCTTCTGTTTTTCACACACTAGTAGGAAATTAATATACAACCTCAGCCTACATATTCTCTCCAGACTTCTTCAAATACAACCAAAAGCAAACCGGAGCTCCAGATTCAACTTCTCTGGCTAGGGAGGGCTGGAGCCATCCAACCTCCTTTAGGATGGAGTTAGAAAGCTCTGCAAAGCTTATGTGGTGGAATGAAGGGTGATAGTCACTATTTTACTACCAGAGGAAAACCTAGAGACCAGAAGGAAACTATGGGAACATGGGCAATTCATTTAGACCTATTTATCCTTGCCTACTTAAAAAATACTTTTTAGAATACATAATATATTTGTGATTCAAAAGTTTTAAAAACATGCAAAAGAGAAATAGCTTCAACTCTTATTCCCCATCTACCCAGTTCTCTTTCTCAAAGTCATCAGTTTCAAAAGGATTGATACTATTTGGTGGGGAGAGTTTAAAGAACTGGGTCTGGAAAACTTCTCTGGTAAGCTAGACTCTGATCAAAGACCTGGATGGAGGGAGTCACAGTACATGTAGGAGTCTGGAGAAAGAGTACCACCCTGACCCTCACTTGACTTGCTACAGATCAGAAGCCACGTCCATCTATAGGTAGAAACCAATGAAAACATAATGACCTCCATATGTTCAGTGGTAGAGTTAGTAAGATGCAAGAAGGGATTAGACACTGCTCTTCAACTGTAATTGGGCCATTGCTCCCAACCCCTCATTTTATATTTTTTCAAGGTTCTTATTTTAACCCACAATAACCAACAAACCCACCAATGAAACGAAACAGAAACTGCTTAATTTCTATGCAAAGTCATTTTGTTTTCAGTCTAGGACAGATGATGAGATTGTATTGTAAAATCAGGTAATCTTTGCTCTACTGTGAAGGAGCCACCTCTGGTCTACTGTGGTGCATCACAGATGCAAATAGAAGTCCCTGACTAGAAGACCACCAGGGTGAGTTCTAGGTCATTTCTTCCTCCTCAGGACATTTTCAGGTACCCCTTGTAGGAAAGAAAGGAGGGGCTTGTCCAACAGGTGAGCATTCAGAAATTTTGTAAAAATAAACACATGCTCTGAATCAAAGTATTCCAAGTGTGACAAAGACAGTTCATTCATACTCAACAACAGCTCTAGGAAAGCATTAGCCATGCTGAAACACTAATTATAAATACTGTTCTTGGAAAGAAAACACCCAGTTCTGTCATGGACATGGCAGGAAAGATGCTAACAACCCAGAAAGACAGAGATGCTGCAGCCGGTTTGAGAAGCAAGTGACAGTCTTTGCAACTAGAAATGAAGGAGGATAAAAGCAGAAATTTATAATAAAGGCTGGCAGTGAGAGCTGCAGGGAAGAAAAGAGAAGGTCTCTTCCTATCATTACTGCTCACGTAGGAAAGGAGATCCCATTATTGTCAGTGCAACCTGAGCAGGGATCAGAAAAGCAAGGAATTCGCTATCCTTTTTCTCAATGCACAAGGTTCAGGATCATTGGCCTTCCAGGAAAACTTTCCTGGGAACTTGGATTCTGTACAGTAAACCACCCTGATGCAGCCTCACTGTCCAGTTCGTACAAGACCTGCAAAGCTGTGGCCTCCATTCCCCAAAGGTTTCTTCAGGAGCAAGCTGAGAGCTCATTAACATTACTGGTTACATGTTGGCCTTCACACTACATGTAAGAGTGGCCCAGACTGTTACAGCTTAAAAGGACTCAGGACTCACAAAGAGTGGTTTGTGTAATATCTAAAGTAAATCTTACTAGAGCAAGGTGAAATCTGTGGGCATGAATGCACAACAGTGTTTTTCAACACTGAAAGTTGAAAGTAGTAGTAGTGGTGGTGGTGGTAGTGATGGTAGTACTGAGGATTGAACTCAAAGGTGCTTTTACCACTAAACCACATCTCCAGTCTTTTCACTTTGAGACAGAATTTCTCTAAGTTGTTTAGGTCCTGAGTTGCTGAGGGTGGCCTCGAACTTGCAATTTCCCCACCTCAGCCTCCTGATCCCTGGTAATACAGGCATGCACCACTCTACCGGCTGTTAACAGGCTTTGATAAAAACAGTGAGAAGGGACGGATGAAGGAACACTCCCTCCACCTGCTTATGAGATTACAGCTTGTCATTCATACCAATTCCCTTACACAAATTAGTTTCCAGAGTCTGATATTTTAAAATCAAATCAGGTCTCTGAAATCCATTTTATGTTGATAATCTGAACAGCTGACTTGAATTGCTTTGTGATCTGGAAATAAACATCTTAAAGATTCAGATGCACTTGGCATATCTTGCCTATGAATTTTCTTCCACACCTGGCAGAGTACTTAAGAAGGTCATCCACATATGCTGAGCAGTATTTCCCCCACATTTTCAATATTTATTTCTTTCTTTACATCAGAAAAATTAATTTACGGACATGAAGAAACCCAGGGATCTACTTAAAAAATTCTTGATTAAATGAGGTCATTGAAGAAGTTATTTTCAATTTGCCTGAGGAATAAAGCAGTTGAAAGGACAAGAGAAACTTTGAAATAGCCTAGTGGCTGCAGCCATCCTCAAAAGCTCTGCTCTAGAAATGGAGGCTGCAGAAACTAAATGTAGAAGGCATCTGCTTAGTTTTTTTTGTGTTGCTATAACAAAATACTCGAGGGTGTATGCTTTATAAGTAATGAGGATTGTTTGGCTCATGTTTCAGTTGCTGAAGGTCTGAACAGCATGCCAGTACCATAAGAGGGAATCTGAGACTGACTCCCCAGATAACTATTAATTCAAATGACACAGGATTTCATTCCTGTGTACTTGGAATTAGGACAGCTAGTGTTATCTGTTGGAACTGCTCAGAAATTGCTTTCCTACATATATACAAGTTCCTTGGAATGTAGGTCATGCAATGGGATAAAGCAAACTTAACCTAGGAACCCCACTCCTTGTAACCAGTGCAGAGCAGAGCACTGTGAGAGCTAAGAGCTTATCCATCTGACCATCCTGGACAAAGCATTGTGAAAGATGAAGATTCTAATTTCTGCTGAAGCATTGGAGGTACCATGAGAAAAAGAGGTACTATTGTCCAGCCCATCACCCTGTACTTGCCCCAGAAGCAATGTTCAGCAAACCTTCTATCTCACACACCATCTCCAGGTATCTTCTTGGTCTCTTGGCAACCTATCCCACTGCCCTGGCACAGCTGGGTTGTAGGTAGCACACCAATCTTACAGTATATATATATATTTGGGGACAAACTATCTAAACCATAGCAGCATCTGTGAAGACAGTGTCTCATTTACACAGAGAGATCTAACCACAGCGTGCATAGAGATGTTGTGAGCATGAACTCTGAAGCTGATGTTTATCAGCAAAAGACAAATTACTTAATCCTTCTGGATCTCTATTTGCTCATTGGTCCATTGGTAAAGATAACTCAAAGCACTTCTGTTAGGATACAATGCATATAAAATATTTAAGACTGTTGGCATTAGCAAAATACATATTAAGTATTTGAATTATAATGATTATCGTTGTTGTTGCTGTTACATGAGACTCCCTAAAGAAATTTGCTTCAGGTAATTTGGAGCCATACAAGGCCTGTCTTCAGTCAATGTGCTTATTCCAGGGCTGCCATCCTGATTCTGGACCTGTATATTTCCCCATCTTCTGTGTATTTCACCTACTGGGGGGGGCGGGGGAGGTCAAATACCCTGAATCTCAGGATCTAAACTTTGGCTAGAGTTTGTATCAGTTTATTCCCGTAGCACTTTTTACAAATGATGTTTTAGACTGGGCTATGTACATATCACTAGGCAAACATTCTAGAGTGACAAAGATAAACACAGGTGGATCCAACTTTCAGGAGTTTGCAGTCTAGATAGAGGATTACAATAAACAAGGACAGGTATCCAGCAGTCCAAGGCAGGGTGTGCCCAGTACTGAGTGAGTGGAAGGAACTTCTAGTTTAGTCCAGGCAGTCTCCAGGTGAACTGTGTTGGCCTCAAAGGGCTGGTGAAATTTGAATGGGTGCATGATGGGGCAAATGCAGCCCCATAAGGGACAATAGGAGAAGACACAACCTTGTCAAAGTCAGTACAATGTATTGGTGGGGTAGTTTTGGTTTTTTAAAAGTAAAACCTTTGGAAATACAGAAATTTGTTTAAAAATAAAAGTATACAAACCCACTAAATATACATATATTTGACTAATTTGATTTGTAGTTTAACTTTTTAAAATTAAAACAGTTTAACAGCCCCCTTGGGTCCACTGCCTGGTGCCATCTGTCCTTCCCCTTCCCAAGCTGAGCACTGTTTTGAATTTGGTAAATAATTTTCTTCTTCATATATATAGAATACTTTTCCTTTAATCATGCATCCATGTAAGAATTTTGTGTGCTTTAAAATAATGTATAATGCATAGGTTATCATGACATGTTTCATTTATATTATTGTTTTTACATTGTATATTCTTAAAATATTTACTGACATATATAAATCTGTTCTGTCATATTAATTAATAATTATTACTACAAGCATCATTGAGATACAGTTTGAATACCATAAAATTCACCAGCTTTTAAAGTAGACTATTCAATGGTCATAGGATTTTTCCAATCAGAACTAATTTTATAACATATTTGCCACTCCATATAAAAGATCCTGTACACATCAGCAGTCATTCACTATTTCTCCCTCTCCTTTGCCCCAGGCAACCACTAATCTACTTTCTGTTCGTATGAGTTTTCCTCTTCTGGCCTTTCATATCGATGGAACCATAACTATGTGGCCTTCGTGGTTCACTTCTTTGACAGAGTGTGATGCCTTCCTGGTTTGCCAATGTCATGATATTTGTCACTACAGTTTTGTGGCCATATGATATATTTCACTGTGTGGATTCATTCTTTATGGAACATTTTTGAGTTTGTTTCCACTTCTCGCTTGCTCAAATACTGTTGTGACGAATATTCAATACAACTTTGGTTTGGACCAAAGAATGGATTGTGGAATTATGTGGTCATTCTATGTTGTACATTTTGAGAAAGTACTAAACTTTTTTCCCCAACAGCTGCACCTTTTCAAAATCCTACTACCAACTTCTCTATATACTTAGCATTTGGAATTATCTTTTTATTTTAGTCATTCAAGTGGGTATAAGGTGATAATCTTGTATGGTGTTGGTTTGTATTCCCCTGGTGACTAATGATGATGCATGCTTTCATACACTTGTTGACTGTATATTTTCTTTGGAGAGTGTAAAAATGTATAAAAGTGTAAAGGTGTATAAATCAATGCTTACTTTTTTTTTTAAATTTTTTTGTAGATGGATACAATGTCTTTATTTTATTGCTCTGTATGTGGTGCTGAGGATTGAACCCAGGGCCTCACGCATGCGAGGCAAGCACTCTACCGCTGAGCCACAATCCCAGCCCCTCAATGCTTACTCTTTAATTGGTTATATATACACATATAAATGCACATATAATTTATATATAAATGTACACATATATATATATATGCGCATATACTTTTTTTTCTTTTGATGATGGGTTAGTTTTGTTTGTTGCAGTACTAGGATTTAAACCCAGGGGCGCTATACCACTGAGCTAAATCTCCAATCTGTTTTTTACTTTTATTTTTATTTTGAGACAAGATCTCATTAAGTTGTCCAGAGTGCCCTTGAATTTGGAATCATTCTGTCTGTCAGCCTCAAGGTAACTGGGGTTCCAGGACAAACTAGGTAAGAGTTCTTTGTATATTCTTACAAGTCCATTGATTTACAAATTCTTTTTTCTATTCTAAATATTGTCTTTTTACTTTTCTGATAGTCTCCTTTGACACTCAAAATTTCAGCTAGATAAAACCAAATTTATTATTTATTATTATTACTTTTTACCCCTTTGTTTTGATGTTCCATTTAAGAAGGCTTTCTCTAACTCAGAGACATGAAGATTTATTCATGTTTTCTTGGAGAAATTTTATAGTTTAGCTCTTGCACTTAGATCTGTGGGCCATGTTGAATGAACTTTTGTACATGGTGTGAATTAGGTGTCCAAATTTACTCCTCATGTGTGGATATCCAGTGGCCCCACCACCGTTTGCTGAAAAGACCGTTCTTTCCCCATCGAGTTTTCTTGGCTTCATTATTGAAAATCAGCTTACTGTATGGGTGTCAATATATGAGTTTATTTCTTGACTTTAAATACTATTCTATTAATGTATATATCTCTTCTTCTAATTCATTGTAGCTTTGCAATAAGTTTAAAGTTGGGAAGTATGAATTTTCCAATTATTTTTCAAGATTATTTGGGATATTCTAAGTCTTTTACATAAGAACTTTAGGAAAAATTTTATCAATTTTCTCAACAAGCATAGTAACAACAAAAAAAGCTGGATATTTGATAGAGATTGCATTGAGTATACAAAGCAATTTAACAATGCTGTTCATTGTTTCCTTTGCTGTTAAGTCTTAAGTCTTCTCATCTATGAACATGGGATGTCTTGCTTTTATTGAGATTTTCTTTAATTACTTTCAACAACATTTTATAGTTTTATGTACACTAGAATGAAAATCTTGCTCTACTTTTGTTCAAGTTATTACTAGAAATTTCATTTATTTTTGTTGCTATTGCAAATGATATTCTTTCTCAATTTTATTTTCAAATGGTTTATAGCTAGCATATAAATATGATTTATTTATATATTGATCTTGCCACTCTAATTATTAGTTTTGTGTCCATTAAAATGATCAGCTTCCTTCTCGTTTCTGTGCACCTGCTCAGTCCTCCACATGCATACATACACTTACAGATTCACAGGCACATGAGATTGCCAGGAATGTCTGATATTATCAAGAACACATTTTTCCTAAGACTCCTCTGGATACCTCATTCCCTGTTTTTTCTTTTTAAGTGTCCTCAGGCTTTTGTTTCTTCCAACTGTTATTTGCAATGTTAAAATTCCCATGAATATTTAATAAATGTCATAGAGACTCAGATGTTTTTATGGAAGAAATAAAGATGTACCCTGAGAACAGAACCCTTTCAGGGAGAGGTCAAAAACTGGCAGTTCCCTGGGTGTCAGGATTGAAGGTGAACTTCAGGCCTATCCATCATCCTGCAGTGGCTGACATCACTGGTTTTCACAGTGGCTGTGGTTGTAAGTGTTTGATTTATACTTACAAGGCTCCACACACCTAAAAGGGGGACAGGTGGGGTTGGTTAAGTTCAATCACCAAAATGCTCAGAGTTCTTGGGTAAACCCAATTCCTTTCCTTGGACAAATACTCTCTAAATCAGGGCAAGCTTTTAGTTAATTTACAGAATTATTGGAAAGGTGATTCTAAATTGACAGGGGTTAGTGTTCTTGGTTTTATACAGAAGCAGATTGTTAGGGGTCTTCTCTTCACTCTGGCATCTCAGAAGTATTTCAGCTACTGAATAAGACTTTGCTTTGATACACAAAAACATTTTCCATTTACTTTTGATTAAATACTTACATTGTTCCCACCTGTTTTGTTATTGCAAAGGTGCTGAGGTAATAATTCTTGTCAGACCACATTCTTACTCCTTGAACACATCTTGCATGTTTCTGCTTTGAACATACTGATCCAGCTCCACCAAAGTCCTCTTTCTTTTATACCCTTCATCTGCCCCACCATCTGCTTTTTGATCCAGATCAACGGTTTCTTCCCCTGGAAGATCTCTCCTCAGATACTTTCACACAGGTACCTTGTACCTTCTCATAACATGTGGCTTTGAGATTCAGTGTAGAGTTTGTCCTGTGGTGATATAACCACTTGTATGCTTACTGGTATAGCATCTAGACTCTCAGGTCTTTCAACACATAGATATTTTCTGAATTATCCTTTATCCTGAGTCCTTAAATCATTAACTTTTTGTGCAATATCATCCCTTTAATCAAGTTACCCTTCCTGGAATCCCATCCTTATGTTTTAAGAATTTATTTAATGTGTATTAGAGGTTTTGTATATTTTATCTAGTTCATGGCTCATGTGATTCCAGCTGATGAGTAAGGCCTCCAGCACCAGGACTGCTCTACAGTTCCCCAGCACGCCCATCATTTGATCATAACCTATCACTGCAGAGCCCAGGATTTCACTCCTTTTCTTACCTCATTTGAACATGGCATTTTCTTTCCTCCGCAATAAGCTGATTTCTCTGTTCAGTGCCCAATCCCAGCCCCGCTCCCTCAGTTCTCGCCATCCTCTGTCTACACTGACTTCCTCCTCTGGAGGCTGGAACATCCTATGGGGCAGCTTCGATTTAATGGCATGCTGGGTGGAAGAGAAGTTCAATAGAAGGCTGGCAGATCACAGGCACAGAGCTGCAGGGCTCAGGGAAGAACATCAAATCCAGCTATGCAATATATCAGATCTTTCCAAGCTCTGGATCAGGTGAGGAGGATCAAAGGATCCCCAGGCAACAGTCCCCCAGTGACAATTTTAGAAGTGCAGAGTGGTGGGGTGTCAGGGAGCTGGGATGTCCTAGAAAATTTGTCTAAAATAGAGCATAGAAAAATAAGAAAATTATTCAGTCATTAAAATGAGATACAGCACAATCAATCAAGCACATCGGCTAGTTTCTGGCAGACTGTAATTCTGGCTTTATACAAAGCCATCTAGTTTACTGAGACCTGAGGTAGGACCTCCACTAGGTTTTACTGTCCTGGATAAAAAAAAAAACCCACAGACAAGGAGCTTGAAAGTTCTTCACAGGAGCATTAGGGATACGTGCTATCTGGTAAAATTGAGGCATCACCAGAAACTTCTGCTATTAGGTGAACAAAAATCTGCAATTTCAAAAGCCCTTGAGTTTTGAGTAATAATAAGAGTTACTCATACCCTGACTATTTGATGTCTCCCAGCTCTAAAATAGTCAGCAGACTTGTATTATCTTCATTCTCTACTGTACAGCATTCATTCATTTATCTTCTTTTATATAAAAATGTTGCTTGTCATAAAGAATGTAGGAGAGGAAGACATAGTCTGTTGATTTGCTGTAGAGAGAGAAAAAAGACTTTAAGAATTCTTCATGTTGTCACTTGCCAGTTTTAAATGCTTCACTGCATCTATTCATGATAGAGAGAACTGAATCTATACAACCAAAAGATGCTGGATTTGTGATGGTCTATTAGATCTCTTGATGTGCCATTTGTTTAAAATGCAGAAAATAGAAAATAGTGTCAATTTACTTTCTTCTTGCCATTCGCTGTGGTTTGGACAAAATGTTCATTTTTGGCATTATCATTACTGTATCAGGCCAACCAGTCCACCTAAGTGTGGGGGGCTAGTATGAACAAATAGGTCAAACATAAATATTTTGAAACAGAGAGGGATGGACAGACTTCTAGGGCAAAGATGGTTCCTCTAAGAATTTTAACTGGGAAGAAATGAGAACATGTAAGATCTTCGAAGTGATTAACAGCATTGTTTATCATAATTTTTGGTCCTTTGCCTTCTTTTTTTTCCCGGAAATAGAAGGGGAGATGATAAAGTAGTTGTAGGTCTTATTTTAAGCTGCCCTAAGGAGAAAGGTGCTTGTTTTCTCTGATTGATTCAAAAATATATAAATATTTGAAGAAAAAAAAATTAGCCTCTCTGAGGAAACTGATTATTTCATCCTAAAAGTATTTGAATTTCTGAGAGTGACGCATCATGATCAAGTTCTGTATATTTAGTGAATGAGTCCTGCCATACATACAAAAAATGCCTCCAGGTACATGGGGTTTGTACCATTAGGAACCAGAACTTTTCTTTTAGAAATATTTTTAAGGGAGAGAAATGTGTTTTACATATTCTGGTTTAAATATTTCCACATATTTAAACATTTACTAAAGTTTATTTTGGCTCATGGTTTCAGAGGTTCAGTCCATGGTCAGTCAGCTGACTGCATAGGTCTGGGCAAAAGGAGCATCATGGAGGAAGGGCATGGCAGAGGAAAGCAGTTCAGGACATGGAAATCAGGAAGCAGAGAGAAAGCTCTGCTTACCAGGGACAAAATATAAACTGCAAAGACACACCTCCAGTTACCTACTTCCTCCAGCCATTTTATCACATTTGCTTTTTAAATACTGAATTTTCTTGAACGTATGCTTGCATTCTGAGCATGAATAAAAGGATTTTCAAGGTCAAATACATTTGGGCAGTGCATGGTTAATCCATGCAAAAAACCAAAATGTCTACTTACTACAGTAGTGTTTTGTATGCTAAAATCCAGTATGAATCACCTACAGCCCATATAACAAGTGAAGTTTATCTAGACATGAAACTCACTTTCTTCTTAGCAATTCAGTTTTGAGTGATCAGATATTATAAAATATACTTAATATATCTTTATTGCAGTCTTTCCTTTCCTTTTAAATAAAGTATATTGCATGTTAATCTATATCATGTATATCAATATATTCTTAGTGAACTATATAATTTTTAGTTGTAACATGATAGGTGACTTTAGATGCTATTGAGGAATATGGATAATTTGTTCTCACATTAAATGCCATGTAGATGTGTGTGTGTGTGTGTGTCCATGTGTACTTCTTTCGTCCATTTATGAAAGTAAAATTGCGCTGGACGCTGTCCAGTGTTCACACCTCTCAGGTGTGGCATTGCTGTTTTGCTGTCCCTTTGGGAGGTTGTCTGGGTGCATGTCTCTAGCAATGCCTTTACCATCTGCTACTTTTTGCTTCTTAATTGCTGTCGTTAGGAAGCCAAATAAAGTGCAATTTGAGGGAGCAGGATAAGACAAGGAAATGGACAAAGAGAATTATGCAGACCTGCCTGACTCCAAAATCTTGCTCTGTCCTCTACCAGAATGGAGGCACACTGAGCTTCAATTTTTTTCATGTACACAATGGTATCATGTATCATGATACTATTCATGTGTCATGCAGTGATATCTATGGGAGAAAGCTTCTTGTTCTCTTTCTGCCTCTCTACCTATTTTCATCAGCTTTTTGTCACGTTGACCAAAAGATCTGACAAGAACAATATAGACAGAGGAAGAGTTTATTCTGGCTCATGGTTTCAGAGGCTTAGTCCATGGTCAGCTGACTCCATAGCTCTGGGCCCAACGTAAGGCAGAACATCATGGCAGAAGGGCATGGGGGAGGGAAACAGGCCAGAGAATGGCAACCAGGAAGCAGAGAGGAAGCTCTGCCAACCAGGGACAAAATATAAACCCAAAAGACACACTTCCAGTGATCTTCTTCCTCCAGCCACACCCTACTTTCCTACAGTTATCACTCAGTCAATCCTTGTCAGTAGATGAATCTACTGATTATGTTAAAACTCTCATAATATAATCATTTCACCTCTGAGCATTCTCATGGTCTCTCACACATGGTCTCATTCTCATGGTCTCTCACACATGAGCTTTTGGGGGACACCTCACACATAAGCCATAACACTATCCTACACTAGTTCTTGCACCACTGAAGAGATGGAGGAGTTTCTCAGCATAGTACTCCAAGGCTGGTGTACTAATTATGCCCCATTTGTTATCAGAGATACATCCAATACAGACAGATTGACAGCAGCGTATACAGGCACAAGGGCCCCACTTGCAGCATGGCCACCTTCTTCTGTCTCTTCTTTCCTTCTTCCATCAGGAGGTCACAGGATGAAAGCATTTGTATTTAAGCCCTCAGGTGGGGACATGGGCACTGGCACAGCTAACAAGGAGGTGGTATTTTCCTCTCTTGCTGCTATTATTCCATGTGTTTTCCCTGTGTTCAATCTGAACTCTCTAAGCAGAGGTGCCTAGGGGGCTGAGTGCCCACTCTATTTTGGTTGTATTTCGATTGAACATCACAAACACATCGAAACATACCTAGCTTACTCTACCTAACAGTAAAACAGGAAGAGATAAATGAAGTGATTCTGCCAGGATTTTGCTTTATAGGAAAAACTGTCACTTTCATTATAACTACTTCTAAAGTCAGAGCTAATGAACCCATAGTAAGTCCCTGGTGATCTCTGCTATCAATATGGTATATGTGATTCTGTATGAACTTTTTAGATGGTTTGACCACAGATAGTAATCTGGTCAAGTTCCAGGTTAAACACCTCAATGAAAAGTGTTGACATATTTTACAGTTGCCACTTGTTGTCCATGAAATACTTAGTTAAATTTTCATGCATTTAGTATTACAATTTATAAAGGAGAATGCTTTCCTCTTATGCATCTCATTTAATATACTCTGTTATAAGTGACATATAGGCTCATGAAGAGGCTGCCTAGCTGTGAGATCACGACCATAAACATACCTGGAACCATAAATGGTATTAGTTCTTGTTCTTAAATAGGTTTAATTGATTCGCTTACCGGCACGTTGGATGCTGTCTTCTCCCTCTCTAGTCTATCTTGAAGAGCATTTCAATGGCAATATATTTCTTTAGGAATAATGTCATCTCTGAGGACACAGGTAGAAAGAATAATGCTATTACGATTGTGTGAGTTAGTCTCATCTGTGCATTTGGTGAATAAAGGGCAGCTGTGAAGGAAAGTGATCTGCACTCTTCACCCCACTGTCCTGCTGACGATTGGACTGTTTTCAAAAGTAGGATACAGAGCAAAGAGCTGAAGATGGGATGAATTTTAAAAATATAATTATGGTGGCCAACGAAACAGGTACAACAGGACCCTTTGTGTTTCATTGGTATAATGCTCTCTGCTAGATCTTTTTTGTTTTTTAAGGAAATATATATTTCTTACAAGTTATTTACAGTGTCCAGAATAGAGAGAAATCTACTTTTTTATCAACAGTGTTCAGTGAGATGTTGAAGTACATGGGTACAATGTGTGCTGAGCATACCCAACTGCCCTTCCTCCACCCCACCTTCACCCCATACCCTTTCCAGTGCCTCATAATAGCTATTCCACTTTCAGTTTGACATTTTTAGTCTCCCCATATGAGAGAACATGCAGTACTTGTCTTTTCGTGTCTGGCTAATTCCACTTAACATAAAATCTTTCAGTTCCATCCATTCTGCTAAAAATGACAGGATTTCATCTTTTATTTATGGCTGCATAGTACTCCATTGTATCTATATGCCACGTTTTCCATATATTTTCCTTTGTTGATGGGGACATGGGCTGATTCCCCTATCTTAGCTATTGTGACCAGTGCCATAGTAGGCATGAGCATGCAGGTGTCTCTGTGCTGTGCCAACTTCACTTGCTTTGGATATATACCCAGGAGTAGGATTCCTGTATCATATGAGAGCTCTATTTTAGTTTTTTGAGGAGGCTCCGTACTCTTCTACATAGTGGCTATACTAATTTACATTCCCACCAGCCGTGTAGAAGAGTTCCTTTTTCTCCACATCCTCGTCAACATTTGTTAGGAAATCTAAATTTATATTTCAGAAAAAAAAATAACCCTAACAGCACTATGCTGGTAGAGCATTTTTAATTCATGTCAGTTACCTATTTGGAGAGTTAAATTCAAATGTTTTCCTTAAGGGATGATCTTTCATGACTTTAATAATATTTATTGATAAGTAATTTGAGATTAAATCATATGTATGTCATAAAAGTAACGCTCTTTGACAAGTGTCTTCTGCTCTTCTATTTATAAAGCTCTCTCACATGTGACCTTTATCCCAAACTCATTACAGCCTTGTGTAGGATGAGTTTTAATAAATGTGGTCTGGTTCTGAGAGGGTAAGAAACTCACCCAAAGCCATCAGGTGTTCAGACAGAGGCAAGTACAGGGATGGAAGTGGTCTCAGACAGTGGTAGGGCTCTGGCTGCTCCTGCCTTTCCCTTCCTAAGCGTGGGATGCAGACACACGGTCTCAAGCACCAGGTCTTCACGCAGCAGTGGTGAGAGCAGGTGTGGGCTTTCCTGATTCCTTCGTTAGGAAATAAGACACTCCTGGAATGCTCCAGCTTCCTGAGCCTGGCCGGCATCACATCATCAAGCCTGAGCCCAAGCTTAGGGGGAGGATCGTCGGGGCTGGCTGGGATTGATCAGCAGCCCTCCCCTGGACCTGTGGAGGGCTCAGGGAAGGGCAACCGATGCCTGAGCAAAATTGGCATCGCAGCCTCTCTGAGGCCATGATATTTGAGGTGAATTTTGATGAATTAAAGGAGGCCACTCAGTGAGAAGAGAGAAGGAGCATGGCAGGCAGCCTCCTGATACCCAGTGTTTAGTGAGTACCTTGTGTGGAGCAAGCACTGTTTAAGCACTCTTGGCGTTAACTTGCTCGGTCCTCACAGAAGCACTGCTCTGAGGCAGTTTCTATCATCATCTCCACTTCACAGGTTAGAAGACTGAGGCACAGAGGTAAGGTGACCTGCGCAAGGTCGTGGAGCTAACAAAGAGCTGTCGGTGCTAGTCAGCTGTTCATCAGACCCAAGTGCCTGGCAGAAACAACTCGGAGGAGGAAAGACTTATTTTGGGCTCATGGTTTCCAAGGTCTCAGTCCCTGGTCAACTGGATCCACTGCTTTGGACTGAAGTGAGACAGAGCATCCTGGCAGAAGGGCATACCTGAGGAAAGGTGGGAAACAAAGAAAGCAGCCAGGACAGAAAATAGTCCCCGAGGGTATGACCGCAAGACCCACATTTCTCTGCTCTTGTTCACATCAAACCCTCCACAATAACATCCTTCACATTTATTCCCTCCGTTTTCTTCTCAACCCACTTCTGGGCTTTTCCAACTGCTCATCACTGAAATGGCTCTTCATGGACATAGTGCACACTGTGCCTTATAGGCGGCTCTTGATCCTTCTCTCCTTGCCTGCCTCTCTGACACCCTCCTCCTCTTTCCCCTTTTTGTTCACACTGTACTTCTGTTCCCATGAACTAGTCTGATTGTGCACTGGTGTGATTTCCTGTGGTCCGCAAGCTGCACCTGGGTGTGACCCCACAGCACACTTCTTCTTTTTCTACACTTGTTTCCACTGGACTTGTGCCACTCACGGAGGCTTGGGTGGGAGACACCACATCAATGTGCCTGCTGCAGCTCACCTGTGGTCTCACTTTCCACCGAAGCATAGGTGAAATCACTTTCTTTTAAATCCTGCTATCGGAAGACAACAGTTCATTTTTGTAACTCATTGACATGTGGGCTCAACCTCACTGGGGGACAACTCAGAAGGTCTGCAGCAACTAGGAAAACCTGGCCACCATTCAGCTCTGGCCAACTGTTGCCTGAAAAAAAAGGTAATTCCTGGGGGCTGGGGTTATGGCGCAGTGGTAGCGTGCTCGTCTAGCACGTGTGAAGCACTGGGTTCGATCCTCAGCACCACATAAAAATAAAATAAAGATATTCTATCCACTTACAACTAAAAAATAAATATTAAAAAAAAAGGTAATTCCTGGTCACAGTAAAATCCACCCCTCCTTCTTTAGGAAGCTCCAAGATCTAATACCATATTTATGATTATCTCCGTGTTTTAAGAACCCTCTATGAGGCCTAAATATAACCATTTGGCAGAGTGGTTTCAGTCCGTGGACTTTCATTGTGTAGCCTGGAATGGTTTTATTAGTAGGGAGAAGAAACCTAAAGAAATAAGGTTGAGCACGTGGCAGGTAGGGATGAGGATGAGGAGTCTGTGGGTAACTCAGAAGCTTCATCTGTGTCTTGGTCAGCTCAAGCTGCTATGACGAAATGTCTTGGATGGGACAGCTTATAAAGAAGAGAAACTTCTTTCTCTCAGTCCTGGGGGCTGGAAGTTCAAGATCAGGGTGCCAGCATGGTGGGTTTGTGGTGAGGGTCCTCTGGGTTGCAGACTACTCTCTTCTCCTTGACCTTAAACGTCTTCACATGTGGAAAGGAGTTCTTTTCTTAAGGACACTAATCTCACACTGAGGGCTGCATCCCCACGACCTAATTACCTCTGATAAGCCTCTTCTCACAATACCATCACAATACCATCAATATATAAATTTGGAGAGATGCAGTTAGTCCAATTGCAATTAATTTCAGAGCTTTGTCTCTAAACTGGGTTTGAGTAAGCATTTTGGAGTAGGTGGGTCTATGGTCTGAAACCACAATCTTTAAAAACAACTTTGTAAAGAACAGAAACATTTTGTCTTCCTTAAGGACACTGGTTTCTATGATCTGTGAAAAATCCATAGAAATAAGAGGATGGTAAAAATATAGCCAGAGACCTTTACTTATTCCAAGTTGGGGTCAGGACAGTCAGCACAAAAAGCAAAATTCCTCACCTAGAGTTTGAGGGAGGCTGGAAACACATTTAATTCAGTCTGAGAACTACCTTCAGGCCCCACATTCTGTAACCAGAATATGCTAGGAAAATTATCTTGAAAAATTTTAAAAATCACTTTATTATAAAGGTCAAAATATATTTCCTATTCCATTTATGTAATTGACAAGGGAAAAATAGTTTCAATTTATTTCTACTAAATAAACACTCCAATAACTTCCAATGAATGACAGTGTTTGCTGCTATAAAAGAATGCTGCATTAAATGCTATGTAGACTTTTTAAGGCTGACTAATGTATTACTGTGGAAACATACTTGTGTTATTTTCTTTATCCATTTATCTTTCAGTGGACAATTGGTTTTCCCATATTTTGCTATTATCAACAGTACTACCATTAACCTAGGCCTGTAGCTACCTCTTTAAAATCTTAATTTCATTCTTTCAGATACATATCTAGAAGTGGGATTGCAGGACCATGTGGCAGTTCTATTTTCAATTCCTTGAGGAATAACTATACTGTTTTTCATGGCTGATACACCATCTTATATTCCCATCAACAGTGTAAAAGTGTTCTAATTTTCCATGTCTTCCCCAATATGTTATCTCTTTTTATTTTTATTTTTTGATGATAGCTGTTATAACAGATGTAAACCTTGTGGAAATTATGATAAGCACTTAAATCAATAATAGGACAAATACCACATAGGTTCTATTTACATAATATGTCTAAAATTGTCAAACTAATAGAAGCAAAGAATAGAACAACAGCTGCTGGGATGGAGCTGAGGGAATGGGTAGTTATTGCTCAATGGACATACAGTTTCAGTTATGCAAGGTGGATAAGTTTTAGAGATCTTCTGCACAATATAAGGTCTACAGTTAATAATATTCCATTGTGCCCTTTAATTTTCATTAAGAGAACAGATCCCGTATTAAATGTTATTCCTACAAAAACAAAACAAAACACAACACATAAGGGTCACAAGGAAACTTTTAGAGATGAGGAATGTTTGTTACTTTGATCATGGTGATGGTTTTCTTGAGTTTCTGCATATGCCCAGACTCATCAAATCATAAGCATTAAACATATGCAGATATTTTATATACTGTAACTCAATAAAACTGTTGAAAAGAGTGTGTAGCATTTGCCTCTAGTGAGAAAAAAAATGTATTCTCTACCCCTCTTCTTCCATGAAGCCCTCCCTGAACATTCCAGTCACAGGGAGCACTTCTTCCTGTTTGGAGGAGAGTCTTAGTGAATCATTGACAATCAAGAAAGCCCTCCTTAGAAGGTCGATGTATTGTACCTATTTTGTGTCTTTATTACCTTGACCATGAACTTTTGGAGTGAAGAACTGAGTCTCAAACTTCTCCTTTTCACCTTTAAGAACTAGCAAGAGATTGAGTCCCCAAGTTGTCTCAATTAACTGATGTAGGCCCTTCGTCCACCTTAAAATATTTGTGCCAGTCAAGGACACCTGCTATTCAGACTTGCTTTCAGGAGAAGGAATAAATGGACAATTGACTGAGCTTCACGTTTCTGTCACTATTCCTTCTCAGGCAGGAAGAAACTCCACCATTCCCCAGGCAAAGATCTATTTTTAGCCTGGCTGAGTGCAGAATTGCAGCAGAAATTAAAACTCAAGTTTTATCCTTAAGGTGCAAAACACATAGAAAATGGCAGTTGATTGCATGGTCTTGGAATTTAGAGGAGTTATTGCTTTTTTTAAGGTTATGAAATTGAAGAGAACTACCGTGATTGGTATCCTGTCTCATTCCAACTTTGAACACTGACAATGAACTCCACCATTCCAGAGAACTAATCAGCTTTCAGAATCTATTGAATCCAAGTTTCTCACTAGGCAAAAATGGTGGGATATTTCTCAGAGTTGACAAGAGTCCCCTGTCTATTCAGAACAGGCAGAAAAAACAGTAGAATGAAATGACAGACTTGAAGCTCAGTGTGTGTTCTACTCACATTGGGTTTTAGCCAACGAAATACTGTGAATTATCAAAGCTCTTAATTAATGCATTTAACACCTAAATGATGCAAATTAATCTGTTTAATCTCATTTATACCAAAGAACAGAGAAAAATTAAATAACTTGGTCTTAGAAGCTGAGAGAAATAGGCTCAACCAGAAGTCAGTCTCGCCTGGACCATTTGCAGGGAACATATTGAGTCTTTTCTCACAGAATCTCCTTCAGATCACTTCTCCTGTTCTGTGCTGGTCAGTGTCCCTTCTGCTGGTCTTCCTGAGGAATGGCTAAGAGCCTGGACAGGAGACCTAGCATCAATGAGAAGGAAGGCTAGGCAACTTTTCAAGTTTCCACAGAAAAGAAGGGCCCAGAAATCTTGGATGCCTTTGGCAAAATCGAGTTTTACTTTTGCACCTAGAAAAGAAGAAACTGGAGCCCCTAGGTTGTTCTGGGAACCACATTATTAGATAATATATTCCCCCATTTGATTCTACCCTCTCAGCTACTCCATATCATAGACCTATTAACCTCATTCAGTGGATAAGTAAGCAGGGCTCCAAGGGTGTCATGGTTTGCATCTGTGTTCAAAGGGGAGGCTTTTGGGATTTGGCTGGGTCATGAGGCTCTGAACTCATCAGCAGAGCAATCCATTGACGGCAGAATGGACTACTGAGAGGTGGAACCTAGCTGGAGGAAGTTGGTGACTTAGGTTGTTCCCTGGAAGGGATTTTTCCAGCCCCTTCCTCACTCTCTACTTCCCAGCTTCCATGAGCTGAGCAGCTTTCCTCTGCCACATTCTTGTGCCCTGATGTTGTGCCTCACCTCGAGCCCAAATGGAACCAGCCGACCATGGACTGAATCTTCTGAAACTGTGAACCAAAATAAATCTTTTCTCCTCTGAATGGTTCTTGTCAGGCATTTTAGTCCCAGTGATGTAAAGCTGATTAACACAGAGGGCTTTAAGAAATAGCTGAAACCATTGATTAACAATACCTTTATTGTTATTCTTAATGATTCCAGAATCCATCCTCTTTACCGTAACACTGAATAGCTTCCCCATAGCAATTATAAATGGTGTAGACTGGAAAAATGCACTTTGCCTCTCTGGATCTCTATGAGTGAAAGAGTTGGACTAGTTTCCTGCCAGTTCTAAAGTGTCTGTGGCTCTGGAGGGGAGTTTCTTTTTCATTTGGCAATCATTGGCCAACCCTGTCAAGAACTGTGGAATATCTGACATTTTACCACGCTCGAAAGCCAACAACGTGTCCAGTGTCATAGATATTGATGGAATGCTGATGAGATTGTGGGTCAGAAATAAGAAACTTTGCTATTCACAAAAGAGCAGGCAGCATGAGTATCCTGTTAAGCTTCATGTTAGCATCCTTTGGATATGAAAGGACCTGATATGAAGGGACCCATGTGGATGTGGAACACATAGTTGGTTTGTGTCGCTGTTAAGGAACCTTCAGCATAGGAAACCCCCACCTTTTATAAGGGACTGCTAGAAAATATCCTTAAATTTTGCCCCAGAGGGGGACATGTTTTGCTGATATGGAATTAAATCTGTCCTCTCTCTTAGAAGAAGGCTGCCACTGTCTTCCAAGGGTGTTTATGATATAGAGGTCCTTGCAATAAGAGTGTGGAACAAAAGCTGGTGCAAGGTGTATAGCAACATCCCAGAGAATCATCTCTCCACAAACGGTGTACTGAAAGTTCGGAAGTTCTGTGGCCAGGCTTGAGCACAGTTCCTTCTCTGCTTCAGTTTAATGTCATTTGAACTTAACTGAGACATAAAGACCCAGTGTCTTGGGCCTTTGTTAAATGCACTCTTTTTAGAGAGACAGAACTGGTGACCTGTTTGGCAACAAGTGTGGAATAACAAATACCGATAAAATGGAAAGTTTTCTTTTTACCTTATGATAATATCCACCAGTGATTAAGCCTAAGAGATAATGGTTCTGATTGTGGGAACAATGAAAAACAAATACATATATGCAATTTTCTTAGAGAACCTTTTTCCTTTGACCTGACGGACAATGAAGCTCTATACTAATAAAGACAGAAGTTTTTAGTCACTGCAGCTCTTGATTCAGTACACCACCCACACACATCCTGGGTGTTTCTTTACATTCCTCTACTCTGCCTTAGCCTATAGATGGCTATGCTTTGCATATGATCACCTGCTTGTCCTGGTTTACCTATACAGTCTCTCAGTCCTGAGGAACCTTGGCTCACTTGCTTATTTTGTCTACTTCATGTCTCAAGCTCTTCTGGAACATTCCAGCTGCTGTTATTGTCTAGCACAGAGCATCTCTTTCACATCATGTGACTTATGCATTCAGTCCTTATTCCACAGCTGGATTCTAAATGTTGGCATCTCTGAAATAATCCCAGGCTTGAAGTTCCCTACTTTGCTATGTATTATTTACTCAACGAAGCATCACTGACAAGCTTAGAGTCATAGCCATTTTCTTGGCACCTCTGATGATCTATGAGAGCACATCAGATCTCTTCAATGAACAACCTTCTCCTCCATTTTTCTGAGTCATCAGCTCCTAGACATTACACTTTTATGTTGACTCAAAGTGTTGTGTTTAAGCAGAATAATTTAATAGGTTTTAATCACTTGAATGTTGGCAGTCAATACTATTTTTTTCTAGGATCTTTAAGAGATTTGAAGATAACAGGATATTTTATATGAAATAATGGGTCTCAGATGGTGTTCAAAGTCAGGATGGCATGCACTGAGAGGTGGGGCTATATTGGGGTATTTGCTTATTTTCTCTCAGTTCATGTTTCTGGGGCTCATATGGCTCTACCCCAGGCATGTCTGACTCATTCAATCTCTTGCTTCCCAGTGAAGCCACCTAGGTGTCTACATTTGTGGAATATTTTGCTCCAAACACTTCTAGTTAGAAACATTGAGGACTTTTAACTTATGGTTATTGATAGGATAGTCAGTAACTAATTCTTAAAAGAGAGATATGAATTTCTCCCACTTCACCTGTATCTCCATCTATCCCAGCATGTCTATTCCAAAAACTTTTATTTAATATGTCTACACTATGTATGATAAACCTTACAAAAAGCATTACAGACACTATAGTGTAGAACCAGAGACAGCCTCTGCAATTGAGGATTAGGCATTTGTGGGAAGGGGCAGGCAGTGTGCAATATACAACCATACGGCATGCATGCCACACTCGCTGTGCTCCTTTAGAAGGGCGAAGGGAGGGGCTAAGACTGTGATCATTCTTGAGAAATGCTTCTCAACCTTAATCACCTGTGTTTCTGTCAGGTAACATGGATGATTCAAGGACCATACTAAGGATCAAGGATCTAGAAAGTTCTACAAAGATAATAGCATTTAAATACTCAGAATTTTGATATAACTAGATCTCTGGACAGAAAACATCCCAGCAAACAGCTTGAACAATAATAGAAAGGTCCAAATATACAGTACTCCGTGAGGAGGAATCTCTGGTGCTCCTGGTGCCTCATCAATATTGTGCCCAATATTGCACTTGGGCAACATGCCACAAGCATATTTCCTGAGCTCCACTTTCAGGTATCCTGGGCAGTGCCAAGAGATTAGAATTTTATCAAGATTTCCAGGTGATTCTGATGAAGTGGTGTAAAGATAACCGTGACATTACTGTAACAGTGATGTTACTGTAATAGTACAGGTAAGCATTGATTAGGCACCAGGACAGCTGGAGATGCTCAATGGACATTTTATTATTTTTTATTAGTGCATTATAATTATAGATACTAGGGCCATTCTTTATGCCATATTCATACATGCACATAACTATTTGATAATTTCATTCAATAGACATTTTAAAGGTCAGATAAACTGCACTGGATAACAGTGAACCATCTCAGACTTGCTGAGCTATTCATGGTGTCTACCTATAAGATTTCTTTTAAAACCCCTAGCATTTTAATTGAGATTTCCCCACCCTGGATAGAATTATATGTAGACGGATAATAAAAGGAGGCAAGTTCTTACTTACACCAGCTGTGCTCCTTTCCTGATTAACACATGCATACTTTTCCCTAAGCACATTACCACTCCTTCTCTTAAAGCTTTCCCACCCTCTACTCTATTTTCAAGACAGACCAGATCAATGTCTAAGATTCAGAATCTTCTGGGCACACCTGCCAACAACTACCCTACAAACTGTGAGGTCACACCCTGTGTCCTAGCAGACACTTTTGGTACCAACATTTTGCTAAAGGGAAGCCTTTTCAACAGAATCCTCAAGTGGAGCTGGCGGACTTTGTTGGATCAGTCCCATCCAGATGATCCAACTCCTTCCAAGCTGATTTTCCCAACCACACCTGCCCCTTGTGGATGTTTTCTGTTTGTCCCCCATATCACACAAACTTGCATAATTCCTCTTGTTTCTTCCTCTGGATACAGATGAACTTGTGATATATAATGAATTTCAAAGAAGGAAGAGAGATTTCTGGGGAGATATGGAGGATTCCTTAA
>CM053411.1:70453830-70549996 GCA_028644305.1 Xerus rutilus | reverse complement strand
TTGTATAATTCCCAAGAAATGCCACTTGAAAATTAAATGTAAGATTAAAGTACAGGTACTCCCTAAGAGAGACTACTGGAGTTCATTTATTTTATGGTTGTTTCAAAAATGTAATACATAGAATGTGTCCAGTTTTTAATCAAGTATTTGAAAATATTGTCCTCACTATATCCTCTGCTACATCCTTGATATAACCTTCATCATCTCTGAGATTACTAACAGCATCATCATGGAGATGTCTATCTCTACCTTTGTTACCTGAAAGTCTTATACAATAACCTGAGTGATACTTTTAAATGGTAAATTAGATAGTGTGTCCACTTTGATTACTATCACCTAGTATCTTCCCTTTACCATCACATGAAGCACACTGGTCCTGCTTGATGTGGTCCAGATTTCCTTCTTTCCTTGCATTGGTCTTTTGCTCATTAATCTCCAGACTCTCTGGATTCCTTTCTTCCCATCATGTTCCTCAAGCTGTCTGTCCTCTAAAGGCCTGGGCATTTGGTGTGGTAAGTGGGATAGTCTTCCTCAAGCTCTCTGTGTGGTCCCTCCTTCTCCCCATCATTCAGTGAACTCAGATGTCTTCTTTTCAGAGGGAACTTGCCCAATGCTACCTAATGCAGAAATTCCTGACTCCTCTATAGAGGCCATGAACAACCACATAACCCTTTTGTGTGTTTGTTTTTCTTTCCTCACTTCTTGGGAGAATTAGTGGTTGGAGCTCAGAGTTCTCTCGTAGTGCCTAGACAACACCTTGATACATAAGGAGCCTGTGATGGCACGTTTACTGACTGGCCCACTTTCACCTTACCTGAATTTTTCTCACCTGAAAATGAGCCTTGTAAGATCTATCATCTGACATTGTTACGCAGTGGGTAAGATCACAAAGTATGGATTACTGAGGTTTCAGTGATCTCAGGTTCCACATTCCACATTCTCTCCTCAATGCAATCCAATCTTGTGTCTATCCACTGTGCTGAAAATGCCCTGGAGAACTTGCCAATGGTTCCCATGGAGGAAATCCAATGCTTCTCTTCCTTTGACAGAGTAAAAGTCTCTCTTCTTAGCAACATTTGGTTGAATGAAACTCTCTTTCTTCTTGAGACATTTTCAGAAGAAAGCTCTTGACTGTATATTCTCCCTCTTATTTTCTCCTCCTTCTCAGAAAGATTCTTACAGACTTCCTCTCCCGACTCTGCTCAATTTCTGAATATTGCAGGGCCCTGGTACTAAGGAACATGCATACCCAGAGGCTCTCTTCTTAAAAGGCCTCATCTAATCTCATGTCTTGAAATGCCATCTTCACACTGGAAACTCACATTCTTAGCTCTCTCCCCTTGAATCCCTACTGAGGTCTGAACTTGCCTGACTAATGGCAAGACTACCTGATATTTGCACATGGGTTTCTAATCTGCATATCTAACCTAACATGCCTAAAACTAACTTTGATTTGATCCTCCAAAGCTGCTCTTTGCACAGCCATCTTTGTCTCAACAAATCCTGCCGCTTCTATCTGTTGCTCCGTCTTTTCTTCTCAATCAGCACATCGAATTCAACTGCAGTCCCCTCCCGAGTTGGCTGTTTCTATTTCAGTTCCCATTTAAACATCTTAGAAAGAACTCATCCCTTTCTCTCTTGTTTTCCGCCTCCAATATCTTCCTTAAAAACAATTATCATGCTCTTTCTAAAAAATGGAAATCAGATTGTATCACTCACCTGCTCCAAACCCTCTGTTGTCTCCTTCGTGCATTTAAAATGAAATCCTCCCTCTTTACCAGGGTTGTGTGCCCTCTGTCGGCTGGCAGCTCTTGGCTTCCCCCTCGTTCTCCCCTCTCTTTTACACCTCTCTCCATTGCCATCTATAGAATGCAGTGCCCACAACATCCTAAGGAGCCTCTGTCCTTCTGTCTGGAAACCTCTCTTTCACCTTTGTACTACTGGCCTCCATTAACTCAGAGCTCCACATGAACGTTTGTCTTTGGGGGAAGCCATGCCTGCTGATCACCACCATTGACTCATGCTGTCAATCTCCTGGACATTCTCCTCTCATCTCAGTCTGTTAAATTTTCTTATAGTAGTTTTGTAGTACTTAGCACTTTTTGGCATATTATATTGTGTATTTATGGCTTATTTATTTTAATTGCATGCCACAATTTAAGTCTCATGAAGGATTTTTTTCAAGTTCCTCTGTATTTTCACTAATAGTAAAAAAAAATAGTAGACGATCATAATGATATATGTCAAAATACATTCTACAGTAAAATAAATTGATTAATAAAAAAATAAATAAAATTTAAAAAATCATAATGATCTTATTTAGTGAATATCACAAAATAAACATTAGATTAATTAAACTCCCAACTTCTTTCCTGAATTTTGAATTAAAATTTTGAAATTCTAACTGTACCTTTTGTCTAAGATATTGATCTTCACAACTTCAAGAATCAGACTTGTGGTCATAATCCTTCACTCCTGGCTTGAAAATTGTCTTTCTTTGATAGCTGCATGGTAAAGGCCATTTACTCGGTTCTTTCTAGAAAGAAGTCCAAGAGTCATATTCCTTATGTTGCTCACATCCCATTAGCCACAAGGTCTCTGAACTGGCTGCCCTGTCACTTTTATCTGAGACTCATTCTAGGTGCCAGATAAATGGAAACTTCAAAGCCTAACAAGCCTATCAGGGTCATTTGATTCCACTTGGATGAATTCCCAACTACTTACGATTATGTTCATTCATTCATTCACTCACTCAGTAAATAATGCTTACTATTCTAGAACTTTAAGTGCTACAGATGGAAAGAGAGAGTGAAAAAAATAAAGTATTTACCCTTACAAAATATATTGTAGTAAGAATAAAAAGACCACAAATAATGGGAGTGTATCTATAGGTATGGTGGTCAAGAAAAGCTGCTCTTAAAAGGTGGCATTTGAACAGAAACTGAATGAAATGAACTAGAAACATGTGAATATCTGAGGGAAAATTATTTGAGAAACAAGAATCTTGGGGTGGAAATATGCTTGGTGTGTTTGAGGAGCCATAGTCCAGCAGAGTGGGGGTCCAGTGGTAAGGGCAAAGTCCTCCCATCTTGTCAACCTCTAGGGTTAAAGATTCCCTCTCAACTCGCAGCCAATCTTTTGCCACTGGTCATTTTCCAAATGCATCAGTTGCTCACGTGGTCCCTTGTCTTTACAGATGCTGTTCCCTCAGCCTGGAAGGTCCTTTCCTCCCTGCTATGTTACCCAACTCTCATCCAGCCTCTTAGTGTGAAATAAATAATCCATCTCAGAAATAGCTCCTCTCGCTCCTTCAAGCAGAGTCAGGCACCATTTGTCTGAGTTCCCACTTCTGCATTTCCCCCGTCATAGCACTTAAAACACCCTTCTAGCTGTCTGTTTACTTGCAGTTCTGTGAACTGTTGGATGTTTAAAATATGTCTTTTTTATGGAAGAAAAGAAGGAAGATAGATAGTAAAGAAGAAAGGAGGCAGGTTTAAGAAAATTTTATAACCTAATATTTTGTTGCCCATAAATATCTTTTGGTTAGAATACTGTTTACTATGTTTGATTGTTTCATACAACTCAATGTAGAGAATTCCAGGATGCACACGGAAATCACATGAGCATCATTCCTCTTCACAAAACAAAAATACATGCTTGAATATTGCAAAAACCTGCAACTGCAGGTTGCAACGTGAACTTCAAACTTGCACATCATCTTGGAAGGGCCAGCTTTGTTACCATAGTAACTGGATCTCTATCAGAAACCCAAAATTAATGTGGAGGAGAAGTACAGAAACAACATGGAGGACTCTGACTGAACATTAGTGAAGGAACTGGATCAGGCATCCGTAGGCAGGCACAGTGATGTGCCCGGTTCCTGGTTCTGCTCAGTGACAACATGGAGGACTCTGACTGAACATTAGTGATGGGACTGGATCAGGCATCCGTAGGCAGGCACAGTGATGTGCCCGGTTCCTGGTTCTGCTCAGTGAAGTCAGGATTGTGAGTTTCAGGTGGGGTCCCTGAGGAATCTCAAGAGGAATTTCAAGATCATTCCCTAACTTTTATTTCTCTTTAGAACCTTGTTTGGAGGCATTTGAATTAATTATACTTCTGGATGTATAGTAATAACTATTTTGTAGAAAGCCCACATTTGTTTTGTTTTAGATTTTCTTCTTTTACCTAGACTCTTATTTTTATTTCCAAAGGCCTCTGCTACAATCTATCTAATATAATTTGTTCTCAAATAGTTTTATATGAAATTGTTACTTTGTATAAATGATGCTGTTCTATTGATTTCTGTTGATGCTGTTCTATTGGTACCAGGGATTGAATTCAGGGGCACTTGACCACTAAGCCACATCCTCAGCCCTATTTTGTATTTTATTTAGAGACAGGGACAGGGTCTCACTGAGTTGCTTAGTGCCTCACTTTTGCTGAGGCTGGCTTTGAACTCGTGATCCTCCTGTCTCAGCCTCCTAGGATTTAATGGGATTACAGGTGTGTGTCATTGCACCTGGCCTATTATTTATTTTTAATCAACAACTGACTTATAAGACCAATTCACCTTGCTATACATTTATTTTATTTTTCTAATTCCCTAATAATTGATTTCTAAAACTAAACTTAAAACTTCAGTGTTAAAAGCAGCATTCTAATTATGTCCTTCTACCTGTTTCCTTGGGGAATAGAAAAGGAAAAACAAAGAGTCCTGTAAAAATGAAAGGCATGTGCCAACCCACTTTATTCCCCCATTATCAGCTTCATCCTTTGAAGAAACTGCAATTTAGCAACACGACAGAAGAGGGCGAGCTTGAACAAAGATCCCTCCCCACAAACAACCCCAGATCAGAAAAACATCCAACCCTATGTAAAAGCTGCCATGAGAGAAAAACAAATTGTCCAAATATACGGATCAACCATTTCAGCTAGGAAAACTTCTCCTCACTGTTAACAAAATGCAGAAAAGAAACTAAATCACAGTACTCCAAATTTAACTAAGAATCCCTAAACAGGGGGACTTACATAACACCTCAAAAATCACAAGTGCAAAATCTAAGAACAGAAAATAAGAACATCATCAGATAGGATGCTGTGCAGCAGGTGTTGATCAAACTCATGAAAGACAATGAAGAAAAAGACAGAACCTTCTCAGGAACAAAGAACAAATCATAGGGCTGCCCTGGGACAGCAGATTCAAATACAGTCTAGCAAGGAGAATTGAACACAGTAAAATGAGAGAGAGAGTGAAGAGGAGATAAAGCCGTAAACATGATCAAAGAGAAAGTCATTGAAATAGAAGACAGGGACAGAAAGCACAATGAGAGTTCCTGAACAATACTTTGGAACAGAACTGATACTTAAAACTATAGTCTAGGAAAACTTTCAATATAAGAAAATGTGCCAGGCTTGGTGGGGCACCCAGAGAGACCAAGGCAGGAAGATTTCAAGTTCAAAGTCAGCCTCAGCAACTTAGTGAGGCCCTAAGCAGCTTAGCAAGACACCATCTTAAAATTAAAAAAATAACAAGGACTGGGAATGTGGCTCAGTGTTTGAGCACCCCTGGGTTCAATCCCTAATACCAATATTAATCATAGAATCAAGAACTAAACAAGATGGGAGAGATCAGAAGAATTGTATACAAACATGGTCCTGAGAGATTAGAAGGAATACTTATATAATATTGGACAAAATGAAAGAAGGGGAGGTAGAATTAAATGCTACTATATGTAGTTAATAGGTGAAAATCAAAGTTTGCCATATAAAAATTATAAAACTGATAGTAAAATTTAAATAATAAAAAGATAATTAAGCGCAATATAAGTCCTGTAATTATAAACAGTCACTACTACCAAAACACAAATATTTTAAATAACTAAATATTCTTAAAAATAAATATATGAAGAATCACAGTTAACATATGAAAATCTCCAGTAATATATAACATTTTACTGGAGGTACAACCTGGGACCTAAGAACCAGAAAAGGAAATAAGGACATCACAATTGACAGATGATATGAACTATATTCAATAAATCCTACAAATCAATGGTAAAGCTAATTATAAAAATGAACAAGTTTATTATGATATCAGAATAAAATCAAATACAGAAACCACTTTGCTTCATATGCAGCATTCATAACCACTTGAAAGATATAATGAAAAAGTATCCACACATCAAAAATATAAAATATTTTAGAACAAACTAAACAAGGAATGTTCAAACCCAATATTAAGAAAACAACAATGGAAACACTCCTGGAAAGCACATATGTACAGTAAATAAGTACAAGGAGACACCATTAAGATACAGCAACAAGATGTCAGTTTTCTTTAAGTTATTTGAAACATTTAATTTATCCTAATAAAAATATGCACAAGCTATTTTACTATAGATAAGCAAGTTGATGCTAATATTCATATGAAAAAATTAAACATATAATGGTATACAGTGATCGTTACAATAATAAAGGAGGCCTGTGAGGGTTAGAAGACACTTTTACTGGATCTGAAAACCCCAGCTATGCCTGCAAAAACACTAATAAGAATATACACAGAAGGCCAATGAAATCAAATAGAAAGTTCAAAAGCACACAGAGCTTTGTAAGGAAACCCAGTACAGAAAAAAGGGCAGCATCTCATGTCAATAGAGAGAAAAAAAGAAATTTTTAATAAGTGGTGTTAGGAGAACGGGACAACCATTTGAAGTGGTTTTAATTAGATCCATTTCTCACATTGTACGTAAGAATGAACTCAATAGATCAAACAGTTGTAAAAAAAAATACAGCTATTCAAGTACCAGAAGAAAATTATTCTATGATCTGGGATTAGGGAAAGATTGTTTATGACAAGATATTTAAGTCAATAAAAAAAGATTGATAAATTAGGGTAAACATTCTTTTAAAGTTATGGTAAAAATATATAAACAAAGCCATAAAAACTTGACATTTTGGTAGACAAAAATGACGTCATGTCACAAATAAAATGTTAATATCACTAAAATATAAAGGCTTTATTTTTAGTTGGTGGAGAGACCAAAAGCAGTAAAGGACATAAAAAAGTCACTGTACATATGATGACTTTTAGGCATAAGATGCTAAATCTCATTCATCATAAAAGAATTTAAAAAAACCCCAAACACTGGAATATCTTTTCTTACCAACTAGATGGAATAAATTCAAAAGATTGATAAAACATACTGTTGGAAAGGCTGGAGGAAAATAGTCTCTCCTGTAAATTATTGGTGGAAATTTGAATGTAGGACAATGGAGGGAAATTTAGCAATACCTAATGAAACTGCATGTTCACTAACCCTGTAACCTAGGTCACATTTCTAAGAATTCACCTGATGGTATATGGCCAAGAATGGAAAACCACACATGTATCAGTTATTTGCAGCATCACTCATAATTGCAGGATACCGAAATCTACCAAATCTATCAAATATAGAAAATTGGTTTAAAAAACTGTTACCTCCACACCCTGGGCCAGCACCATACTGCTGCAAAAGTGAATGAGCAAGGTGACTGTGAACTGGTAAGGGGCAAATTCCAGGTATATTATTAAGTGAAAAGCAAAAGGGACAAAAGACAAACTATTATAACATATATGTAAGAAAATAGCTACAATAAAAGAGCTATATGTAAAATAAAATAAAATCTGCTTACTGAAAAATGAAGCACAGGAAAGATAAAGCCAAAAACAATGAAACTAGCCATAGACAGGGTTTGAGGAGAAAGCAGGAAGTGACCCAGGAGAGAATGAATTCTTCTGAGTATCTCCTATTTATATCATTTTGATAGAAGCACACTAATGTTCCACACATTCAAAAAATGCAATGAAATCTATAAGGATAGGACCAAGAGAACCTGAAAGTGCAAAAAGAAACCACTCACCACAACTGTGTTTCCATTAGACAACAAAGAAAATCGCTGGGGTGGAATTTGGAAGAGGGAAGTCGTTTTCTCAATTCCAAGGGACAGCCTCCACATTTCCATGCAGAATCGGTGTGCCTACAGACAGGGAGACTGTCAGTGTGTAAAAGGACACACTGGAGGCCGAGGTTGTATTTGTGTGTACGTGCACATGCATGTGTGTATGGGTGTGCGTCCTGACATGTGAAGCATGTGATTGGAAGGATAAGTAGGGATTGAGCAGAAGTTCTAAATTCAAATCCAGGATGTGGGATTTAAGAGAGTAACTTAGCCTCTAGTTTCCCTCCGTACAAATGCATCGACTAATGCAACCACAGGGAAAGTCAGACTGAAGAGTCAAAGAAATGATGTTTCAGAAAACAGACTGAGAAATTCTGCTCCTGGTGCAAAGCTCAGCTGAATCTCATTCTAACTTGGGAACCTCAGACACACTGTTTATCTTGTCTCAGTCTGCTTCGTTTTCTTTAAAAATGAAGACATCATTGTACCCACCTCATAAATTTAGGGTAGAAATTAAAGGAGCATATCTATGCAAACACTGAAGGAATTCATATTAAGGACTTCACTGCCAGGTTGGCTCCACAGAGCAGATTCTTTTCCATCTTATTCATCCCTACGTCCTTCGTCCTGGCCTCCCGCACCATTTGCCTCTAGCACTCCTCACATTTTTTTGCAGAATGAATGAGTAGAAACCTTTTTCTTAGCATATTTGAGGCCCTGCGGTCAAACCTCAGTACTGTAAAAAAAAAAAATCCTTTTTCTGGTCCCTGACACATAGAAAACTCCATCAGTAAGAGCTGTGTTGTCATTTACTTCATAATGATGACCATCACTATTAATGTGCATAAAGATATTTTATCTTCCTAAGCAAATGGGGAAGTGTAGACTGCCCTCTGTTTATGGAATGTTGAAGTTCATTGCATCACAGAATGAAGACCACCAGGGAAGAATCTGGAGGGGAAACATGGTTTGATGGCAAAAGAGGGTCCGTGCAGTTCTCTTCTGATTGATGGTTCCACATTGGTTACTGGGGTGCCTCCTGCCTCTGAGAGTTTGAAGAGGGGAAAAAGGAAAGAAGACATGTTCCCAGATGCTGAAAAGGCTGAGCATTTCTATTATGGTGAGGAGCACCATAATAGAAGCTCCTCAGTTCATTAGGGGAAAAGTAAATCCTTTAGAAATAAAGGATTAATAACTTAATGACTTAGGTTCCAGCTCTCCCTGAGAAAAACCCCTGGCTAGATTACACCCTGGAGCCATATTTCTTACAAATTCTGACGTCTGAAATCCTTGACGGAGCAACAAAATGGTTTATAGGAAGAACACATCAGCTTTTAGCTGGAAAAGGGAATGCCTTTGATAGAAAAGCATCCCCAAGTCACACCACACACTGCATCCTTATAAACAGTAGCCAAGTCACTGCATACAACCCTTTACTCTGAGTTTTCTGAGGCCAAAAGAGGCTGCATGTTAAGTCCAGCCTCAAATGTGCACAGAATTACAAAAACTCTTTGCACAGAGATCTGGGCATTCCATGTTTCCCATAGAATGAGGTGACATTGATCATGACTTCTGAAATCATTGAACAAAAACTGTTAATAAAAATGTGGGGTTCAGTATTAATGTTGTTAGGTCTGGAAACCACACTAAGAGAGTACCCTAAAGCCCTGCTAACATATTGATTTTCACAAGGAGAGCAAGCCAGTGTGACCTATAGGAAACACTGTTTGACTAGGACCCAGGAGGCAAGGACCTTGTCCCCACTCTGATGCTGGCCACATGATTTTTGAACAAGTTATTTTCACATCTTTGATACTACTTTCTGAGTCAGTAGCACAAACTGATTGGATTAGAACATCTTAAAAGTTTTTTGCAGCTTAATCACTGAACATAAGGCATTTATTTTACTGAAGCTGCATGAAAATAAAAAACATGATCAATAGACTCACGAATGTATTATTGAGTAGAAATCAGAACACTCTGAAGTTTGTGACCCTCTTGAGGTTACACAGTGAGGTTACACAGAGCAAGGACAAGAGCCCAGGCATCCTCCACCCCAGAGCAGTGTTTTTCTTACACCAGATCCTTACAAAGTGGTCACTTCATATTTATCCCAGTCAAAAATGGAATTACTGAAATGCCATAACTTTAGATGGACCATCCTCATATCGAGACATTTGGTAAATACAGTAATACACGGATGTTTAGCAAAAAATATTAAATAGAACTGATTAAAAATAAAATTAAACAACTAACATGCATTTGAGTTTCACAGTCAGGCACCATGGGAGCCAGGCAGCAGGATGAATGAGCACTGGCCTTGGTAACAGACCACCTCAGGGTCCAAGTATGTTACTTCATCCTCTGTCCATCAGCTTTTCCCGTATGACAAACACTGATACATGTGGTGGTGGTTATGGGAAGTAAAGGGGTGGCACATGCAAAGCATTTAGGCAGCTTCTGGAAAAGGATGCACTAAGCCAATGCCACCTAGAACTTTCTCAAGTTCACCAACAAGGCAACTGAGCTGCAGCGGGTCATGACTCTGGGAGCTCTCAGGCAAGTAGATCAGAACTTCCTGCCCAGTCACTGAAGGACCATAGAGCAGTGGAAAGCCCATACAATATGGAGCCAGAAGGACCCAGGCAGGAATCTCTGTCCTGCTCTACCTTCAGTTTATGACCTTGAGCAAATGACTTCAATGTTCTTTGTTTGCCTCATTGGGAAATATGCCACTGTTCTGTAATGTTCCACAAAGTGGTTATGAGGATCAAACTGCAATGTTGTACTGCAGCATTAGTTATCGTTGTGGCTACTATTGCCAGGTTCAGTGGGTCATGAAGTCTGAGTTGGTGAAGTTATACCATAGTCTCCAGATTCAGCAGGCATGGTGGGATCAGTAATGCTCAGTGCAGAGGGTCCAGAGCCACCCTGTGGAGTCTATAGTTTGAAATTGATTTTTAAACCACTAAGGGCAGGGCAGCTCAGTTAGGCTGAGAGAGGGGCTCACATAGACATGTCCTGAGAGGACATTCAGCTACTTTAAAGGGGCCCAAGCCAGTTGGCCTCCATGATTCACATCAGAGACCTGTGTGATGGAGTCACCGAGTTCCTGGTGTACATACTAGAAGATCTGTAGACAGAAGGTTGTCTTCAGCTAGTTCTTTAAAATGTAGAGTAATTTCTTAAATATGGATTTGATCAAGCACAACTTCAGTGGCATGCTTGTGACGCCCAACAGGTTAAAAGGATGAAAGCCAAGCTCCCCAGCAGGGAGTGCACAAGTACCTTTCCCCTCCACCTGGCACTTGACTTCCCTCCTCCCTGCCTCCAGGTGGTCTGGCTCTTCACTTCCTCCACCTCAAGGCCTTGCACTTGCTCTTCCCTCTTTCCTACCTTCGCTGTATCACCTCTTTCTTAGTTCACTTCTGCAAAACCGTCCTATCTCTGGTAAATTATCACTTTGGTGCACCCTCCTTTCTTTCTGCCCCCGTCTCTTTATTAAACCAAATATACTTTATGCTTATTGGGTACTACATACCTCACCTTGGTAGCACATGTGACAGCTGAAGTTTTATGTGCACTGGTGTGATTTTTTTGATTACTATTTCTCTCCCCTCAGCAATGTGAAAGCAGGGACAATTTATTTTTCTTCTTTGTAGACTAGAATAGTTTCAGAACATGATAAGTGCTGAAATGAATTTTGAAATGTTGACCTAAAAACATTTAAAAATTATGGGAGAATGAAAAGTGTGTCATTTAAAGTAATAAGATAAGTAAATGGAATATAGGGGGAAAATATCATAAAGGTAACACCTATTTTGAAGTAAAGAACCCTAACATAAAAGAACTTAATTTTTCAGATGAAAAATATACTTCCTACAACACGAAAAATTGATACAGTTTAATTGAAAATAAGTGATATCATTGTGGATGTTACTTAATATAAAGAGCAAAAGCATATTTTTCTTGCAAATATGTAGACTAAAGTCATCACCTAAAAGATGAGGGAAGCCTCAGAATTCTCCACAACATCTTATACCAAAAGACAATGACCTGGTGCTGATAATATTATATGGGAAAAAATGTATTCTACAAATACGGAGATCCACAAATATTGTATCTAGTCAACTGGCCATTTAAATATGAGGGCAAAAGACAGAAATTTGCTAATGTGATAGATCTTAGGGAATATAGTCCTTGGAAACCCGTTTTGAATTAACTTAACAATCAAAGCTACCAATAGATAACTCAAAGTAATGATAATGGAATAGGAGATTCCATGATAAAAGCACCAAAGGCCTATAAAATATAGAACAAAGACCAAAACCCAGTGAGAACAATGAATTGTAAACAGGAAATACAATGAGTCCTGAAAAATAAATGTAACTAATGTATACAATAAAAACAGAAATCTGGAGCAGAATTGAACAGTGTATCTAAATGGCTGCAATAGCTTAGATCTGGAATGTCCCCTCAGGCTTGTGTATTGAAGGCTTTATTGAGGGCTTGGCCTTGAAGAGGATATTGGCACCCCAGGTCCCCGCGTCTTTTTCACTACTAGGCCACTATGAGGTGAGCCATTTCCTCACCCCCCACCTTCTTCGATGATGCTTTGTCTTGCCACGGGCCTAAGAGGCACTGGGGCCAGGAGATCTTGAACTGAAATCTCTGAAATGAAAATTAACCATATTTCCTTTAAATTGATTTTCTCAGGTAATTTGTCACAGCAGCAGAAAGCTGACAAACACTATATCATTAAACTAAACTCTCATCAGTTTTCATAACAGGAAGTCCAATGATCTGACCTAAAGTTAATTCAGGAAGCTTTTTAAAAATACTATTAATTTATGGTCTTCATTATACTTTTTCTTAGAAGGAGTTTTTCAGGAAGGTTTAATGTCAAAAGAGATATTTATCTGTTTTACAATATATTTCTTTTTCAGAAATTACAGAAAATTTTTCTTTTCTTTTACAGTTGTTAAACTCATTTCAATTAAGTAAGTTTGACACTTTTAGTTTAAAAGAATTATTAGTATGTTATGATTTTACCAAATTAAAAATATTTTTTCTTTTCTTTTTTTGGTATCATCAGTACTTTATTTTTTAATTTTTTTCTAATTAGGTATATATGACAGCAGAATGCATTTTGATTCATTGTACACAAATGGAGCACAGCTTTTCATTTATCTGGTTGTACACAATGTAGAGTCGCACCATATGTACAGTCATACATGTAACTAGGTTAATGATGTTCATCTCATTTCACCATATTTCCTGCCCCCAAGTCTCCTCCCCTCTCCTTTGGCCAATCAAAGTTCCTCTATTCTCCTCATAACCCCTCCATTATGGATCAGCATCCACTTATCAGAGAGAACATTTAGCCTTTGGTTTTTTGGAATTGGCTTACTTCACTTAGCATGATATTCTCCAACTCCATTCATTTACCTGCAAATGCCATAATTTTATTCTCCTTTATTGCTGAGTGATATTCCATTGTGTATGTATGCCACAGTTTCTTTATCTATTCATCTATTGAAGGGCATCTGGGTTCATTCCACAGTTTAGCTATTGTGATTTGAGCTGCTATAAACATTGATGTGGCTGGGTCACTACAGTATCCTTATTTTAAGTCCTTTGGGTGTAGACTGAAGAGTGGGATAGCTGGGTCAAATGGTGGTTCCATTCCAAGTTTCCTAAAGAATCTCCATACTGCTTTCCAGAATGTCTGTACCAATTTGCAGTTCCGCCAGCAATGTATGAATGTACCTTTCCCCCACATCCTCGCCAACACTTATTATTGCTTATATTCTTGATAATTGCCATTCTGGTTGGAGTGATGAAATCCTAGAGTAGTTTTGATTTGCATTTCTCTAATTACTAGAGAAGTTGAATATTTTCTCATATATTTGTTGATTGATTGTATATTTTCTTCTGAGAAGTGTCTGTTCAGTTCCTTAGCCCATTTATTGATTGGGTTATTTATTTTTTTGGTGTTAATTTTTTTGAGTTCTTTATATATCCTGGGATTAGTGCTCTATCCGATGTATTTGTAGCACTAATTAGTGCTCTATCCGATGTATTTGTAGTAAACATGTTCTCTCACTCTGTGGGCTCTCTCTTCACTTTATTGTTTCCTTTTCTGAGAAGCAGCCTTTTAGTTTGAATCCATCACATTTATTAATTCTTAATATTTATCTGTGCTTTAGGAGTCTGGTTAAGGAAGTCAGGACCTAATCTGACATGATGAAGATTTGGGCCTACTTTTTCTTCTATTAGACACAGTCAAAATATTTTTATTTACAAATATTTCTGTGCTTCTGTTCATCATACTGTTATCTGTCACCAATCTAGTTATACCTCCATCCCTGTAAGCATAGAAAGGTCTGGAAGATTATTCATTAAATGCTATTTTTGTGCATTACAGAGCATTGGATGATTTACTGCTTTTTATTTTCATTTTTAGATATTGATTTGAAAAAGAAAGAATGCTGTTATTTATTTATTTATTCAATTGTATCCCATAGATACTTGTCAAGTACCTGTTATGTGACAGGCACTATTCTAAGAAATAAGAATAGCAAAGGGGAAAATAAATATTAATTTTCCTGGCAGTTACATATTAGCAGTAGAGTCATAAAATGCACACATAAATAACTCAAATATTATATATTGGCAATTATTAGAATTTAAATTAAAGAATAAACTCATCATTCAAACCAGAAGAGGAGGGCCAATGGGGAACTGGAACACATTTGAAAAGTGGTAACACAAAATACATTACTTGAATTAAGAGTGTTAATGGGTTGAAATATCTGAGAAGGTTTCTTATAGAACAAGTAAGAAATGTTTACAAATAATCTGAAGAGTCATCAGTGGGAAGAAGAACTTGATAAACCCAAAGATAAGCTTCCATGTCCTGGGTTGCAAGTTATAGATAGGCAACATTTGCTTTGTTATTTAAAACTACTTGATAATTAGAGTTGTTGAGAGATACAATTCCCTGTCATGGCAATAACAAGACTTCTTAATCAGTTAGCAATTGGATTAACATTTTGGGGAGAAACCATAAAGGAGATGACAGTGTCTTTCAGACATGATCTCATCTTCAGTAAGATTGTAACCCTCCATCAAGTAGCTCCATATTCCCACATATTGTTACTAAAACTCACAATCATCCTGAGGCAAGACAGACTCAGATAAGTCATGTTGGCCATTGCATAGGACCACTTTATGCAAGGGTCAGCCTCTGAAAGTCATGCAGGTACTCGGGATCCATGGAGTTATGTAAACTTATAATTAATAGAGAGGAAATAATATGGGGCTTTGGTTTTAAACTGAATTAAAGGAAAAAATTCAGCTAACAGATGACCTATTTATTTATTCTTTATTAATTTAGAGTTGTAGATTATTCTAATTTATTCCAATAATTTAATGGTTTAAGGTTTGCTAAGCATTTTTCTTTTAAACTGTAAGTTTCAAGAGAAAGCTTGTTTTTAAAAAATAAATAAAAGTATTTTAATCATTAAAGCAGTCTGATTTTTGCTACAAGTATAATTTTTTCTTTTGGAATAATTGCCTCTGTCTTCCTAGTCCCTTCAAAAAAATTTATAAAAATATTCTGCAAATCCATACATCAATATTTCTTCTTCTCTGTCTTCTTATTTACTCTAAGTGAAAAGTCAAGCTCTGTCTCCTGGCTTCTTGCCCTGGCTTTTGTCTGTTGTAACTGGCCTAGAATTTTAAGGTAGCTGAAGGCTACAGAGACAAAGGACAAGGTTAGAAGAATAGTGCTTTAAAAAATATAGGTAGGTAGGATGAAAAATACTATGGATTCTTTGGTTCTATTTTATTTTATTTATTTTTTAATTTTTTTTAGTTGTCAATTGTCTTTATTTTATTTATGTATTTTTGGTATTGAGAATTGAACTCAGTGCCTCACACATGCTAGGCAGGTGCTCTACCACTGAGCCACAAACCCAGCCCCAGTGTTATTTTATGTTTAAAGAATGTGTGGATTCTGACCCAGGAGAAACACTGGTCTGGAGTAAGGGCACACTGCCAGGCAGGAGGAAGAGCCCTATCACAGATCCTGCTTTGATATTGATGGGCTCATGGAGGCGTGATGGGCAGCACCCATTGTTATCTGGGGAGCTCAGAGGTGCTGGATTGTGGCATGCTGAGCCATTTGAATGGGCTTAGAACTCTAGCATCCAAAGGGGCCAAGTTAAAACAAACTTAGACTTGTTTCCATAGAGACATATGGTTAGGTGGAATTTTCTGTGTTAGCCCATTGATCTTTGAGGTCTTAATTTTAAACTCCACAGCTATCATGGGTGGACATGGAAAGTGCATGGGCTATTCCAGAAGATATGGATGCTAGCCTTCTCCCCGCTGCTAGTTAGCTCTCTCACACCTTGCTTAAGACCCTGAACTTCAGTCTTCTTTCATAAAAATGAAAATAGAACATCCCTGATTGGTTCACCTCAGAAAGTAATTATGTGTAGAAAATCATGTAAAGGAAGTAGATGTGCCTGGAATGGAAAGCCTAGTCCACAGTACCTTCCCGCTTCTCTCTTGCTCAGTGCATTCTTATCCTAGTATCATGATTCTTTATTGTTGAATGCTTAAAAAAATCCATTGATATTATTTTTAGAGCAGTTTTAGTTTTACATAAAACTTACAACAGAGTCTCCACATGTTCCCTCTCCCGGCCTACTTCCTTGCTCAGTTCCCCCTATTTTTATTATCTTGCATTAGTATGGTCTGTTTGTTACACTGGAAGAAACAATATCGATGCATTCTTATTCTCTAATATTCATACTGTACACTAGGGTCTCCTCTGTATTGTACATTCTATGGGTTTTGACAAATACATAATGTCATATATTCACTATTACAGTATCATGCAGAACAGTTTCACTATCCTTAACATCCTCTGTCCTCCACCCATTCATCTCTGGCTCTACTTGAACCCCTGAAAACTTCCTATCTCTGTAGTTTTGCCTTCTAGAACATCGCGTAGTTGGGATAACGCACTGCAGCTTCCTCAGAACAGCTTCTTTCACTTACCACCATCACACTTACTCCATTTTCCCTGTAGTTTGGAAGCTCATTTCTTCATATTTCTGAATAATGTTCTGTTTTTAGGATGCACACGTTTGTTTACCTATTCACCTATTGAAGGGCATTATGGTTGCTTCCAATTTGGGGCAATTATGAAAAGCACTGCTATAAAGGTTTTTGCAGGTATTTGTGTATTCAATTCATCTGAGTATATACCCAGTTGTTGGATCACGTAGTAAGTCTGTCTAGCTTTCTAAGAAACTGTCAAATATTCCCAAAGTGGCCGTACCATTTTGCATTTCTGCTAGCAATGGATGAGAGTTCCCATTGATCTACGTCCTGACCAACATTTGGTATTGTTGGTATTGTGGATTTTAACCATGTCATTGTTTTTGTTTTGTTTTGTTTGCTTTTCACTGTCAGAAATTGTCTTGCCTTTAGTTACAGATACAATAGTGTTTCCACCCACAGTTAAGAGTGAGGATTTCATCTCTCTTGTTAATATTTATGTTAATATTGTTAATATTCATTCAATATATAGGGTCAGAAGAAGAATGACTAACCTGCCATTTCCATGCTATAAACTGCTACTAATGAAAGGCTAAATAGATAAATTTGCCCTGCGAATTGTGACGCCAACTGCTACAATTAACTTCATTGATACCCACACCTGCCAGCTCCATCTAGTTCCAACTTCCAACAGTTTTTCCATTTCAGTCTCCCCTATTCATTTGCTTCTTTCCACTTATGTCATCAGCTTTCTGGTCTATGCTCTTGACTTTCTGATTGAATTGGGGGGCAATACTGCACTATTTTTATCAAGCACAAATGTAGCTCCAGATCTTTGAAATTGACTTAATATTTTTTAAACTAATGTTTCTATTTATTCTCCATGTACTTCTTTGATAGGGGAGCCATCCTGGTTTTTCCTTGTTCCTGCTGCTTTTCTATTTTTGAGGACAAAAATCAAATTGACAACATGAAAGACTGTGCAAGAGCTGCATAACCCCTATGAACTGAGGAGATGAAAGCTCTCTCTACTCCTTCTTCATCCTGTGCAGCACATTCCCCCCAAGACCTTCTACCTGGCTGGGTAGGTCTCAGGAAGCAAATATTTGGTGTGGTCATTGGAGCTGTGGACAGTCATAGCAACGCATCCCTGTTGTTTCTAGAGAACTGCTGCAGCTGAGCCTGGCTTGCAGCTGAATTTAAGTGAGGCCATTGATGTCACCAGAAGTGCAAAGCAAAAGCTAGAGAGAAAAAATCTGTAAGTGCCCACATAACTCGGGAAAATTTAATTGCTGTTTAGCTGAGTTATGTGAGTTGCTACGCATCTGTTGGGGCTTCTGTGGGATGCAGTTAATCACCTCGACATTCCTGGACAAGTCACAGGATAGAAGAAAGAGTAGTGAGACGGGATTTCTGTTCTGGCAATAAACTGCCGTGTGACCTTGGGTAGATCACGAAAATCTCTGTTACCAAGAATGCCAACTTCAGGTGTATGACTGAATTATTCTACATGGTTTCTTCATGGATTAGCCAAACACGTTTACCAAACTGAGAATTTAACAGCAAATCTGAATGCAATGCAGTGGTGGGATCCATGGGAAAGCCGGATGTCTACTTCCTTCCTACTGTAGTTTGGAAGATTGGAGCACTGCTGAGGGAGACCTGAGGTCAAGGACATGTGATGAAGGTGTGGAAGAATCACGAGAAGGAGCCACTTCTGCCTGTGATAATTCAGTGCTCATCCTTGCACTTCCCTCTAAATGATCTCTGGATTCTCTCTGGGATGGTATGCAGACACAGACATAACCGTTGCCCTCCTCTCCTTCATGGACAGGAATCCTCAGTGGTGCAGGCAGGATGGCTAGTCACCTGTGCCACCAACTTAGAGCAGGCTTAAGGAATCCCTGGTCCTGGAGGCTGTCTCTATTCTAGGAAAAAGGACTTGAGTCAATAGGGACACTCTTCTTCACCAGAGTCTGAGACTGCCAGTTGGTCTATCCACCTTGAGTGAGAATTCCTGAAATTGCCTAGGGATCCACCACAATAGCCTGTTAATTTAGAAACCATTACGATCTGGAGAGAATTTTCTTTGCATCTTTTACAAAAATTGAGTTAGCTCAACTAATAAATGCTTTTTATTGCTGTTAATTTCTTTGGAGGATCCAGCTCATTCCAGATAGATTCAGAGAATTTTACAGTACATGAATAACTGACTTTCAAAATCAGCCTGTCTACTGACAAAGCACTTGCTAACACGTTTAGTGGACTTGGGCTCCTCTGAGTACTTGAAAGCAATAAAATGAATTAACAGTATTTTCCAGTGTTTCACTAATCCAAAAACATTGCTCTTCAGCTGCTTCAAATTTTTCTACTGGATAGAAGCACTGATATTCCACACAGCCTGGAATTTATAGATGATCACATTCAGCAAGGTCATTCTGAAGAGCCTTCAGGATGGCATAATATCCATTTCTTCTCAAAGGTCCAAAGCCTGCCTAAGCAGGAGGATCCAGAAAGCTAAGTACCTGCGTGGATGGCATTTCAGATCTGCTTCCTCTGAGTAACACATTTCTAATGACTGAAACTTGTTTGGTCATTAACACCTAGCTGGATTAACATTAAAGTAAAAGCTCTCCCTCCCCATTTCTCTCCTCACTCCCTACGCCCTCTCAAGTGAGAGGAGACCTTTGCTGAGGACTTCTTCCTTGACTTCCTCCAGTGCCTCATCACGAAGGAGACCTTTTCTGTGAAAAGATCCACCCCACCTCCCAGCCCCAGCTATTCCTCTCTTCTCTCTGCTCTCCCTGAACTTCATATTATCTCATTCCCAGCACAGTGCACATCACTTTGTATTTATTTCGTATTTGTAACCGTCTGGTTGCAAACTGTGAGATTCTACGGGTAGAAGCCAGGTCTTATTCGTCTTTTATCCCCAATACCTAAAGCACTGAAAGAAACCTAGTATGTGCTCCATAAATAGTTCACTTTCTTTCCACAACCATTTGTTCCTCTTCAAAACATAAACTGGTCCCAGTTGCTAATTTGAGGTCTCATGGACAGGTTCCTTTTGAGCCTTTGAACCCAAGAAATGGAGAAAGGAAATAGCATTATCTGGTTTATACTCCAGAGATTCCTCCCTTTAAAATGAAGAGGAGAGGTAGCAGCCTATTAGATGTTGCTTTCTAGCCAGGAGAAAAACTGACTTACAGCAAAACTGTGTAGTTAGGAAATAATAAAGGCAGTTTTGAATGACTCTGTGCTTAAAATGGCAAATCAGTTTTGTCTCTGTCCTCTGCCCTAATTCCATTGCTCTTCATCCAACGAGTATTTATTCAGCTTCTACTTTCTCATAAGACAGTGGGAGGAATAAGAAAAGGATTAGAAGGCCCCTTACCATTTTGTGTCATACATTTGCTACTATGGACCAAGTGTTTAAAATGATAGATTTTATATGTTAAATATGATCTTCCTGGTATTTCAGATGATAATCCTAGGACTTTGAGGATAAATTAACTTGCCAAATTGCAAAGCTTTTGATAGAGTTTGAATTAACATGCCTGAGTGTCAAATCTGTGCTTATTCCACAGAAGCTCAGTTTTAGAGAAGACTGGGAGATTGTTCCGAAGGAGTCAGTGACTTCAGAGGAACACCCTGCAAACAGCCTGCATGCGCTGTTGCCCTCGGTTACAGAATTATGCAGAGCCAGGATGCAGAAACAAGGAGAGTCTTGGAAGGCTGCCAGGTAACCTCCCTGAGAGATAATGCCAGCCAGGCCCTTGTTCTGTAATTAATAGAAGGGACATTAATTATCACAGCCCTAGAGCAGAACCAGCTCTTTCCCTACATTTGAGGCTTTATCCTGGGCAGCTCAAAGGAAGTGAAAACACAACCTCATAGACTCAAACTGGCCTCTGGTTCCTCTGCAAGGCCCCGACTGCTGACTGCTCAGCCTCTGCTTGTCTGCTGTGCTCCTGGCCCAGCCAGTCCCTGCCCCTGCCCGCAGTGCTGTGTAGCTGATGTAACTATGCTCAGGGAGACAGACTAGTTTGGCAAGGGCAGGAATTGAGAAAAGCACAGGGGATGGGAGTTGCTCTTAACCCCCAGTGTGGGATAGTCGAGGTCTGGGGAAGGCCTTTAGTGCACTTAAAAGATGAGAAACTACCGCGCTTTTGTGTTTCCTCTCTTCAAACACACTCAGAACAGAGGTTATTGATGCACCCAGTGAAATGATGAGTGTTGCCAAGCTGAGAGAACAGGCCTCAGAATGAAACCTACCATGCTGGCACCTTGATCTTAGAATTCCAGCCCCCTGAACTGTGAAAAAGTAAATTTCTGTTGTGTAAGCCACTAAGACTCTGAGGATCTGGTATGGCAGCCCAAGCTGATGAAGAGATCTGCACGGGAACCTAGTGTAAGATTGCAGGCAGGTTGACTATGAAAGTTAAGAAACCTGGACTTCTTATGATGAGGATAGAAGAAGCATGAGGTTTCTTTATGTTTTTACTGGAAGAGCGACAAGACCTGGAATTTCTAAGGGCCTGGATAGAATGGCCAGATCTGATTGTTTATAGTGTGTGAACCTCCCTGCTTTTATGTATCTCATTTTCCTCCACTTTTGTGGAGCATCTCCTGTGTGTGCAGCAGTCTTAAGAGTTGGGCAATTGAGAGTTGCATGGGACAACTGCTTTTTATTGCTGTTAATTTATTTGGAGGATCCAGCTCATTGACCCCCACCTTCAAGGTAGCATTCAACAAAACAGAAAGAAATAGACAATTTTCTTAAACAAGAACCAGTTGACAAAAGAGGAAGAAAAAAAGAGGTTACCAATGTCATAGACTGTGGACATGCTGAGAGTACTAACCAGGCAGTGCCCAGTCCTTGGTACTCATCACAAGAAGCACTGCCCTATGCCAACAGCAAACTACCAAAGATAGAAACTGTTTTGGTGGTGGAGTACTGAATACTAAGGATCAAGCACCCAGCACAGGCCATGGGGCTTCTCTGGGAGGGAGCACCCCTCGACCTTGACTGGATCTCCAGCAGTGCATGGGTCCTGTTGCCTGGAAGTAGCTTTTCCTTTAGGAAATTGATTACCAATCAGTCAGAGGTGATTACAAACTTAAATAAAAAGCAAACATGGAACAGATTTCATTTTCAATAACAAAAAAGAAAAAAAATGATAAAAATCCCCAGGAATAAACTCAGAAAGATCAAAAAAAGCTTTTAGTGGGAAACCTCTTTATTATGATATTTACAGAGAATCCTGTTGGTGAATGAGAAAATAGAATCTTATAAATATTTATTTTAATGCAAATAGCTTCATCAGTATACTAATTTTACATTAATCTCACAGTAGGGTTTTTAAAATTCAATAAAGAATTATAAAGTGCATTTAGAGAAATGAATGTTAAGAATTAAAAAAATAAGGTGAAAGGATAACAAATCAAGATGTAGTGATGATATAAAAATAGAAGTGTAGAAAAGTAAAACAGTCAAGAATCCATAGACAGAAACAGTTATATGAATGAACTTAACATAAATGTGCTTTCTCAAATGGTATAGGAAAGGGTGATTTAACAAGTGGTATTTAAAAAAAAAAATTGAAAAAAAATGCTGACTCACAATTTAGTTTGCACAATCAAATATATCTTTATCTAGCTTAAAGCATACATATGTATTTGTGTACATATACACATAATATGTATGTGTACATATATATATACACACATGCATATCTCACTTGGTGGACACAAGCAATAAAATAGATTGTTTATTAAATTGGCAGGAAAATCACAACTTCTAATTTTTGAAGCAATAATAAAATATTTTTAAAAAGTATCAACCAGGATTTGGCAGTAATTTCTTTTTTTAATCATGTTCTTCAATCTGAGGATAAGATTGTGAGAAGCTGGCAATCACTGGTTCTGTAGTGTCACAGACTGTGGGGAAGATAGAATGTTCTACTTTGAGCCAAATGTAATGCAGTGGCTTAGCAGGGTCAGTGGCCAGCCAGGGGCAGCTGAGTGAGGCCACAAGCCTGCTGGATCCAGGCAAGCTGGTCAAGCAGGATGATGGGAGGTGGAACTTGGACCTAGTGAGGAGGCAACCCGGAGGCAGAGGCCTAGTGGGTCAGGAGTTAGGTTCCGATAGAGTAACATACTGGGGTATCAGGAGGAAGCCTGCAGGGTTGGATTGCAATGTGAGGCGCCCTGTGTGAGCTCCAGGTCTCATGGGTTTCACATTTCATCTGCCTTCGTGGATCTCCTCTCTCCCATCTCCCTCAGACCTGCTTTTTTAGGGTTCTCTGCTGCTTGCCTTGGGTGACTGGGCCTGGCTTGGAGGGAAGCTGGGGCTGTGAGCAGGAGGGGAGCAGGAAAGTATTCTAAGGATGGGGAGAAGGAAGGGCACCTGCGGCTTCAGCTCACCAAGCACACGCTTTGTGTCCTGAGAGGTAAACAGTCAGGATTTGTTGGACACCTGGAGAAGACTCACTCTCTTCCGAGCACAGAAACATGCCCAGCTCTGGAGGATGACGGGTTCCCCTATGGACCCCACACACCATCACTCCATCTTCCTCTTTTCTTGAGAAGTTGGGTAAGGAAGGATGAGCAGCATGACTTCTTTCTCCAGGAAGGCAAATAGAGTTCATGGAATCTGTCTTTGGTTTCCCCTTAAAGGGAGAAAATGGAAGACTTAGCGTGAACTGGAAAATTTAGTCACAAATCTCAGGATCCACCAAGTGCTGCCTCTTCCCACTCACTGAGGCCTCAATCTTTTCTTATAGGCAAGACCACAGCTTTTTTTTTTTTTTTTTTAATCTAGACAGGATCTGAGTTTGACAGAAGGACCGAGGAAGAGAATCCTGCCCATCATCATGGTTGGGAAGGAAAAGTAGAGAAGGGTTCTGTGTATGTGGTTGAAGATGATAAAGTCCAAATAAATTATTTCTGACATGTTTGCTAAAGCCTGATATCCCTTTATTAAGGGATAGAGTATTAGTGAGAACTAAGCTTAAGGACAAGTTTTAAGAAAGAGATCTGCATGAGAATAGCAGAGAGAGGTGCAAATGACTCATTGGAGGTTATTTTCCAAGAGTAGGTTGTAGAGATACAATGGGAAATACTAAGGGTGGTAAAATTAGGAGTTGAAAAGCAAGAGATATTGTATGTCCTTCTGCTTAAAATTATATGGAACCACCAAATAAGAATAAGATGGTAAGAACATAGAGAGCTTTGCTAATACAATGAACATGGCCATTTAGGATTCTAAGTTTAAAACAAAATCAATGTGTTCATTCTGAATGCAGAGTGTTACCACATTATCAATAATCATATGTGACACAATTTTTCCTACATGTACAAAAAGTCATTTCAGGGCTGGGGTTGTGGCTCAGTGGTAGAGTGCTTGCCTAGCATGCATGAGGCACTGGGTTCAATCCCCAGCACCATGTAAAACACTAAATAAACAAAAAGTCATTGCAGTAATTATATAGTAAAAACCAAATGAAAAAATGATTAATATAAGTTGACATTCCTCCCCCCTCTAGTAGTATATAAAATAATAGAGCTTCTTATAATCAGTGGAATCTTAGATTTGAAAAAAAACACATGGTATGTCCTTGGACAATAGCCACAGAGATTATATAAAAGCATGGACTACTATCTAAGCTTTAAAGAAAAGATAGTTTCAAAGTTATGCTATCCCAAGCCACAAAACAAAATGAAGAATTCCTGAATTAATTTGGTGATAATAGGATATCTGTATGATAAAAACCTACTAGTTAAGTTTAACTTATTAATATAGGTATAATAATTGTAAAAAAGTATTTTCATAGTAAATCCAACAACATATTAAAAGCACAGCATATCAAACTAAGATGAGTTATTCCAGGAGTACAATGATGGTTTGCTATCAGAAAAAGCTGCAAGCATACTACATTATGTAAAAAAAACAGAAAATAATCATAAAATTATGTCAACAGATGATGATAGTCACTCAATGCATTCTAGAGTTCTTTCTAATAAAAATGCTAAGTAAGTTAGCTCAAAGGCCAACAATTTGCAAACATTAGCAGTGAACATTGACATAAACAGTGAAATAACAGAGCTACTTCTATTAAAATCAGAAATAAGACAGGTAATTCCAGCATAAGCACTTACATCCCTTGGTTTTGATGTTTATAGCTAATACAGCTAGAGAAGAAAATTAAACTAAATAATCAGAATAAATATCATAAGAGACAAAATGCATTTTGGGATACTATGATTATATGCCTAGAACAAACCAAAAAAAAAATGTTCATCAAAGTAAAATAATAAGAATCTCACCAAAGAAATAATAGAATTATATGAAACGATGCTATATATGATAAATAAACATAAATTCACACTTTTTATTTGATGAATATTTCTGAATAGTTTATGTATGCCAGCTACTATTTGGGGTGCTACTCAGAAGCAAATGGAAGAATTGGGATGCAGAGAAGTAAGAAGCATGTGAATGCAGGCCTGTTGTGTTTGCAGTGTGTGTGGAGCACTCAGAGGCACAGGATATGGTTTCTTGGTCTGCAGTACGTTGGCCAAGTTTGCTTTGGGCCTCTGATACTGACCCGCTTGCACCCAGCACCAGTCTAATTTAGAAAGTAGGCTCTCAGTACATGTCAATGCACAAATGTAGTTCTCCACCTAAATGTGATTTATGCTTGCAATATTCTCCTCTGGAGGATGGTAAATTTTAAATAAGTAGACAATTTGTTCTAGGATAGGAAAAAAAATGTTTACTATGAATCTTTATGAAGCATAAATTTTTTTATTCTCTACTTTTCTAATTGCTATGATATCTTGCCATTTATTATGTTGCTTCTAAACTGCATACCCATCTGCTTTGTTGGAAAGATCAATGTACTTCCAGCGACATGCTGTTACTTCTTATATTGGTACAAAAATTATTCAGAGTTCCTGACCTCCTCCTACATGGTAATAGACATCATTTGTTCATAGATACAGATGTGCATGAACATGATGAAGAAGACAACTAAGCCCAGGGAGCTAAGCCACTTTGCATCTGAGACCTGTTAGGAGCTCATATTCTGATCTCCCAGCACCCTTTCCATTTCACTGGAATATAGTTGCTCCTTTTAAATGGCATGAAGTCATGGGCTCTCTGGTAGCTAACTGGAATTCCAGCCTCCTTAAAAAGGAGTAAATATCCCAGACTTTCTAGAAATCATTAAGGCATTTTGCTTATTAAAATCAGAATATACATACAGAAAATCAGTCAAAAGTACCTGCTGGAAATTTGGGTAGACCTAAGGAAAGTGGAGATGTCCAGCTCCCACAAAAATACTATGTATTGTGCTTCAAGTTCAAGCATAAACAATTACCAAGGCTTCCATGATGGTTTTTATAGGGGAAAGCTGGTGTCCCCTCACCAGTCTTGGGGCCTAGTGAACACATGAAGTGTTCAAGTGACCAAGAGGAGTTACGGTAAAGGATTTAGGCCATGCATTCTTGGTCAGCCAACATTAATAATTAAATTTTGGATCATTGTTTTCATTTGGGGATTGTTTTAATTAACCACTATTGATATCTATTAGCTCAGTTTTCTTTCTAGCTCAATCTTTAGCTTTGATCCTGGACAGAAATCATACCTAAAACTTATGCTTAATTCTGTAATATCTGATGTAATATGATCATACTTGTCCCCAGGGATGTGAGACTCAAGGATCTGAAGGAGCTGGGTTTATTTGACTTGGAAACTTGGGATATGAACAGGTAGTATTATAAATTCTGGATGAGATGTGAGGAATGCATTTCCCAAATACTCTCATTGAACAAGAGGTAAAGTGATGTCCACAGTGGTGATGGGTGATGAGGGAACACATGAATCAGTGGCAAGAGATCTGAGAGGTCCTTCATGGAGCACAGTGCTCCTGTCCTGTCTTGGGGAAGGAACTTGGCTCCCAGAGAGCAGTGAAACAGACAAGACCTTGAACTCTGACTTGACTGGCCTTTGTCTTCACCACCACCATGGTCTCTCTCTTGGGTGTTGCCAGCTCTCTATCACCTCTTCAAGAAGTTTATCTGCACCCTGATCTGGCCCAAAGGCAGCAGACATACACGGACTCTTTATTCCAACACAGGCTCAGCATTAGCTTATTCTAGACCAGGGTTCTCAACTGGAACTGCCCTTAGAAAAATCTGGAGACACTTCTGTTGTTTTGACTTCACAGGGGTTGTTAATGGGCAGTGAGAACATAGAGGACCTGGATGCTGTCAAATGTTCTCCAGTCCACAGGCAGGACAGCCCCACCACAGCAGATGACCCAGTGCTGCACACAAAGCTCCAATGTTGAGAAATCCATTCCAGACTAAGAATCTAAGAAGTGTATAGCCCAGGGAAGTCCCCTTCTGGTCTCTGTGTCCCTGTGCATCCATCTTTAAGTGGCCTGATAGGCCTTTTCTCTGAAGTTGCTTCCCATTCCTTGGCAATATAATTACAGCTATATGTTCAGAATTCAATAATTTAGTTTTCCAGGAAACATATATAAAATAATCATACTTCCTACTTTTTTCCATTGTGATTCTTTGCTAATGAAGCCTTCCTGAGTGGGCCAAACTGAGTTAATCAGTACTTCATCCACCCATTTGTTTATTCTTCAGGTGTCTACCCCATCCCATCTGACAGGGAGCCCTTGACATCAAAGGCCCACCCCTCATTAGCAAAGACTGCTACCGGCTGTTGCAGCCCACCTGCCCGGCTCCTTCCTCCATGCCCTGGTTCAACAGAGCTGTACTTCATGAGCTGTCTGACTGCTAGGGTGTACGGGAACGAGCTGATAACGGGAAGTGTTGACAATCCCTGGGAGCTGGAGGCTCACCAGGACCCTACTAAGTGCTGGCTGTAGCAAAAGGCATCTCTGAGCCTCCTGAAAGATAAAGATGAAAGACCATACGAAGGAAAGCAGCAGGGTGAGAACCATCACTGAAACCCAGCTGAGGAGGAAAATTGGGAGAGGGAGGGAAGGAGGAAAGGACAGCCAATCAGGAGGCTCACACCAGTGTTTTCTTTCTTTTATTCTTTTTTTTCAGTTAAATCAATAAATATTAACTGGGCATCAACACTGTTTCAAGCCAAGCCACAATACAATAAAGAACAAGAAAAAGTACATTAAATCTCAGGACTTAGTGCAATTACATTCAATAGAAACAAAACAAAACAAAACAAAAACCCCAGTGGTAATTACATAAATAAATAGCTATGAAGAAATGACTCTCAAGAAACAGGTTGGGAGTTCTGATCCTTCTGGGACCTGGAATTTGAGGCAGGACCCAAAAGATGAGAAGGCAGTACAGAAACAGAAACTCTAAGACAGTCCAGGTTCTCTGCAGCTTCTCATGCTTTTGTTTCTGTATATAAAGTGTTAAGATTCCATTCAGGTCTTCACCCTGTCCTTCAGTATAATCTTAGACCAAAACTTCTAAAATTTACGAGTTTCTGAAATAAAAGGGTTTAGTGAAACAGAAAGGATGGAACAGGTCCTGGGACAGATTTTCTCAGCCACCAACAGCAAGCAGGGTAGCAGTAGGGAAAATGTCCATGTAATCTACAAAATCAGAGTATTTTACAAGGAATGTTTGGGGAAAGAAAGAAGGTTGTTTATATCAAACCTATGTTGACGGTCTATCAGAGGGGTGGGAGTCCATGAAGGAAGAAACTCGGGATGGGAAAGTCCATGAGCAGAAGCAGCTGTTACCCTTGGATTCATTGGGGCTGCAAGCAGGATGCCACAGCACCATCATGGGGTCCTGAGAGGATTTATGTTAAGATTTTACTATACGCTTGAGAATATGAAGTGATTTATTTTTCATTTTCAACCTGTAGTCTGTTACTTCTTAATCTCTTAATTTCTCCTCCCTTCCATCTTGCAACCCTTTACCATTAAATTTAAAACATATCAGTTTTTTTGTTTTGTTTTGTTTTTTTGTTTTTTTTTTTCAGTTCTCTTGTCAAGCCCCACTCAGTTCACTAAATGAGAGCTCAGTAATGATTCAAACCTCTGGTTTAAGGCATAAAAGCTGAGAGAGACTCATAACATTTGCACTAATCACAACTGAGTATTCCTGACAGGAGTTGTCTTCAAGTACCACACATGGAGATGACTTTAAATCTTTGCCACCTGTGTCCCTTCTGATCAAAGGTGATTCTCACTGGAGCTGGTTATGTTTTTAAATTGTTGTGGCTTCTACAACATGTGCCACTCCTACATAGATGAATATCCTAATATGTGTGAGGAAGAGGAAGAAATGAAGGAAAGCAGGCAGGCAGGAGGGAAGGAAGGAAGAAAGGAAGGAGAGAGAGAGAGAAGAAAAAAAAAAACAGAGAAAGGAGGGCCAGAAGGATGCAGGAAGGAAAGACAAAATAAGAAAATTTCTAAGTTGCCATGCTGTGTGGTCAAGAATCCTGACTCCTCAAGTGAATTGGTAAGTTCAGGATTCTAGAAGGAACAACATGCTTCTTAATAGTGAACGGGATTTCTCAGGACTGCAAAACCAGCACAGGCATCAGTGCATTCTTCTCCATAGAGTAGAGTCAGCCTGACAGTTCACCTGGGTCTGTGGAAGGGTCTCCAGCTGGACAGAGCCATCCTGTGCATTCAGAAGGTCACCTGTACATTGAGCTGATAATAAGACACTATGGGGCTTTCGAGGTGGTGGAAGGCTGAAGTGACAGATTCCCCCTCTGCATTTCAGTCCCGTGCAGACTATTTTTCCATCTCTCCAGGGAATGAAATTGGGGAAACAAATTTCCAAATGAACAAATTTTTAAGAATAAATATCTGCAATACTATCAAGCTCTTCCAGAGCATTAAAAAAAACCCTAAATGTGACAAATTCCTTTTTGTAAATTTGTCATAACATTGATATCAAAAGGACTGACGGAGACAATATTTTAAAAATTTAAAAAACCTATACATATTGATGAAAAAAATAAATAAAAAATTGGCAGTTAGCCTATTGTTTAAAAAATGTACCATGATAAAGAGGTACTTATTCTACAAATGCAAAGATGGTTCAATATTATTAAACCTATTAAAATACTACCTTATATTTATATATGGGAAAGCCATGTCATCACCTAGGTGGAGGTTAATAAAGAATTTCAAAAATCAATAAGACCATAAAAGACCATCAATAAAGATGCATTAACATTTTGGAATATTCTCCCCAATTACATTCTTTTTGATGTAACAGATTACCACAAATGAGACCACTTAACACAAATTACTATCTCTAGTTCTTGGTGTAAGAATTCCCAAATGGGTCAAATGGACTAAAACCATGTTGTGGGCAGGCCTGTGTTCCTTTCTGGTGGCTCTTGACTGGTTTAGCTTCTGTGACCTCCCAAAACCCTCCTGCATCCCTCTTATAAGGGCTTTGTGATTATATTGGGCCCACCCAAATTATCCAAGCTCCTTAAGGTAATTGCTTATAAGAAGTCATTTTTTTTTTTTTTACTGTGTAGAGTACAGGGTGATACATTTACAAGTCTGAGCATTGGGATGTGGACATGTTTGGTTGGGGGAAGAGCATCTTTCAGCCTGTCATAGCCATATCAAGAAAGGCTGGATATCTCCTTAGCATTATAAATGTATACTTCTTCATTTATTTTCCCTAACCATAATCCTAGAAAGTTAAACCAGTTATATTCCACTAAGGTCAGCAACAAGATATCAGTACAATTGCTTTTATTTTGAATAAGAGATACTAACTAATGCAATCATGGAGAATCAATAAATATAAAAAATCTTTTGGAAAGGATAATGACTAATATTTTAGGTTATATTTGTTAATGTACAAAAGGTAAGATTAAGAAACATGAAATATTAAAATCACAAGAGAATATCATAAAAAAGGCTAGGTGCAAAATTAATACAAAATATCATGTAATCAATATCAATTAGTTGAGAGATGGCATAAAATTAATACCATAAAATAATGATACATTAGCAACAACACCAAAAACATACAATACTTAGAAATACACATAACCATAAATATGCAAGATCTATAGTAAGAATCCATTCAGCAAAAATAAATATTTTCTAGAAGAGGAAAATTCATGTTTTTGTTAATTTACATGTAAATTAAATTAATTCATATTAACAGATATTTTTCTCTTAGTATATCACACATTTATTAAGAACATACTTTAAATCTGATAATCTTTCAGGGATATGTTTTATGCTCTTTCATTTAACACTGTCAGCAATCTGTGGTAGGCATATCCTGAACAGAATTTTATTTTAAATGAAATAAGATGATGCTAAAATTCACTTTGAGAACAAAATGAATAATAATCACCAGAAATATTATGAAATAGAAGAAAAATAAGTACACATTAACCTCACCAGATATTTTTTAAATATTTTAAGTTTATAATTTAAATATGTAACAGATTTCATTTAGATAGATCGTAGGAATATACCAGATTATCCAAGAAAAAAAAATCCCAATCAGGACTGGGAAATTAATATATGATCAATGTGTCATTTCAAATCATTAATGAAAACATGAATTATTTAATAAATGACATCGGAATGATTTTAAAAAGCAAACTGGAAAAAATAGAGTATGTTCATTCACCTTAGTCTAAGATAAATACCATAATATTAGCAACATTTAAATTTGTAAAATAATACCACAAATACGGTAGAAAAATCATGAGCAATTATTTTTAATAATTTCAGAGTGGAAAAGTCTTTCTAAGCAAAACACAAGTCCTAAAAACCATAACATATATACTGATACATTGGCCCTGGTGATGAATTAATCACCTGATGGATTAACTGGTAACAAGGCAGGTAGGGTGTGGCTGGAAGAGGTGGGGGTAACAGAGTATGATGGAGTAAAAAGGGAGTAAGAGGGGCTATAATTGCTGATTGTTGCAACTGCACAGTAAGTATGTGGAACTTTGGGTTTGTTTTTTTTTGTATACTTCAGTCTGCCCTTGCAGTGTTTTAGATTCAAATAACAGAAAGCTTCAAAAAGATGGAAAATGTATATTCTACAAATAATTAACCTAAAAGTCCACTTAATTCTATTTCATCCAACAGCTATAATAGCACATGATGCTTCTTTTTTGGAAGACAGAATTTATGAAACCACACACTAGAGTTAAAAAAAGGAGAATGGCGTGTCCTCATGGAATATTACTCAGATGTTAAATTGCTTAAGAAGAAATCAGTGAGATTAAACTATACATTTGGAGAAATCAACCTGAGGTAATGATCATACATTGTGTGCAGCAATATGTAAGATGTTATTTTAAGTTCAGAAAAAAAGCACTACTTTCTGCTTGCCAGTGAAATCATATAATTTTAATCATTTTGAAAATAAAATGAGATACAAAAAATTAGAACATTTCTCAAAGCAAAAGAAAGTCAACAGATGAATACCAAACCGGAAAGAAACTAAGCACAACCCATATCACAGATCATCATGCAGAAGGCTCAAGCCTAGCATTGCATACATCTTTTGGTGGGCCTTTCAGTAGATTGCATAAATGCTTTTTTGACAAATGGAAACAAGTACCCTAGAGTCAGATGCAAATGAATTCTCTTTGTGGAGATAACAGGAGACATTAGACTCTCTTTGCTTCCTGGTTGCTCTTCCATTTTATAAGGAATGCGGGAGCAAACATGCAAACCCAAGCTGCTCAGCAGAATTGTACATCACTTCTAGGGAGGCAAACTACTTGCACCTCTTCCTAATCTTTTGGGAAGGAGAGACTAAGTCCAGCCTATATTGTTAGGGAGAAGAGTAGTCTCTGGCTCATTACCAGGCAATCAGGAGAGAGCTGCCACTGTTAGCTACAAATTCTCTTTTTGTCTTTCTACACAAAGAGCTTATTTCAGTGACATATAAAGTGCTCCTATAAATTAATAACACTGACAATGTAACATAAAATGGGCAAAGATTACGAATTTTGATTCCTTGCAAAGATAAAGAACAAAAGATTTCAGTGTGTGTAAAATTACTTAGCCCTAGTAGTAATTAAGCTGATGCTCACTTAGAGGAAGAAAGAGGTATTGTTATGATTTGGATGTGAGGTGTCCCCCAGAAGCTCATGTGTTAGACAATGCAAGAAGGTTTGGAGGACAAATGATTGAATTATGAGAGCCTCAGTCCAATCAGTGAATTAGTCATTTGATGGGATTAACTGGGTGGTGGTTGAAGGCAAGTAGGGTGTCGCTGGAAGAGATGGGGAGCTAGGGCCATGCCTTTAGGGTATACACTTGTCCCTGGCAAGTGGAGTTTCTCTGTTGTCTGATCATTATTAGAGCTGCTTCCCTCTGCCACGCAATTCCACCATGATGTCTGTCTCACCTCAAGCCCTGAGGAGTGGAGCCTGCTGTCAATGGACTGAGACCTCTAAAACTATGAGCCCCTAAATAAATTTTTCCTCCTCTAAAATTGTTCTGGTCAGTCTTTTAATCACAGCAGTGAAAAAGCTGACTAAAACTGGTGTGGAATTGGAGAGGGCTATACATGGAGTAAACCCATATCATTCATGTTGTATTTTTTTGGCTATAGGTGAAAGCAAAGATTCTTGTTAAGTGATTCTTTGTATTTTTCCTGTGTTTAAATATTTTATGACACTATTTTACAAAATATAAAATATACATCCAGTAATACAGGAGGTCACTGTCATATTTTTTAACTAGAAAAAGGTTGAAACTGTCAAAATGTTTATGTTTAGAATGCTGTTTAAATAAATGATATTGCCTTCACTTAAAGCAATAATAGGCAGGGGTTAAAAAGGAATGAGACTGAATATTACCATATGTAATGATGAGAAATAGTCATTGATATATAAGTAAATACAGAAGTATCCTGTAGAACCTTGTATGTAGAATGTTGTCGTTTGTATAACAAGTAGGAAATGTCTATATAAAGTGTGGTGACACAAACACAGGACCATCTGCACGTAATAACAGTTGCCTGGTAAAAGGGAATTAAATGTTGAAGAGACAGGGTCCAGGGTAGAAAAGAGGATACTTTATTTTCAATGTATACTCTTACAAACATTTTGGATTTTCACGTCATTTTCATGTGTTACATATTCGGAAAGCAAATAGATATCTTAAATGAACAACTGACAAACCACATCCTACCTGGCACACTTTAAGGGCATTTGCTATCATATCCTAAATATTATCAGTGTCTACTCTGAGCCTCCTCTTGTGGGCACTAGGGTTATGGCAGATCTCACCTTCAAATAACTGACATTTGAATGGTGGGAACATTTCTAACCATTTCTCCCTCTCTTCTCAGTTCAACGTCATCGAAGACCACCTCAGGCACATGGTCTGAAGTCTAATATTCTCAATTGAATCCAGACCCCTCTTTCTCATTCTCCTTTTCCTGTTCCTTACTTCCTTGGTCACACCTAAGCTCGGCAACCCTGATGAGTTGCTGCCCCCATGTGTACCCACAAGTTGCTCTTCTTGTGTCCTCCAGCTGGGGCTTTCTTCATTTTACCCCCACCCCATCCCAAAGTGTTCCCTCTTTATGGCTCTGTTAGAAGACAATGACTTCCCTAAATCCTTGTTTAACCTCTCTGAAAGGAAGCTTCCCTTCTCGCCAAAACCAGCCTTTTATGATACTGCATGTCACCTTATACTGCTTCTTTATGTTTGTGAAACTTTTATAGGTGTTTGTTCTCCATGGAGTTGAGAACAATTTCCTAGCCATCTCCAGTTCTCCATCACCTCCAACACATGGTCATTGGTCAACATACAATCACCAAATGAATTAATAACTACCAAAAGAGTGAACAAGTAATTAAATCAACAGATATAAAACTATCATAAAAGACGGTGGTGTGTGTGTGTGTGTGTGTGTGTTTTATATATATATATATATATATATATATATATATATATATGTATATATATATGAAAAATTAACCTACACCTAATACATGGCATTATCCCAAGGGAAACTGAACATCTAACAAAAGAATATCTTAAATGTGATCAACCAGGGAAGCACTTCAAAGAAAAAGTGGAAGCAGAAACCTTCAAATAGACTACCTCCACCCACCTCATAACACTAGGCAAGGCAGGTTCTCATCATCTGTAATTTTTTAAGCCACAGGACTGTGTCTGTCAGCCTGGCCCATGCATTGATTTTTATTATTAGACATAATGAACTATAATCCCAGTACCTATTCTAAACTGAATTAACATGTTTATTACCTTCAGGTAACAGCATAAAGCTGTACATTACCCACTTATATCAGCTGGAATGCTAAGTATAATAACAAAAATAACTCACATTTTAGGGTATATGGCTTCACATGGGGCACCTCAATATGCACTGCCTATGATCCTGTTAGATCCTGTGGCCTCCAGCTTATTATAAACCATCAATAGCAGAGCCTCCAGTGTTTCCTTGGCCTGAGACACAGTGTATTTTCTTGGATGAAAGAGATTCAAGCTGGGAATTCTAGAACTGCCGCACCATTTCATGTTCCCTATATTTGACAGTCACTCCCTGCTGCCTTTTCCTCTGTATTGCTGGGTGTATATACCAGGTTTATATAAAAAATATGACTGGAACACCAGAGGATCTATCATTTTAAACCTCCCTTCTTAAAGGGAGCATGACTCTTATAATACTTTCAGTGAACTCAGAGCATTAGTACAACTTAGGAAACTTAATCTAAACTCTGACTTGACATTGTCCTCTAATCTCTTTCTTCTAAGATGCAGGAGTAACTTGAAATCTCTCTCTCTCTCTCTCTCTCTTTCTGATTGCTCAATTGGTTGATAAAATTGAAACAACCTGTATCCCAGAAGTCAGCCTTATACTCTGTCACTGCTTTCTTGCAAATGTGACCTTTGTTTTGTCTTTGAATCACATAGATAGCTGTTGCCTATTTTTCTTGAAATAAACGGAGTAATACAATATGTGCTAATTTATGTCAGACTTATTTCATCTTAGAATATATTTGTAAAATGCTTCAAAATTATTAGATGTAATTGTAGATTATACATTTTCATGGTTTTATAAAACTGTACTGTGTGAATATATCACCATTTGTTTTTCTATGCTACTCTTTTTAGTTATTATGTGTTTCCGGTTTGGGGTTCAATGTGGCTTTGAGCATTCTAGTAGATGTCTTTGAATTAAATATGCACAAATTTCTTATTCTTGGGTGTTGCTTATGTTTAACATTAGTAGACACAACCAGTTTTGCTAGCCTCATACTTTCACTAGCAATATATTAATATTCCAGTTATTCCAATTACGTTACCAACACGTCAGTCTTTATCTCTTTCTCATATTAGTTTTTCTGCTGGGTATATAGTAGTATGTCAGTGTGATTTTAATCTCAATGTGAATTTTAATTTTAATGCTGAGTAATGAAGTTATATGCCGTTTCATTTGTCTATTGACCATTCGGATAGTCTCTGTCATGGAGTATCCATTTTAAATGTTTGCCCATTTTTAATTGCATTGCCAATTATTTTGTTGTTTGTTTCTAGGAGAATCTACATATATAGCATATATGTATATATATGTGTGTATATATATACATATATGGAAATATGTGTGTGTGTTTGCTGAGTATGAGCCCTTTGTTGAATACATGTATTATAAATATTTTATTACATTCTGTGAGTTTCCTTTTCACATTTATTTTGATGAACAAAATCCCTTATTTTTAATACAGATAACTTTATCAAGTCTTCTTTTTGTTATTGACACTTTAACTATCTTGTTTAAGAAATATGTGTTGACCAAAAGTTTATAAATATTTTCCCCTGGTTTTATCTAAAAGTTTTAATGTTTTAATTTTCATATATGGGTCTATAGTTGAAGCTAGACTTGATTCTTCTGTGCAGTTTGAAGTAGAGGTTAAGCTAACTACTTCTTTTTCCTTGAAATCAAAGGTCCTAGCCTAGCAATTCTTATGGAAAAGATGATCCTTTCTTCAGGGCCCTGGAGCACCACCTTTTTTATAATTAAGTGACCTGATGTATGGAATCTGTTTCTGGATCGATTTTGTTTGATTTCTACTTCATCTATCCTTGTCTTAACATCAACTCCTTAATTTCTTTACCTTCATACTAGGTATTGGTAACTGATAGTTAAAATGTTCAACTTTCTTTTCCTGCTTTTATATTGCCTTGGTTATATTTTAGTCCATATCAATCTAAGATGCAGCTTATCAAATTTTTCTCCCTCTCCAATTTTATAAAAAATATTTTGCTAAGATTTCATCTAGAGTTGCATGGACTATATACATCAATTTGGGAAGAATTGACATCTTCAAAATATGGACTCTTCTAATCCATGAACATAGTTTATTCTTGCTCTTATTAATTTGTTTCAATCTTATTTGTTTCAGATCTTCTTCATTTGTTTCAATAAAGTTCTTTAGACTTTGTATCTGTGATACAGAATCAGTTTGACTTTTTAGTCCATTGAAGGCCAATATATTCATGATAACTGGTATGGACTGAACATCTGTGTCCTTCAAAACATGTCAAAAACCTAATCCCTCATGTGATGGTATTTAGAAGTGGGCCCTTTGGGAGAAAATTAGGGTTATATAGCTCTAATAGTCCAATCAATGCCTCTTATAAAAGAGGAGTATGCATAAGGTCCTTCTTTCCATCATGTGAGTATATAAAGACAAGACTATCTTCAAACCCAGAAGAGCACTCTCACCAGATAGCATATGTGCTGAGGTCTTGATCATGATCTTCCAGCCTCCAAAACTGTGAGAAGTGTTAGTTGCTTAGGTTACCAAATGGAATGTATTTTTGTTATAGTATCCCAAACTGAATAAGACAATTACTGCATTTGATTAGGTCATAGCCTGGGCCACATGTGACTTACAAATTAAAAACACAAGACTTGTTTGCACACATGTCAGTGAATCAAATCCATTGTCCACAGCTCTGAACATTGTAGAGATGTAAAATCAACATAAAATTTTCTAAATATTATTTATGTAGTTATCCCTAACTGCAAGAAACCACATGATAGACTGGCTTTGCCCTGGAACCATATTTTGAGTGGTTGTGGTATAAAAGTCTTACACATCTTGCATTAGATTTTTTTGCCATGTATTTTTTTATGTTTTTGTAAATTGTATCATTTTAAATTCTCCCAATATGATTTTTGAACTAATTAATTCCTTCATCATTTTGCTTCCCTCAAGGAAATCAGCTTTCAGATGCCATTGTTTCCAAGAACATCTGTTTCTAACAGATTCTTGAGTCTTTTTGATCTGCTATGTTTGGAAAAACAAGCTAGATTATCCTGGCATCCAACCTTTCAGAAGGAAACATGTTTTGCTATTCTATGTTCTCTGTTTCCTATTCTTTTCTGACGACATTAAGCTGATCTTCACTCAATGAAATGTATGGGTAAACTTGTCATTTGCCTTTTTAAAGAGCTTAATAAATTGACAGTTTTCTACCTATATAAATTATAGATGAAAATCCATGCATTCTGTAAGATCTATTGATTTAAAACTAAGAATCATTACCTCTCTATTTTATGCTAAGGGATTCTTATAATAGTACTTTTAAACTAAGCCAATAATAATTCATAGTTTTAGAGGAAATTTTGCTAGAACAGAACCTATGGTGCAGTTTCTCTGCGTCTCTTAATATCATCAAAGGCAAAATCAATCTAGAATTCTCTCCTGAAAGACACTTCTGTACTTTCCCTTCTCAAACATGTAGTTCACACTCCATGCTCCTCCTCTCTTAATCTATTTCACAGTATACACTAGACACGGGTGTTGGTCTGAGGTGATAGGACAGTGGAATGAGTGTTGCCTTTGGGTTTCACCTACTTCCTTCCTTAGACCACAGATTCAAATGTTTCTTCCTAATCAGCCTTTCTTCCTGGAATCTCATGGATATCCCTTCATCAAAAAATCAAGTACAAATGCATGCAGCCAAGTCTTGACTCTCTGACTTTCATCTGTAGTTGATAAAACAGCTTAAATATTCCAAATATATTTTTAACTTGTCATTAAATGATCCATCTTTTTAAAGAATCACTATCCAGAAAAATCTATAGGCAATTGCTTCATTAATCATAAAATCCTAACATGTTCAATTTAGAAGTATTCTAAGAAGTTATTTACTAGGGGAAAAAGATCACTAAATATATGGAAACAAATACACAAATTCACACACAAAAAGATACAAATTAAAGCAACAAGAATTCATTTTTATTAATCTTTTAGAAATCAGGTGAGTTGAGAAGCTCTCAAGAACTCAGTGCCTTAAGCTGAGCACAGATTTTTAAGTTTGAGGCTAGCTTTAGCAACTTAATGAGACCCTATGCATCTTAGTGAGACTCTGTCTCAAAATGTGAAAAATGAAAAAGACTGAGGATATTGCTTAGTGGTTAAGCACCCTTGGGTTCAAAAAAAAAAAAGAATTCAGTGCCTTCATTCCTATATTAAGTGGAGAAACATTAATAACTACTTAATAGGATTTTTATAAATAATAAATGTGATAATTCCTATGAATAATTATACAGTGACTTGTACATATTGTGCATGCAGTAGATATTAGCTCTTCTTTACTAGGTATTATATGATATTCTGGGTACAAATAATGTAGTATCATTCTTTACTTCAGTTTTCTCCTCTCATCCTCTAGCAGAGCTCTTCTCTTCACGCCTCATGAACATTGCTCTGATTCAGTCACTCTGTGCCCTCCCAAGGAGCTTGTAATTTTAGTCTGTCTCTCCAGTGGATGGCAGCCATGATTTTTCTGGGACCAACACTTATAGCCTCAAGGCGTTCTGGGCAGAGAGTCTCCCTGGATTCTAAGACATAATGCAATTAGGAATCTGTTTCATTTGCTTACATAAAACACCAGGGATCATAATCAGTACACATAGCAGACAGGTGTTTACTGAAGTCATTTTTGAATTTCAACTATTTAGTAAGCTTTTATGGAGTCTGTGTATTCAAGTGTAACCTGCATATCTTTTGGACAATAAATGAAAAAGAAGTTCACATACTGGCCCACAAGAAACATAGGCCAGAAAAGGATTGGCCAACAAGATAAAAATGCAAATATTCTGGTTTTAAGAGACTTGATTTATTCCTGATCCTCTTTGACTTCTTTATGCTTTATTATGGCACAACAGAAATAGAAAATATTGAGGACAAATGAAATATCTTCCTTAGTAAATTCAACTCCAGTGTACACACTGCAATGCCTTTGTTTTGTCCTGGAGAATCCACATGAAATACTCTCAGCAAATATTCAAACTCATGGCATATTCTGAAAACAGCTCTTCTAAACTACAACCTGCAGACACTAGGAAATTTGCTGAAGCACCAAGTCTTCAAGTTTCTGTAGAAGCCAGTGAGTGAGGTCAGCTGATCATGAGCATTGCTAATTTGCTACTCCGCAGCAACCCAAGTTTAGGACCTCAAACAGTATTTGAATTGCTCAGCCTTACTTCACTATAATGTTGTATAGGAAATCATTGACAGTAAGAAAAATATTTGAAGCAATAATATCTGTGATAAGTAGCAATATTAAACAAACACCTTTGAAACAATTTATAAGTGACCATACTGTCTTGATAGCTCTTCAATATTTGGCAAAATAATAATAAATAATAATAATAATAATAATAGCTACCATCAGTGAAATAAACCTTTGTTTTTTTAGGAGGCACCAGCTCCATCATGACCACCCTGCCATTCTTTTTCAGAACATTTCTGTAATTCTTGGAGCATAAGTCAGCCTCTTTATAGGAAGCTACTGAAGTAGATCCAATTGATAAGCTTTTTCTTTTATTTTTTTAAAAGACAATTTCAACATGCTACTTTCAACTGAACAACTTTCAAAACTTCCCTGTTTGCAAACTTTTTAACTCATTACTCAGGATCTGCAGTATGTGAATCCATACCTTAGATTTGTTATTATGGTTTTTCAAAGAACTCTCTGTTCCAGCAACACATGCCAATTCTTGCTCCTTTGAACACCCTACCCCAGTTTTTAAGATTCACCAAACAATTACTTGCATCCAGATTTTATATCTTTCTTTCTCTTAAACTCTGTAACATCTATGCTGTTCTGAAACCAACTTAAATCTCCCTTTTGCTAAGGAAGTTTCCCAGAACACCACAGCATTCATTCAGTCCCTCTAGTACCTATGCTTTATGTCATCTACTTGATACTGATATTGCTGTAGTCATTGTTATTTTTGAGTACATATATATGTGTATCATTTATTCAACTGATATTTATTGAAGAACCATTGTCCTGAGCTGTCCCGAGCTCAGAAGACAGAGTGGTATAAGAAACTTCTGTGTCCTTGAGGATGGCTGGATTCAACAGCAATGGCATCCACACAAGTACATTTTCACAAGCCCCTATGGAGATGTTGATATGGCCTTAACAAGAGACAGAGGTAAGGAGATATGATGGAAGGTTATTAAAAAAAAGAATGACTATATTTATGCAGCACTTAGTAAGCATGTTAAGTTTCAGCATGATGGTATCAGAATTATAAATGAGTCTATGTGGCTTCAGTACTCCTGATAAAGGGGATTATTTAGGCTGATAAGGAGACAAAAGCATTTGAGGGCCAAAAGAGCAAAATTATCACAATTAAGAAAACATGAAGATGTCTGACTGACTTGGAGTTCCATCAGTAAGTTAGTTTGAGTAGAATATAAAAAAGAGGAAGGAGGCACTAAATACTATGATTAGCTTTGAATAAATGCTGGGACTAAGCTTCTGAATTTTTCTCTGGGGGACTTGCTATCACCCACTCTTCTTGAACTTGTCTTATTTTAGCTTCTACTGAGAACACCAAAACCTTCTTTCCAGGAGCCTGTAACAGAAGACTTGGAAGGAAGAGATTAGAAATAAATTTATTTAAATATTCACTGTCTCCTTTTGTATTACTTGAGCCAGAAAGTTTAGAAACAGAGCTATTGTCAATCACATTTCATGTTCTGACATGACCTCGTCATCAGGCAGTTGTCCCCTTGGCATAAGAATCTAGGTCTTTGTCAAAGTGAGGGGAAATGAAGCATGGTTATGTTGGGACTCCTCAGTACGCCTGGCATGCTCAACGGCTTGGCGTCAAGCCAAGTGGTGCACGGAGGATTCGGTGGAGGAGCGGGCACAATGTCAGTGGTTGCAGAGCCCCTAGTCTCTTGTGTCAAATTAGTCACCTGACAGGAGGCCTAGCTACTGCTCACAGCACACACACAAGGAGGTGGGCAGCTCTTGCCACACACTTTTGATGTAAGTATCATCTCATACTCACACAAATGCTGCAAATTAGGCTTGTTGTTCCCACTGTGCTGAAAATAAAACTAAAGCCATAAGTAAGTCAATTCATAGTCCAAGGTCACAGAGCCAGTGAGGGCTGCAGCTAGAACCTGAATCCCATCTGCCTGTTACCAAAGCCCCCGTTGTCACCAGCAAACACATCTTACCACTTTTATTCCTTATCCTGCCTATGATAACCTTAGATATGGCTTAGAAAGAACCCTTTGATTTGAATGTCTTGGGCCTGTGATTATATTTGGAAAGACAGTTCCTCACTGCCTAGAGCACATCATTTGTCTGGTCTGGAAATGCTGCCATTGAGGGAACCAGAAAATCAATATTTCATCAAATGAAGCTAACATGTTTGAACTTGCTCTAGAGGAACCAAATCTAGGTTTCATCATCACATGTGAATGGAAACAAATTAGGGGGCTGGCAATGTCTGATGGAAAAAAATACAATCTGTTTTGATAAGCATTCGTCAGGAATTGAGGCCCGGAGGGCACCCATTCCCTACATAGTGTCCCCGCAGAGTCTGCAGAGAAAGAGAATCATACCATCTGAGCTGTAAGTAAAGTTACTGAAGTTTAATCTGCAAGTGCAGATTTTGAGAATCATTAGTATCCTCCTAGAGCATCGTAGTAAGGGATATTCATGATATCAAAGTGAATTTGTTTTCTCTAGTTCATAGTGTCTAGTAAGAGATAGTCATGCAATAAAGGAAATATGTATAGGAGGTTAACTTAGAAATATTTATAGGAGGTAGCTCAGAAAGAAATCACTCTGATTTCTATTGAATAACTACAGTTTAACTCTTACTAAATAATAATTCTATGAAACATATGTTAGCTTTGTTTATGAAAGGATGAAGCCAAGACCTTGTTTGAAATCTCACAGTGACTGCAGAATTCAATGCCAACCAAACCCTGCCATAAATCCACATGTGTGTGTTTGTGTGTGTCATCACATGTCATTATACATGTTTGTGTGTGTGCGTGTAATGTTTTTTTTATGATGGAAAAATGTTCAAAACTGAAGGACTATAGACATAAATATTTTAATACAATTAAACCTGTCATAATGTTTAGGTGACTGAAGAGTGCATAAGACAAACTGGCCTATAAAGTTGTTTAATCATTCCTATGGCAAGAAACTGATATGTTAAATAATTAGTAGTCAATCGGGAACTATTTAAAAACACTTTGCTTTCAATGCAAATGCAGTTCTCCTCATTTATTGGCATATCTGCACCCATGGCACCCTGCCATAGCAGAGCCTGCCAAGCAAGACAACTGTTGAGGGAAGACCACTGCCTCAGAAAGAGTGGCAGTCTTAATCAGAGAGAGTCTCTGTTGAACAATCACAAGTCATTTGATTAAGTGCTCTCTCCCCAAGACACCAGCACTTTCAAGTTGAGGTTCAGGGCTGAGTTGTCCCAACACTAATTAGTTGGAAAACAGGTTGTGATTAGAAAGTGAAAAGCTGATAGGAAGATAATACAGAGGAGGCTAGTGGCTAAATTGGTTTCCTACAGAAAGGAATCTTTATGAGCCAGCTGTGATGCCCAGAGAACAACATATCTGATCCCTTCACAGAGGGAACTTGAAAAAGAAACAGTTGGGGGAGCCAATTAAGTAGTTTCCAGTAGGCTTGGCCATGGAGAGGCCATGATGACTCTGAATGCCAAGGTTCCCCTTTAAGTTCGTCGTTTCCCCTCTCCTCTACAAGCCTAGGAGTTACCAGACAGCTTTGCTCTGTCCACTTAGACATTAATTAAATGGTTATTAGTGGTCTTTGCATCTCATCTTCCAAGTCATCCTCTATACCATTGTTAGGGTCATGATTTGAACATGCAAATGTGGTAAAGAAACTTTCCTATATATTATTCACTAATGATAATTCATCTCCCCAGTAAAATTTAGAACTATTGGATTGGTAAAAAATACCCTTCATTAGCCTGAAGTGTTAAAGAAGACAAGACAACCTACCTTTTCTCCTGTGCTTATAGATCACATTTCAGGTGAATCTACTTAGAGTTCACTGAATGCTTTCCTCAGCCTTGAGAACCTAGAAAATTTTATATAATCTTCATATCTCAGCTCCAACACTTCTTTTCTGCAATATCTTCCCTTATTTCTTTAAACAGATTTGGGTTCTTACTCTCCAATATGTTCATAGAACCTGTATAGTAATTTAACACAATGTACTCTAAATATATACTTACTTATCTATTTCCTCTAGTCTATTTATTATTTGACAGCAGAGATCCTGTCTTTTATATTTTGGTATGAATATAATAGGCCCTTTCATGACTAGTGTAGAAGAGAGGAGGTACTTGGTAGATGGAGAGATGTAAGGAAAAAAATTCTATGTCTTTGGCTTCCACCTAACATATACTTTTCCACTAGTCCATGTGGTTTATTTTAGACATAAGTTTTCTCCTAAATTTGGGTTCTTTCACGTTTAAGTAGCAGTAGCAAAATGATAAGCATGTTTCCAAAAGAATCCTTCACTGGAACTGGAAATATTTGACTTTACCCTGCTCTCTGTAGCCATAAAGCACAGAATACCAAGAGAAGCCAGACCAACAGAGCTCAAGACTACAAACAGGCTTGATTTACAAGAGCTTGTGTAACTGATGCTGTTTCTGCTGCTCAGGTTGGAGCACAAAATACATTTTCTGGAAGTTACGTCTACTTCATTTTCCTATCTTCTTTCAACCTTATGCTTTTCCCTCTCCACTCTCCCAAATCCAACCTGTTCATTGGAACAAAAGTGGTAGGACAAAGCTCTGCTCTTCACTTTGCTCCATGTTCCTACCCCACCCAAGCAGCAGCTGATCAGGGCCACTATGGGAAAATGCTCTGAGATGAGAGCCAGAGTGGAGAAGGTTGATAGAAGCTGATAAATGGGAGTCTGGGATTGAGTATAAATGTTGATCATCATCTACACTAATCACGAATTCTGTTTGTTTAGAAACCTATCAATCAAACCCAATAAGCTATGAGCTAATTTAACCTTCACAATCTTAGCTCCCATGACATTGTCACATACAAAGTGTAGGTGAATATATAAAAACCAAAAATAGCCTCAGCCTGGGGTTGGTGGGTTCTAGTAGATGCAGAGAAACTAACACAAGCCAGATACAAGGCAAGAGGATGAAATAAAATGAATTCACACATCAAAGTATCACACAGAAATATCAAAAGAGTAATGGATTTTATAAAGTTTTATCTCTAAAAACTGTCAGTAAGATCTGGAAGCGATTAGATAAATTATTTCAAAAGGCATTTGGTGTTTATTGGAGCAGCTTCATTTCTTTTTTTCCCCCCTTCCTCCAGCAACTCCAACCATCAGATTTTTATCTACATGAAAAGATTTTCTCCCCTCTGATTGCCACTCTGTCAGGAGATGAACATCAAACAGAATATAATAAACTAAAATAGAGTAAGAGAGGAAAAATAAAATGCAAGCCACATGGGTAATGTGATTATCTCAAATTCAAGTATAAGTTTTGTTTCTCCTCAACTAGAGAAGAAATACAAGAATCCTAGCAGGAACTGTCAACAAAGTGACTTGACTGATTGTTTTCCCTGTTCTATGTATGTATATAAACATTTTTAGAATTCAAAATAGCATTTAGAACACTTTAAATTTTCAAAGCATTTAAGTATTCATTTTATGCTCAATTTCCATAAAATCTCTCTGCATGTTTATTTGTCCCAACTTGTCCCTTGATGGAGTTCACAGTTCCATGGAGGAATTATTCTAGAATGTAAATTCCTACAGAAAAGCAGATGTTATGGACTCTATGATAGTTCCAAAGTGCCAAGTGAGTGTTTTGGAAGTTTATGGGAAGGTAAGGTGATCAGCATGTTGTTCTGTGTTCAACAAAATTATGTCAAAGTCCTGACCCCCAGTACCTTAGAACATGACCTTATTTGGGAAGTACTGTCTTCACAGTGGTAATTCATTAACCTGAGGTCGTTAGGTCAGCCTTAATGGAGTATAACTGTGTCCTTATAAAAAATACGACTTTGGACATGAAGACATGCACACACAGGAAGCAGGCCCAGTGAGAACTAAAGCAGAAGCACAGGAGGCCTCCATGCCTGGGATTGCCAGCAAACCACCAGCAGCCAGGATGGGACCTGCAGGAGCCTCTTCTGCACAGCCCTCAGAAGGAAGGCCTCATCTGACTTCTGGCCTCCAGAACTGTGAGGCAGCATTCCTATTGTTTGAGTCACCCAATTTGTGGCAATTTGTTACAGCAGCCCTACCACAAAGTAATTCACACATTCTTTCTGTCTCTGTATTCTAATCTTGTTTTTTTTCTTACCTTTCTATAAAAGCATTTCCATCCTGTGACTTAGCAGAAACATCCTTTCAAAGAATATTGAAGGGGTTCAGATGTGTAGACCACCAGTCAGAGCTCTTTTCTCCTTCTTCTGGGCCTCCTGCATCATGTGACTCTCTTGCCTGAACGGGCCTCACCTTTGGAGAGGTGGGCAGGGGAGGACTCTTGGTGGGAACCTCAAAGGTGAGGCCTTAGTGCTCAGGTTCCAACATAAATATTAAAATTGTGTCTGAGGATAATGCTGAATTTGAAGTAGATTTACAATAAAGCATTCTTTTCCTATGAGGACAGGAGGCTGAAGGTTGAGGAGAATAACCCCAGGGCTTCTCAACCTTCAGTCTACTGACATTTTGGACTGGATATATATTTTCATATTTTGCAAAAAAAAATGCAATTGCTCTTTGAATTGTAGGTTGTTGAGCAGCATCCTTGACCTCTACCCAGTAGATGCCGTAACACTGCTTCACAACTGTGACAACCAGAACTGATCACTGATGGAGATGGGAATTTGGGACAGAACTCTCCTAAATTGTGGATGGTTAGAATAATGGTACTGAAATAAGCAGCCAAACAGAAGGCAAAGAATCCAGTATATTTGAGCCAGAAGGGCAGGCTGCAGCAGGCAGATAGGAGGAGGGCCCAGCACTTCTGGTGATCCACAAGTAGGTGGGCAAAGGCTTGGCCCATGCCTCGGGACTTCTGCTTACGTTCACTTGCTCACATGTTCTTTCTCATTAATCTAGCCATCCACTTCTGTTATTCAATTGTCCAATGGTGGAGCTTCCTCCCTACTCCTGTGATAGCTCCTGAAGAGTGGAGTAGGGCCCAGATTTGGCATTGCCTATAGGGTCTTGTACATCAGAGAAGTTCCAGACACCCTTGAAGATAAACAAATGGTGCCATTATGGAAGCCTGATAAGTTTTCGGATGTGCACCCAGCTCTTTTCAAAGCCATCTCAGAGTTGCGTTCTGCTGGCTTTCAGAGGAGAACTAAAACCTGCCTGTGTTGGAGCTGTCCAGACAGCAGCTATCTGAAAACCAGCAGTAAGACCCTCATGCTTAGGTGCCACAAAATGTCCTTTATCCTTTCTACAACGGAGGTGACAACCTCATCTTGGAGGTAGTCTCTGGGTTTCTGGGCGAGGTAAAGGCTAGAACACTGGTGGAAAGTTCTTTTGATGAAAGACCTAGCAAACAAGGTTGGCAGGCATCCAAGATTCACCTATACTATTTCCCTGCTCACACATCTTGCTCGTGGTCAGGGCCAGCTTACAACACTGTTACAAGCAGATAGTCCTCCACACACCTGAGAACATGTGAAAATGCCCAGAAATGTACCCGCTATGTGGCACACAGATTTGCTTATAGTAGCAACACTTCCTTGAAGCAACAACCTTCAACCACAGCAAGCAGCACAGGATGCCAGCATAGTGGGTGACCCAGTCACAGCAGACTCCACCATTGACCACCAAATTAGTCAAACATTATCATCCATCATATAAAGGCCATCACCATTCAGTGCTCCAGCTTCCTCTTCAGCTCCACCTTCTGCTTCTCTCCATGCTGCACCTTGCTATGGACTGAACCACCTACTCCTCAAAAGACTGGTCTTCTACTGGATATGCTTTTACTCCTGTTGTTTCCCTGGAAAACATCCAGTCACCCTTTGAGACAGGATCCCAAAGCCGTCTCCTCAGTGAAACTTTCCTGTGAACAGAGCAGCTGCCTTATGGTTCTCAGCCACCTCTGACCTTCCCCCCACCTCTGTTAGATTCTTCTTGCCTTGTTTTAATTACTTCGCAAATATTGTTCTCATTTCCTTAACTCTTAAAACATTGCTTCCCTCTCCAAAGTCTCTCTCTGGTATCACCCATTCTGCGCTAGGACTGGTCCTGCAGTATCTGTTGTTTTCGATCTTAAACAACCATCTGCCATTGGGGAAAGGCATATAGGTCAAATAACTGGGAAAAACTGACTGAAACTATGTTAAGGATTTTATCATCTGTTATGGTTTGGATGTGAGGTGTCCCACAAAGCTCATGTGCGAGACAAAGCAAGAAGGTTTAGAGTAGAAATGATTGGATTATGAGAGTCTTAATCCAATCATTGAATTAACCCCCTGATGGGATTTACTGAGTGATGAGTAAAGGTAGATAGGGTGTAGCTGGAGCAGGTGGATACCTGGGGGGCTGACTTTGGGGTATATATTTTGTGTTTGGAGAGTGAAGCCTCTCTCTCAGCTTCCTGATCATTATGTGAGCTGCTTCCTTCTGCCACACTCTTCCACCATGGTGTCCTGCCTCACCTCGAGCTCCAGGAATGGAGCCAGCTGTCTATGGACCAAGACCCTGGAACCATGAGCCCCCAAATAAACTTTTCCTCCTCTAAAATGGTTCTGGTCAGATCTTTTAGTCATAGCAGTGAAGAATCTGACTAAAACATCATCCTTCATTTCTCCAGTTTTCATGGCATCATAAAATTATCCGTGCAATATTTAGATACATAATGTTTATTCTGAAAAGACAGATTAGCATTCATTTAAATAAAAGATATACTACCTGAAATATTTTTAAAATTATCCATTAAAACTGGCGTATCACATGTCAATCTTTTCTCTGAGAGAATTTCTTATTATACAATGAGGGTGAAAATTTTTCATTTTAAAGGTATGCATTTAAATTTGAAAATCTATGCCTAAATGTTCAAAGAGTTGGCAGTCTTGGTTGAAGTGTTTATACCTGTCTGGAATTTAATAATTTCTTTTTAAAAAGACATTTCTTGCTGATCATAAAATTTGAGAAATACTTCTACTCAGAATTTTATTTAAATCATACAGTGTCATAATAATAATGACTATCTTTTATTGAGTAACTTTCAATATTATCATAAACTGCTTTATTTAATTCTCAAAGCAACATTCTGAGACAGGTCCCTAATCTAACAGGTGAGGAATTTGCAATTGAGGTGGGTAGGTGATTTGTCCTAGAACATATAGCTGCAGAGAGCAGGAGATAGGATTTGGATCCATCAGTCTTGTCCCAGCCTTTATAATCCAAGACTTTCAAAGTCAGTTACTAATGACACTTTAAAGAATCTGGCTCTGTACAATTTACAAAGCACTTCTGCAATACATAATAGACAAGTCTGGTGATTCATGTGCCTGATTCCTCTTACAAATAAGTCGCATACAACTCCTACTGAAATGACTTGGCTAAATTCAAAGAGTTGAAAAGATCGAAACTGGGAAGTCCAAGCCAGGCATCCTGAGTCTCATTCATTTCCTAACTCATTTCTGCTTACCTTTTCCACATATTAGGTCATTGAGAAGAATCAGGAAGATATGATGAGCATATCTCATAGCTAATTGTATGTGTCGACTTGCCTGGACCACGAGTGTCCAGTCATTTGGCTACAAAACATTTTTGGGTGTGAATGCCAGGTGTTTCCAGACTATATTAGCATCTAAATAGGCAGACAGAAAGCAGTAAGATTGCCTCCCCACTGCTTGTGGTCTCCTCCACTCCTCTGAGGGCCTAAGTAGTACTAAAAGTTGGCAGAAGGGAGAACGTGCTGTCTCTCCCTGACTGCTTGAGCTGGGCCACCGCTCTTCCCTGCCCATGGGTTGGGACTTACTCCCTGACTCCTGTCTTCCAGGCTGTCAGACTGAGAGAATGAACCACACCATCTGCTTCTCTGGGTCTCCAGTCTGCCAAGGGAAGATTATGGGACTTATCAGCCTTCATAACACTTGAGTCATTTCTTATGATAAATCATTGGATAAGGTAGTAGTAGGCAGGTGAGTAGATAGATCTATATTCATATATAGCAATAGAAATCTCCTATTGGTTCTGATTTTCAGAGAACTAACACACACACATACACATGTGTGTTACCTAAAAATTACATAAAATAAATCCTGATGTTATGCCTAACTAAAAAGAATTCATTAAAAAAGATAAAAAGAAGCATTAAATGCTAAGTATGTTGTAGGTCAACTCTCAGTCAACCTTAAAGCATATGTTAAACAAGCATGAACTTTTAACGAATTACCCAGTCTTTACCTGAGATAAGAGGATTTTGTTGTTAAGAACATTTTTAAATGATACGTGCTAATGCATGATTCTATGTGTATCAGGAAAATGAATCAACTCTTTTTAACATAAACAGACAAGAAAAGATGCTATTTTCTCTGCAGGTTAGATATGATCTTGCTCAAGGTCATCTCAGACTCAATTCGCTCAGAGTACAACCAGAATGCTTGCTCAGATTTACTCTTAGACTTATGCAGTCTGTGTTTGCTGGTGAAGAACATGGGCTGCATACAGATGACTTCACCTCTGCAGCACAGAATTTAAATCAGGCCCAGCTAGAAGCCAGCTAGTCACCAAAATACATGTTAATCTGCCTTCGGAATGAGCTCACAGACTGACTAAATATTTTGGTTGCATCAGAATTCCACCATATCAAACATAACTTTAAATAAGGGAATGAATAAAAGCACCTGATTTTATTGAACTATTCTTGCATGTAATACAAGTTCTGTTCCGTTCACCTCCCATGTATACCTTCCTTAAATAATCGACATTCAAAACCTACATATTGAAAGTGTTCAGTTTGACACACTTTTATATAAACGTGCACCCACAAAGTCATTGCCACCACTGCCATAAAGAACATATCCGTTACCTTTAAAAGCTTCCCAGAGATCTGTCATATTTTCTCCCTCCTGCCCTCTGTGTCCCTCTCCCCACTGTCGACTGCTAATCTGCTTTCACTATAGATTAGTTCACATTTTCTAAAGTTTTCTATTAATGACATCATATAATATGTACTCTTTTTTGTCTGTTTTCTTCCACTTAGCAAAATTATGTTATTGCATGTATTTCAACTTTCATATTGTTGCACCAATCTCATTACATTCATTTTTATTTTGGAATAATGTTCCATTGTATGGACATAGCACAATGTGTTTATCTATTCATCTCTGGATGGACGCTTCTTTGCAGTGTTTGCCTTTTACAAAGAAACTGCCTGCAAACATTTATGTACACATCCTTATGTGGACATGTGCTTTCTTTTCTCTTTGGGAAAAATGGAGGAGGGCTGGGTTGGATGTTTGGTGTATGTTTAACTTTTTACAAAAAAACTGTCAGAGTATTCTCCAAATGAATTGTTTATTCCACATTGCCTCCAGCATGGCAGCTGTTCACATCTTCACCAGCACTTGGTGTGGCCTGTCTTTACTTTTAACTGTCTGCTTATATTAGGAGTTTTGAGGGAAAAAATCTGCTTGACTCAGGTCACAAAATATTTTCTACTATTTTTTTTCAGAATCTTTAGAGTGGTAGACTTTACATTTACATCTATTATTCACTTTGAATTAATTTTATGTAATGAGAATAATGGACTGAACTCTTTTGTGTTTTTCATCTCTATACACAATATAGTCCATAGTATACATGTATTGTTGGAATTGCACCAATGATACATATGGAACATTTGGATGTACTGTATGTATATCATTGGAATATACATACATATATACCTTTTCATTGTTGAAAAGACCATCAATTTTACACTGAATTATCTTTGTAGGTTTATTAAAAATCGGTTGTCCATGTATTGTTGAGTCTGATTCTGAGCTCTCTATTCTGTTCCATTGATCTATTTATCTTCATATAAGTATCATACTTAGTTACTGTTTTTTTTATAATAAGTCTTTTGCTTTGTCAAGTTCCACAAAATGTCTAAAAAAAACTGGGCTCAGTGGTACACACTTATAATCCCAGCACTTTGGGAGGCTGAGACGGGAGAATTGCAAGTTCAAAGCCAGCCTCAGCAGTGGCAAGGATTAAGCAACTCAGTGAGACCCTGTCTCTACATAAAACACAAAATAGGACTGGGGATGTGGCTCAGCGGTGGAGTACCCCTGAGTTCAAGCCCTCGTACCAAAAAAAGTGTCTACAAGAAACTTTATAACAATCACTGTGCATCTGTGGATAAATTTCAGATTAGTTCACATCTTAATGGCATTCATTCTTCTGTCCTTTAAAACAGGTGTTTAGTTTTATTTAATTTAGATCTTTCTTTTCTCTCAACAATGTTTTATAATTTTTAGTCCACAGGTCTTGCACATATTTACCAGACTTATATGTAATTATTTAATAAAGTTTGATTTTATAATAATAGAATGTTAAGATTTCAATTTTATATTATTTATTCCCAGACAATAGAAATCCAATGATTTTAGTATATTAATCAAGTATCTTGCAAGTTTGCTAAATAAATTTAATCCTTCCAGTTTTTGTTGTAGTATTTTTTGGAACATTTCTTCATGTTTTCTACATGGACAATGATAAAAATGATAGAGACTGTTTTACTTTTTTATTTCAATTGGGCTAACTTCATTAATTTTTCTTGCTTGATTGCACAGTCTTAAAACTTCCAAAGAAATGTTAAGTAGAATTGGTGATACACAAACATCCCATAGTATTCCTGACCTTATGATATTTTGTCTTTCACCATTAATGCGTATGATAATAAGTGTAGGTTTTTCATAGACACACTGTATTTGGGTCAGGAAAATTCCTGATATTCTTAATTTTCTGAGAACTGTTAATAGTAACAGATGCTGGATTCTGTTAAATGTCTTTTCAACATTTATTGAGATGATGAAATAGTTTTATTGCTTGATTTGCTAATTATAGTGAATTTTATTGTTTGATTTTTTTGATGTTGAAATAAACCCTGCATTCTCAAGATAAACCACACTCAATTATGATGTATTGTATTTTGTACAGATTTGAATTGCTAAAATCTTATTTAGAAAATTTGCTTCTGTGTTCATGAGAGATGTCAGTCCAAGTACTGGCACATTTGCTGAAATATCTTTGCTTGATGCTGGCTTCACAGAATGAATGACTATTTCCTCTTTATAGATTTTCTGAAAGAATTTGTGTACAATTGGTTTTATTTATTCTTTATATAGTTGGTGAGAATTTACCAATAAAATCGTCTGGTCCTGGAGTTTTCTCTGTAGGAAGATTTTTAACTACAAATTCAATTTCCTTAATGACACAAGTTATCTATTCCTTTTTCATGGACTTTGTAGTTTATGTCTTTCAAGTAGTTGTTCATTTCATCCAGGTTTTCAAATGTAAAACATGCTTTTACTAATATTTCCTCTTAACATCTCTACAGCCTATAGTGATTTCATTTCACAATTTTGTAAATTGTGTCTCCTTTACCTTATCACACTTCAGAAGTTGGTTCATGGTAATGGTCTTCTCAAAAATCCAGACTGGAATAAGTAAGTATGGATGTATTGACATATGGGAGGAAATAGGAAGATAAGTATAGTTTAGATGGATGGAATCTATGGTCTTCATTTTTCTGAAATCAAAATATTTTTAACAAGGAAAAATAAAAACACTTCAACTATTGAGAATGCCCAGATGTCAAGATTACAGGCAATGAATTCTGGAGACAATTGGGCAGCATTAGTATCTGCCTCTGTCTCTTACTTTTAGTGTGGCCTTAACTTTACTTGACCTTTCCCTGTCTTGGTTTTCTCTTCCACAAAACACAAGTAGCAATAGCACCTAGTCCCTAAGGCTGTTGTGATGATTAAATGTGTTATGTTACAATACATGAAGTGGCTTGAACACGCCTGGCACAAGTTATCTTTTATAAGACAGGATCCAGCAATAATCCATCCCACCTTAGAATAATAAAATGCAAGTATTTCATATTGCAGATAAATGCTGTTCTTTCAGAGAGAAAGTGAATATAAATGAAAATGTCCAAAAAGAGCTAATGTGGCCCTAGAGGAAGTCTTGGTGTTTAAAAGAAATAAATTCAGGTCCAATGGTGTGCCTGTCTTTCCTTTGAATGCATCTCTAGCAGGCTTATGGGTGCTACTTGCAGTCAGACATCCCATAGCTGATAGCTTGACATGGATGGAACATCCCTGCCCCCACGTTCTCTGACGCATACCTAATCTCAAAGTACTCTGTTCCTATGTTCGCTGAACTTACAAGCCACCAACTTGTCCCCCACGTACCAACATTTCTACATCCACAATGCACAATGCGTTCACAAGAACGTCTTGCTGTCCAAGAGCAGCACTAGCACCAAAGGTTGAGTTTTCATGTTCAAAGATTTCAATACACAGATGTGGAAAGTGCAGTTTTTGAAGAGTGACATGCTGGGCTTTTTGGGTTCAAGTTTTCCAAAAGGAAGGAAAATCTATTTTTATAAATCACTGATGCAAATAAAACCTTGGAGCCTCCCAGCAATTTCACAAGTTCAGAGCATCAAAGAAGAAGGTGGATGTAGTCAGTGCCCTGGTGTCTTCACAGCTGCAGGATGACAGAAGCTAAGCAGGCTGTGATAGATCTTCAGTTTGAATTTCAAGAACATTCTACAACGGTTCTCCAAGGCACCAGTTCAGGCTGGAGAATATCAAGTCCCTCAGACTCTGCCCTGTTCAGCAAGAGCAGAAGGGTGCAAAGTATCAGCAAGAATAAGCATTATTTATAAGGCAGTGTTACTACTTTTTATTTAAAGCTACTTGATAAGAGCACAGATGAGATCCCTACTATAGAAACCTCTTTGAACAGGAAATTCAAGATTGATGGCTACTTTGGTTAAAGTAAACCATTCAATCTGGCCAGGAATAGGAACATCTGATGAAGAATGAGAAAGCTAAATAGAAGCATTTTCATTTAATAAATAGAACTATCCCTGCTCTCACTTGAATGCTAATGCTTAAATCTATTCATTAAGTAGAGATGAAGTCTAATAGTATAAATCTCCCTAAGTAAGAAAAGAATTATGCTTGTTCATACTAAAGTATGAATGACTACATTGGTCAAAGCATTCCTTTATTATTTTGGGAAAGGAAGACAGCCTTCCATGAGCTTCCATGACCTCTTCTCTCACCTTTCCAAAATGAAGCCATCATTTATCCTAGTTTGTTCTTGAAAATAAGGCAGTCTAGAGGAATAAATCTCTTCCATTTACAGCTGAGATTTATCTCCTGAAACTCAAGTGCAACTCTCCCTTGTCTTAGGACAAATGATTCAAGAGTTAAAATGATTCTCTCCTGTGGTGGTGATAATTTTCACTTCTTTATTTTACTTTTTCAAAAGTGAACAGTGGAGATTTATGACTAATTTAAAAAAAACCCTCAAAGTAGGAAAGAAATACTTAGCATAAGATAATTTGCTCAAAGTATTGAAAACCATACCATCTGTCACCACTGGAGGTGACAGATCTTTCTCTCACCACAACTTGCACTCAGCACACAGCTGCCCTGTGCCCAGGGATGTCTCCATCCTAGAATTTCACTTGGATTATCATTGATCTCCCTCATCTGGATTGATCTTTTGATTTTGAAGCTTTCCCACATTCGAAAGAAGAAAAGAACCAGGAGGTCCAGTGGGGCATCCTACGTCATTTTCAATGTCCTCTGACAGCTTTTCATTCATCTATTAATAAAAATGAACAAATACACACTAATCCTGGCAATTTCCAGGCCCAGGGTTAATTCCAGAGAGTGCAAAATGTCACAGGACATTCCCTCCCCTAACCAGGGGCTCACAGTCAAATGAACGGTCTCAATAAGGAGGAAAGAGCTTCAGCTACTACTCCAGGTGCTGGGAAGCTGGTAACGAACAAAAGAGAATCCCTACCTTGTGGAGTTTACATTCCAGTGATTAGCTTTAAAATATAAATTATATACTGCATTATAAAGTATTCAATTTTGTGGAGGAGAATAAAGTAGGGAAGGAGTATGGGAGGATCCAGAGGTCTTCAAACCTAAGGAAGGCCTGAAAACCCTCTCTGAGGTGGCAACCTGTAGGCAAATTTTAAAGGAGACCAGAGAGGTATTCGTGATCAGAAAGGATCTGTCAGTGAAGAGTACTCAGGAAGAGGAAGGAATGAGAGCAAGGGCCTGAGGCAGAAGCCTGATTAGTGCCGTCCATGATGGAGAAGTTCAGTGGTTTGGGTCAAGTGAGCAAAGACAGGGCAGATCACACATGGTTTCTAAGGTCATTACAATGGACTTTTAGACTAAGATGGGACTCTGTTGGAATGATTTGGGCAGAAAAGCAACGTGATCTATCTTTAGCTTTGAAAACTGCATTCTAGCTGTTCTGCTGAGAAGATGCTGGAAGACAAGAGTAAAAGCAGAATTGCTTAGGAGTTTTTTTGCAATAATCCAACGTGGTTGCAATATGGAAATCATGTGGACTGTGAAAAGAAGAGTCAAGGAGGACTCTGGGGATTTGGCCCAAGCTACTGGAAAGATGATATTTCCCACTACTGAAATGACACCATGTGCCCAAAGAACATCTTGGGTAACGATGGGGAAGATCAGGAGCTTGGTTTTGGATCTGTTACTCATCCTAGTGAAAATGTCAAGTAGGAATTGCCCAAGTGAGGCTGAGTTCACAAGAGAAGTCTGGGCTGGAAAAGAGACATTTGGAAGCCGTTGGCATTTGGGTGGAATTTAAGGACTTCAGACTTGATGACATTACTATGGGAATGAGCTGTACATGGAAAAAGAAGAGCTTGCACAGCTCCAGGGCTGCACTGCCACTGAGCTTGAGATAGACGTATTTGTATTGTATGCACGTTTGCACAAAAATTAGTCTCTTATCCATGGCAGACTGATACTTCTATAAAAGAAGATAAGTGAATTACTGGAAAAAGGAAATGAGATAAAGACAAAGATATACAAAATACAAGCCCAATTGTATTATCAGACTTGACAGACATAAAGTTATATTTTAACGAAATAAGCAGGACAAGTGCAATGGGGAAAATTCATTTGAACACCCCATTGCTCCTTGGAATCACACAGATGAGTTATGAAAAACTCCGCACTTGTGGCATTTATCTTTTTGTAATTATAGTTAAGCAAACCACACAAAAAAACGAAAGAGTGATTGTCCAGTTTCAAAATCTCTACACACATTGTGAATATACAGCGTGGGTGTCCATAGATCACTTTTTAAAGAGGAAAATAAGCTTCTTGCCACTTAGAGTTTTCAGTCTATGTTGGCATAATGGCAAGAGCACCTCTGAGGGCAAAGTCTGCCTAAACTTTAAGTTTCCCTTTACTGTTATTCACAGTGGAAAAGGTAGGTTGATGGGAAAGGAAGAAGGGATTTTTATAACAAAGTCTTCAGATTCCTGGTGTCCATTTTTAGTTTTTATCCCAAATGAATCAAACGTAGACAAATTTCCAGGAAAAATCTTCAATTCTTCACCAGTAGCCCCTTTCAACAATTTACTTTATAACCTTTTAATTGACTTAAATTATCTTTTTCCAGCTTTCCTGAGGTATCATTGACTAAACTATGGGCATTTCAAGTTTGTAATGTGATGATTCATGTAAAATGATGACTGCAACTGGTCTGGTTACTCCACATCTGTCACCCCATAGTTTTCTTTTGTATATGTGTGTGACAACATTTAAGATCTGTTCTCAACAAATTTCAAGTATACAATACAATATTATTAACAATAGTTGGTTACTGCTAACTATCACTACTGACCATAGTTAATAAAGTATCTTTCACTAAAAGAAATAGATTCCAATTTCATACACTTTGGAGTTAACTTAACCACAGCCTTGTTGTGCATGCCTGGCACCCAGGTCGTATTATGTGTGACTCACCATGAGTGACTCACTCCAAGATCAACAGCACCCGAACTGTCCTGTACCTGACCAGACTACAAATCCAGGAAGCATCCACCGACTCCAGAAGTGGGTGTAGCAACAATGTCACACTGCCCTAAATGTCTCTGAATGTAATCTTTCAATCCATCCTGTCTTGTCATGAACTGAAAATGTACAGTTCTCAGACCAGCACCAACTGGCCTGTGACCACAGCACTGGTACACATGGGTAGCTGGGCACTGTGCCAATTCAGGGAGTAACAAGGACTATGCAGGACCTCTGTGCATGCACCTCCTGGCATTAATCAGTGAAGAGAGAACTGAACACCCTGAGTCTGCAAGGCTTCTAGCCCAGACTAATGACAGCTCCCCCCAAGGAGAGCAGTAGAAGACCTGGTATCCCGGAAGGCAAGTGATCCTCTAGGTCACAGGCTGCTGATAGGTAGAATAGAATGAGACCTAAGAAATGAATTATAGATTTTGCAATATGGTCACTGATGACCCAACAAGAAGAGGTACAGTAAGACTCAGGCGTTTAGAAGGGCATCACCAACAAGATCAGTCCCCTATTGACTGTATCCTCAAAGGGCACCTATTCAAATGGGCTCTGAGAGTCATCTGAACCTTTACTATTGTGACATTGGGGGGTGAAAGGCTTCTCACAAGGATGGAACAGCATGCTCAAGGTGATAAAGTCACAGAAGCCTTGCACAGGTGGGCTGCTCGGTCGCTCATCTCTGGGCTCAGTCCTCACTCCGTCAGGATGGTCCCCTGCCCTTGGGCCATCTGCCCCAAGACACTTCAAGTTCACACCAACCTTACTTTGCTGTTCTTGATCTCAGCCTGCGTGAGTGCTCTCTTCCCACTTTGTATAGGATGGGGCATGCCACCTAGCATGTGTCTAATTTTAAAGTTGCCATGGTAAGGAAATCAGATGTATATGTTTTTGTTTTTGCCTTTAAGGATTAGGAGAAGGACAATTCTTTGTTTGAAAAGAAGTCAATTCTCTAAAATAGAATGGCCCTGGGCATTCATGTTAGCTTAATCCCGCTACTATGCCAAGAAATAAATTAGGGAAATATCTCATGACAATTAGTTCCCAGTTCATTAGAAACAACACAAAGGTCTCCTAAGAGGAGGGGCTCAGAGGCTTGGCTGGAGGCTGCTGCTCTCCAACATCCCCCTCCAGGGAAGAAGGCTTTACATGCTTTAAATGGCTGGGTGGGACCTTGGTCCCTCCCACCAGGAAGAAGTGAATTAAGATGACTGGTGCGTCAGGGCCCCAAGAACACAGCAATAGTGCTTCAGGACTCACCATTAATTTCCCTGGCATGGGAGATGTAAGACAGTTTTCAAACGGAACCGTTTGACAGGTAGGGTATCACAGGGGTGGGATGCCCATGTAAATGCTTCTTGGTCTCCACTGTGACCACAGGAAAGGTGCAGGGAGCTGCATTGGGGCCCTGCTCAGCACTGCCTCCTCTCTGCTCTTCACCTGAGAAAGGTGTGGGCTGGTGTCCACAGCTCCAAGGTCCCTGGCAGCCTGGGCAGTGGTGATGTGGTGACACTTCATCTCTGTCCTTTACATAATTATTTGTGGAGGTGTGGGCTGCTCCATTATCTTGACATTTAAATGCTGAGTTACTTTCTCAAAGCATTCACACTCTGGAGGATGAATGTGCTTCTGCTGAGTTCCTGACAACAATGTAAATGAGGTAACAAGAGCCAGTAGGGCCTGGGGTTCGGGGACACTGGCCATTAGCGCTTACAAGTCAAATGTTTCCTTGATTAATTCAACTGTTTTGTGAATGCCAGAGTGATATTCAAAATTGAAGATCATTCCTTGGTTGAACTTGAAGGGAGAACAGAGGGAGCTTTCTGAGGCAGGCCGGGGCTGGCGGGAGCACCCTGGGCAGGGCTTAAAGTCTGGATTGACAGAGCTAGGCAGGCAAGTCTCTGTGTGCAGGTCCTCAGGCTGACGCACAAGCCTCATCCCCCACCTTGTTTGACCTTTGAGCTATGGAATCTGGTGACAGGCATGGAATCTTCAATAAGATACAGGAAAGACTCTTCCCTCTGGGAAAAAAGAGAGGTGACCCTAAACCTGGACCCGGCTCAGACCTGTTGAAACAGTAAAGGAGGAGTCAGGTCTGAGGGCCACCATGAGAAACAAGCTCCTGAAAGGCAGATTATCAGACAACCAAGGGTCCCCTGCCCTTGCTGCTGCTGGCCAGACCAAGCTTGGACTAGTCAACCGTCACCTCCATCCCCTCTGATCACAAGCAGGGGGGCTCCTGTGACATGGAGAATTATAGTAGTGAGTATCAAATCTGTGTTTGCATTGCAGGGGCAGACAATCCTGGGAAAACAAATTGGTTTTTGGTGGAATCTTCCAGAACTCCTGAACTTCTCATTCACCAACATTAATCTACTTGAGGTTTTTCACTGGAAAACTGTTAACCACCACCCTCTGATAATTTCTCCTTCCTATTCTTATGTTCTGTGATTCTATTTGAAATGCCCTTGTAAGTAAAGTGGAGCAATAAGACAAATGTTCTTTTTTCCCAAGTAGGTGTCTACTGATTGTTTAATAAACATTTACTGAGCAGCCACGCAGCAGTAGGCTAGATACTGAAAGTCCAGCAGTGACCAAGACCAGACCATCTGTGAATACTTAAAGACAAGTGTGAGAGAGGCAAGCACAGCTATGAGAGTGGTCACACACAGAGTGTTAAGCAGGATGTTAGAGGGATGCACGGGGTACATGTGAGCTGTGGAGGACGTCATGGACTGTCCTGGAGAAGGGTCAGTGGGAAGGCTGTGGCCCAGAGGAGGGAGTATGTGAGCTGGCTCTGGAAACAAGAGTGAGAGTTTACCAGGTGCTGAGCTGGGAAGAAGGAGCCTAGGATTCCATTGGAATTCTGTGCATGGAAACTGGCACATACCAATTTAGGTTAGCCTGAAGTGTTAATATTCAATTGTGTGAGTTGATGGGGGCTTGAAGTGACCAATGGCCAAGTGCCTAGGAACCAGTCTTCTAGGTCTGCAGAAGCTTTGAAAGCAGACTGCACAAAAGATCGAATGGATGGGCACTGGGTATACAGGCTGCCTGCTTCATCACTGCCTGTGTGCTAGTCTCTGAACACCCTCCTATGCAGTAGGAACAAAAACAGAGAAGAAGAAATAATCAAGGACATCAAATACAGGGACATTTTCCTACTGAAGCACATTCTAGACTGGTTATATTAGAAGGGATGAAGGTTGCTACTTTGCTTTTGGCAAATCTGTAAGACTCAAATGGAATTCTTAAGGACTGAAGAGATGGGAATGAGTTAAATGAAAATACAATTTTTCTTCTTTCAGATACAGCTGAGAGTGGAAGGGCTGGCAGGAAATGAAATTGGAAATATAAGCAAAAGCCAGATTAGGGCTGTACGTGCTATGCTAGGGAGCACAGACTGAACTTCGCACGATTGAGAGCTTTTGAAGAATTTTAAGCAGAGAATTGGCATTACCACATTTGTGTTTTAGAAAGATTACCTTGGCTTTAGTGCAGTTGGATGGATTTGAAGGCATGGACTGGAATCAATGAAATGAGACTGCCCATGTAGTTTCAATAATCCAGGCAAGAGACAACCAGTAGCTAAAATGAGTCACGGGGACCTTTGAAAGGTAATTTTTGGTGCCTTACCAGGTGTTTGGGGTGAGCAGGAAGAGGTCATGGGTGACTCCAAGGTCTTTGAGCTGAGTCACTGTATGCAGGCTGAGCTAGGGAATGCAGGTGGAAGCCCAGTGTGGGCGGGCTCATGTGAAAGTGGACAAGACCAGGACAGACATGTTGATAAGAGATGCCCATGGGTCACCAAGGTGGGGAAGTTCTCAAGTCTAACACAGCGTTGGACATGAGGCTGGTGTTTAGAGGAGCTGGGCATAGAGAATTGAGAGATACCCAATGGTATGGTGAGGAAGACTCCACCTGGGACCTCACTGTGAGGAAGAACCCAAAGTGGGAGGCGCCCAGGAAGCGAGGGGGTGTGCATGGTCAGGTGTGTTAAAGACAGCAGTAAAGACATGGAGGAGAAAGTCTCTTGGCAACATTAAAGTCGTTGCTCACTTTGGTGTGAGAAGTTTCAGGCAGGCTGTGAGGACTGGAGAGCTGGGTTAAAATGAACTGAAGAGTGATCGGGAAGGGGACGAGGTGGAGCTGGTGCAGGTCACTGCATCACAAGACAGATCAGTGAACCTCTGGTTCTTTTCTGAGATGGAAGAGAGTTTTGAATGTCATCAGCTATGTTGTCACATTGGTGCATTTTTTTCAGGTGGAGCTTTGGACAAAGCCAAGTCCTGCAGAAGCACACACTAGACAACAGTGAGTGGAAGCCCTCTTCCTGTTGGAGAAAGGAAGAAAGGGATGGTCCTGTGTTTAACAGGGTAAGAGACAAAGGCTGAGAGATGCCCACACTGACTTCCTATACTTTCTAAATTTATCAGAAGACGCTTGTGAAATGAAAATCTTCCATTTTCCATTAATTTTGATTCTGATCTTTTAAAAAAGTAAGTATCACAAAATACCATAAAGGCTTGATTTACCAATATGTACCTGCTTGTCAAGAACAGCAGGCAGGTGAGGGCACATAAAAAATATTTCAGATATTTGGTGAAATAAGAACTCCATAGCCTACATCAACCCAAAGCAAGAATGTGCCTGCACCTGCACACACCACACACACACACACACACACACACACACACACACACACAGATCTAAGGCAATGTAGAAATCAGAAGAGCCACACTGAAATGTTAAGAACAGGTGGCCTCTATCAACACTAAACTAATAAAACCAATGCAGGTCCTCATCTGGCTGACCTTAGCCTATGGCTTTTTCCAAATCTTATTCCTCAGCAGAGAATAGGTAATAATCATAATGATAAAAAGTGGGTGCAAGAATGATTAGAAAATAAGAACCCTATACAGGCAGGAACTTCTTTCCTCATTCCCATGTGCATGTACTTTATCAATGTTTCTTTTCTGAAGAGTGCATAACTAATAAAACTAGTTTTTTGGTAACTCTACCAAGGTATGAAAAGGTCTATGCATACAGGTGAAGAAGCGGCCACAGATTTCAGAAATACTAGTAGGTTTGTGGGACGCATTGAGGGTGGAACACTGGGGCAAATTGGGAGAGATTTTGCCACTCACCTAATCTTCAAAAGCTAAAAGGAAACTCTGTTTCCTGTGAAGTGGGTGGACCCTTTCTTGTGTGTTTGGATCCTTATTCTTTGGGAGCTCTGGACCTCTGAGCATGTCCCCAACTTCAGAGCTGATCCCTGAGGAGACCAACTGAAACACTACTGTCTGAGGGTCTCATCAAAGGGCAATTCCTGTCTCACAGTGTCCCTGTGCCAAAATGTGACTTTGTCCTTCATCATGATTGTGTTTGGAGGCATGCAAATAGTGGACATTCAAAGTGTAACAGGCTAAGCTTCTTATTCATTAAGGAGTAGTTTAAATATATTTTACATTCAGGCAGAACAAAGACTAATTTTCATTACCTTTTGTTTCTGTTTTCTGTATATCTTAACAAGATTTGCTTACAATGCATATTTTTTTTTTGTACTTAGAATGTAAATTCCCCTTCCAACTCTTCTTTTTGTTTTTAATTGATAAATTAAAATTTTATGTATTTATCATGTACCATGTGATGTTTTGAAACATGTACACATTATGGAATGACTGCCTTGAGCTAGTTAGCATATACAGCATCTCATGTCCTTATCATTTTTATGTGTGTGTTAAGAACATTTAAAACCTATACACTATTAGCTCAACCATTCTTACCAACGACTTACAATGATACAGCAATAGGCATTCTCTCAGGCTATAATCAAAGACATCCTATTTCCCTGGGAACTGTCCCTAACATTCGTATAAGTGGGCTTCCTACAATCAGGTCACATGGAAGACCTCATCCCCATAGACAGGATCAGCTTGTGTGAGTGTGACATCTGGTGCTGCCTGGATGACCCCTGTCCCTTCCTGGACATCTGGAATTGTGGCTGGAGATTTCAATCCCAGGGTGCCTGGTTGCAGGAACACAGAAGCTGTGAAGGCACTTGCAGTGGGTGAGACACTTCCCACCATCTCCACTGAGAGCCCGTCAGCCAGATGAGAGCTGCTACAGGGAAGCAAGCCTGAGAGGCAGTTCCTCCTCAGCCCTCACTTATTCCTCATCCACAGGTTGCTTCTCCTTTGTATTCAGCAGGCTTCGGCCTGTTTGGGCAGCACCCCAGAGATGCAGAGAAGGAAGGTTCCTTCATCTTCACTCACACCCACACAGGGCCTCCCAATGCCTGCCACATGCTTCCCTGAGATCCAGCAGAAATTTTCATAAACTCATTTCCTCACAGTGGATATGAAGTTAGCCAAAATGAACTCTAGTATCCAAACAGCTTCATTTTGGTAAGGAAAGGGAACCTTCAAGGTTTTGATAGAATATAGTATATGATGATGAGATCACTTCAGACTTTTGACAGAATTCAGTTTCTCCTGTGCAGTTTCAACCTGGGTGTTTGTGTGTGTGTGTGCGTGTGTGTACGCATGTGTGTGCAGGCTCCTACATGTAACAGGACCCTCATTTGAAATGCTCACCTGCAGTATTACCAGAAAAATCAACAGACTCAGACTCAGTTGTCAAGATCAAGTGTGTCCATCTGTTGTCACTGTTCAGTGTATCAATCAGTTGGGTCTATTTCTTTGGCCTGAGAATCAATATTTTGGAGACACTATCTCAGTTAATACCTGTTTTAGTCCATTTGGGTTGCTACAGCAGAATACCATTAACTTAGTGGCTTATGAACAACAGAAATTTATTTCTCATAGTCAGGAGGCTGGTAAATTTGATGTGTGGTTCATAGATGGCACCTGCAGTGCCCTCATATGGAAGATGGGATCAGGGGCCCTTCTGGGTCTCTGTGAGAGGGTAGTAATTTCATTTGTGAAGGCTAGGAGGGCTCTACCTTCATAATCTGCTCATTTCCCAAATCCTCACCTATAAATATTCTCACACTGGGGACGAGGTTTCCACATCTGAATTCTGAGGAGGCTTAAACATTGGGTCTTATAGTGGGATCCTTGACACACACCAAAAGGTGTGTCACGGATTTCATGAAATCCAGGGATGGAGTTACCTTCCAGAAGTGGCCAGATGAACCACATCCAGCAGCTCCTTCACCTTAAAGAGATAGTACCCTGCCTTCCAAGAATATCCTCTAATTAATGTCTGGAAACAGAAAATAATGAAGTTAGTAGATTCTTAAGAATTTAAGGTTGAATGCTACCAAAATTATTTCTGGAGAGGAGAGGAGGGGACATGAGGGCGGGAAAGATGGTGGAATGAGATGGACATCAATGCTCTAGGTACATGTACGACTGCACATATGGTGTGATTCTACATCGTGTGCAACCAGAGAAATGAAAAGTTGTGCTTCATTTGTGCACAATGAATCAAAATGCAATCTGATGTCATGTATAACTAATTAGAATAAACAAATTTAAAAACAAATTATTTCTGAAGTAAAATCCAAAAGCCATATCTCCAACCGCATAACTGGTGAACATTTTTGTGATTATTCATTTAGTATGTCCCCTTCGTGAGACTGCATGCCCCAGGAAGCAGAAGCTGTGTCCATCCGGACTGTCAGAACTCCTGTCTCTCTTTCAAGGTTCCTGGCTCAGAGCTGCCAATCAATAAACATCTGTTGAATGATGAATGCATTAATGAAATCAGATTTTTTCCTTGCCAGTATAGTGCTCTCCAAGCCCCCACTATTTTTCTGAGTCTTGACTGAAAATCACAAAGTGCCTTGATGGCTCTGTGACCTAGCCAGCAGTAGGTTTTTATCCATCAGGAGTGAGTCCAAGTCAGGGCCTTTAACATTTCCAGGCACTGACAAAGACATTCAGGATGTTGCTCAAATCAGAGAAGGAAACTGGTCCTGGCCTTGAGCCCAAATCCCTTCACCCTGGTGTTAATCCCACACCTCCTGCAGATAGACCCAGGTACAGCATCCCTTTCCTCCTGCTGTCTGTCCTTATGATAAGCTGTGGCACTCTGCAAGTAAGTTCTCTGAATAAGCTCATGGCTGGTCACCCTCGAGTTGAGTGCTTCTTTGTTTGGAATCTAACCATCCCCATCTTGGCACAGTTTGGGGCAATCCCTGTGGAAACTCCTCTGTTGCCACTCTGCAGAGACTCTAGCAGTGGATTTGATGAGAAAAAATAGGGAGTTCCTATAAGGTACCAAAAAGACATACTTGGTGCATGTCTCAGAAGCCCACAAGGACTTGAGAAGATGGAACAAAGTGTGTGTGGACATGGAATGATGGTGTTGGGCTGCAGGTTAGAACAGTAGGCATGAAGTCCACACTCCAGAAGTCACAGGGCAGACTGTAAACCCTTCACTAAGCAGGGCTACACATCCTCCTCCAAATCCACTTTCCAGACCTCACTTACATCTCCATCATCTCATTCAATGGTCAGAGCAACTTGAACAGGCAGGTGCTATTTCATCCACATTATATAAAAAGACCAAGTGTTTAGAAGCCACTTGTCATACCCATGGTATGTGATTCTTCAGGAAATTGTAGCTTGTTGATTGATGTTAACAGCCGTTGAAGAACAATACCTGGCCCCATTAATGATGCACTCGATCATCATGCTTGGAAAAGTATAAAAAGAAACTTCCCTTCATCTTCATCTACTTGGTTACTCAGTGATGTAGCTAATACAGAAAAAAAAAAACAGGAGAAATATTTTACTCTTTCCCTTTCCTTACTCAAGGGGCCGATTCTACCAAAATTTTTCCTAAGGAGAATTTAGACACCTTGTGGTGCAGTACTGTTTATTCCCTTTATCATCTCACTTTCCTGCCTGGCCACACCATCATTTCTGCCACCTTTAGGCCATCCACAGCATCTCTGCTAAGTCCTCTCTCAAGCCTCTCCTCTTTTCTACTGAATCCCTGCCTTGCTTTTACTGTATGCCGGTATTAGAGCTTGGTTTACAGTGCTGGCGTTAGAAATAAGGAGCATACAGCATGCCTCCCATTTTTTAATTCTAAGACATTGTAACAACATAAATGTTAATAAAGCGAGGGACTTTGGAAGACCCTAAAGTGAGAGTTATGTTGGTCATCCATTCACCTCATGTTGCACACAGTAGACAGAAAAAACCGTGCCCTCAGCCTGGGCTCTCTCTCCTGTTTGTCTATACCATGACAAAGAAACTATAATCTCTTTGTAAAAGGAATATAATTTATTATATTTAATAGAATATATAAACTTCAGGACTACCAGGTGCATTGCATATGATTGAGCAAATGCACTGATGTGTGGATTGGCATCGCTGACCTGCCCGAATGCTCCTTCTGGCATTCTGTGAGGCCTGCCATCCATCATTCATGGTCTGGGGTAGAGGCAGAGGTATCAGAGTGAATTTGAATGAAATGTTCTACATAAACCCAGTTCATAGATCCAGTTCTGTATCTTATGATTCAAAATTGTCATTGTAATTTAAAGTCCCAGTATTTCTGTAAAATGAAGTAATAATACATTTTTGAATGATGTTATAAGGAGTCAATGAGATAATGAACTTAGGAACAAGGCTAAGAGCTGCTTAAATAGCAGCTATAAATATTTCTGTCTTCCTAGTTTATGAAAAAAAGTGTAAGCTTCAGCAAGCCGGTAAAATGTTCATTTTCTCTAGATCTTTAAAGTCCAATGAGTACAAAAAGCAATCCCTTTTGCTAAAACAGATTCTAAAATCTCCCTTGAAGAAATCACTCACTGTTCTATAAGCATCTCCTGCAGATGGCAAACTTCCTACTTCCTGAAGAGAGGAGCTCTATCTTTGAGCCCTGAACTGATGGTGCCTGACACATGCCACATGCTCAATAAATAGCTTTGAACAGAACTGATCCGCCCTTCCTCACAATATCATTCATGCATCTCAAGGTACAGCATTAGGCTGTATAAAGCGGCTTCCCTTGGAATGCTGTGAGACTCTAGAAGACACTGTGGGAGCATGCTTTCTTTTGCGTGAATACTCGTGTTGGTACCTTAACAATGTCAATTGTTCCTGAGAGTGTTTCGCAAATCTTACCTCCTCCTCCCTCCTCTTCTCTGCATAATAAGAGTGTCTCTCTGCTTGCCTTCCTTAATAATTCAGTGTTTCGTTTGTCATAAGCAAACACATAAAAAGTCTTGTTGGTCTTACCTCTTCAACATGATGATGAAATTTAGAGTGAATCTTGGATTGGAGCCAGTTCAGGCTCAGTTATGTCAGCTATCCAAGGCGCTTATTAATAATGCCTTTTTTACTCTCAAAAATGCCCAAATTTGGTCATCCTAGATAAGCAAGTCCTATGCTTCATTGGTGTCCCCAAGCACAAAATTTACTCTCAACAGATGTTTGTTGGTTGAAACAAGGATAATGCCCTGCTGACTAGTCTAATAAGAGGCAGGTGTTCTTGTCTGCACATTTTCCCTCAGCTCGTCTCTGAATGGAATATCTTCTCCCAAACCATTCATTTTTGACATATCCTTAATAATGCTTCCCATGTCCTTGAATAATTGATGGGTTTAAAAATATCAGTCAATAGAAACAGTGATACATGGTGAAGGAAAACAGTGAATATTTTGGCAGAACAAGTAAAAGCTATGTTACTTACTATATAAACCTCACTAATGGGGCTTATCAGCCTTTTCGCAGTCGGAGCTTTTATTTCCTTTGCCACCAGAACTCATAAGTCTCTGCCACATGATTGACGCAACTGCTTTATTAAAGACTGATACCAAGTTTCTTATGGGCATTGGTGCTGTGGTCAAGAGATGAGGTGGATGAGGCTGTCTCTGAGGAAAATGAAGAGCATACTACACAGGGGAAAGTATGTGTGTGTGTGTGAGAGAGAGAGAGAGAGAGAGAGAGAGAGAGAGAGAGAGAGAGAGAGAGAGAGAGAGGGACTCCTAATGCCCATTGACCTGTTCTTATCACAGCTAGATGGTTTAGAGAGATACCTCTCTGCTCTCAATAAAGTGTCAAGAAGAGACAGGATCAAGACAGAAATTAATTGCAGGCAATTTCATTTTCACCACCAATATCAACCATTTGGGTAAAAATCTGATATTCAAAGTAACAGTATCATTTTCATGAACATAGCAAAATGCTTTCTCATGTAGACTAGTATTACTCGTGCTCAATTAGGAGTGGCTCCCCCACACCAGGGATATTTGAAAATTCCTGGAGATATTTTTGAATGTCATAATTGGGACCGAGGAAAGACCTGATATTGGCATGTAGTAGGCAGAGGATAGAAATACTCCTAAACATCCTGTAATGTTAAGACAGCCCCTACAACAAAGAATTATTCAGTGTAAAATGACAGTAGCATCATTGTTGAGATCCATGGTTCTTACTGATTGAAAAGAGGGTTAGAAGAGGGAACCACGGACTTTTTAAATAACCATTTACCAAAAAATAAGTGACATACAATTTGTTCTAGATTAAAACCTTAGAAATAAACATGACATAGTTCTAGGAGAAAATATTGAATATTTGAGTGTACTATTAAAATACCATCATAAAAGATGGAATGAGGCTACAAGGGAAAAGCTAAAGACATTGTACTGAGTTGCAGAGGTCGGAACAGCGATGTGAGAGCCGTGGGCACACTCTTAACCCTTCTTACCTGGGGAGTTCATTGAATATTGTGACTGAAGCTTCAACTCAGAGGTAGTGAATGATAAAACATAAGCTGGGACCTTGAATGACAAGTAAGAAGTTGGCATTTAGCAAGTGTACAAGCACGTGTGTTTGTGTATAAGTCTGTGTGTTACATGTCTGTGTGTGTGTGCATGGGTGGGCCACCTCGAAGAGAGACAGGAGGTAGATAAATGGTAAAGGAGATAATAAAAGGAATATAGATAGAGCCAGGTGCTTATTTTGAACCAACAGGAGCATACTATACTCCGTATTTGGAAACCCTATTTACTTAAATTATAACTTAGAGAACTGTTCCTGTTACTAACTTAGGTCTATCTCATTTTATGTGGGCACTAGGTGGATAACCATTTCCAGCTGGAATTGTTTACTCTGTGTCTGCACAGTGTGTTGGTGCAGGCGTGTGCATGTATGTGTGTGTGCTGCTGCGAGTGTGCTCTTTGCTCTTTCATGGGGCATGGGGCATGCTACTCTTTTTTTTTTTTTTGGTACCAGGGAAGCTCAGGGGTACTTGACCTCTGAGCCACATCCCCAGTCCTATTTTGTGTTTTATTTACAGACAGGGTCTCACTGAGTTGCTTAGCACTTCACTGTTGCTGCAGCTGGCTTTGAACTTGTGATTCCCCTGTCTCAGTCTCACAAAGTGCTGGGATTACAGGCGTGCTCCACCATGCCTGGCTGGCATGCTAATCTTTTCCTTTAAGAAACCCACCATAGTTATACTTAGGTGCTGTACTTAGTTGATGACTTATTTATTTATTGTCAGTCTACCCAAGGAAAGCCGAGTGTTGGTGAGATGTCATATTTGCTGTGTTCATGTATTCCTTTGCACTCAATAATTATGTTAAAAGATTTCTGTTTGCATTTGAATATTTTACAGTAAATTTCTAAAAGTGGAAATATCAAATCGAGGTATATTATGAATACTTAAGTTGTTAAATATTGAGAAGATGCCTTTCAAATATTTTATGCCATGTTAAAATTCTATAATATACAATGAGTGAGCCATGTTTCATTTGCTATGTCAACTTTTCATTCATATGCTTTTTTGATTTTTCTGTTGAGCTATTTCCATTCCTGCATTGCTTCATAAGAACTCTTTACATAACATACATACATTAATGTTTAGCTGGTCATGTACACTTGCAAATAATTTCTATCGTTTAACCTTTCAGTCTAAAATGACTTTTAACTTTATAACAAATATGTTTGTGAAAATCTTTAAATTCTAATGTTATCAATTTCTCAATAAATTTTTTCCATGATATTGAGTTTTAGACTTTTAGATAGGATTTTACCTCTATAAACTATTATCCTCTTTTTTATATATTTTATATTTAGTTTTAACATCATTGATATAACATGTAAACATTCTTCCACTAATTTTATTTGTGAATTCTTCCTATACGAACAAGTCATATTTACCTGACTGTTTATGGACTTTTTATGTTTTAGTGATCAAAATGCTACTAGTATCATAGATTATTTGATATTTTCTGTACATTAAGACAGACAACTCAGTGTTATTCCTACTTAAAAGTTTCAAGGCCATTGTCTTTTCACAAAATAAACTTTAAAAACAAATTATTAACTTCCAAAAAATACTTCTTTAAGGAGACATTGAATTAGAGATTCCTTTGGGGAGAATTAATATCTTCATATTTTCCAATGAAGAAAATGGGAATGGGAACAAAATTAATTTATTTATGTTCTATTTTATTTACTTAATAACATGGTTTTCCATTTATACAATCAAACTTTTCTAATTATGTCTATCCCTAGGTATTTTTTAATATTTTTATTGCTATTAAAATTGAGATTTTCTATCTTTCAGAACATTTTTCTGATGGGTTTTACTATGGCATGTAAAATTGCTATTAGTATTTCTAGGTTGGTCTTGCATTCAGTTACTCCATTATATAAAAGTTTTAATAACAGCGAGGCGCTGAGCAACTCAGTGAGACCCTGTCTCTACATAAAACACAAAACAGGGCTGGGGATGTGGCTCAGTGGTCGAGTGCTGCTGAGTTCAATCTCCAGTACCAAAAAAAAAGTTTTAATAACTTAAGTTTAGTAATCCATAGATAAATTTGGATCTAAATTGATCCAAGTTTATAATTTTCATGGTAGTACAAATGATTTTTTTAAATTTCAATTTCTGGTAGTTTACTGCTAATATATGAAAATGCAATTTGTTTTAATATATTTATTTTGTGAAATAAAAATTGCCAAAACTATTATTGTTATTAATTGTTAAAACTATATGAATTGTTATTAATTGTTAAAACTATATGAATTCTAGTAGATGCTTTTATAGATAATCATATCATCTCCTAATATAAAATTTTATTTCTCTTTCAGTCTAGGAGAAATTTATTTTTCTTGCCTTATTATACTAACTAGCATCTTCAGTACAAGGTTGAATAGGATTCTTTTACATAAATATTCTTCCCTTGTTCACAATCTTATAAGGTAATATTCAGACTTTCAATATTAAGCATGAAATTAGATGTAGTGTTCAATAGATACTTTAGTTCTCAGCAAGTTTCTCCTTATTCTTACTTTATTGAGAATATTTAAAATAAAAGAATACTGAATTTGGACAACCACTTTTTCTGCACATATTGCAAACACTGTGGATTTTGTAATTTTGAGGACCTAAAAAGATATATTGATAAATTTTTCAATGTTGAACCAATCTGTCATTTCTAGGATAAAGTCTTTTTGGTCCTAGTGTATCTCTTTCTTTATATGTAAGTGAATATATATACATATGTGTGTATGAATATATATTAAATATTTAACACATAACATACATATTCAATATTCAATATGTAATATCATATATTTATTTAATAAATATGTATGTTATATACATCAATCTCTTTATTTTTTTATTTTAAATACTAAAATATTTTTAAAGAATACTAGCTTTATCCATGGGGCATATTGTCCTCCAGTTATTTTTCTGGACTTTGGTATTGGTATCCAGGCAATTCTGTTTACATAAAATGAGTTAGGAAATACAACTCTTATATGACTTTCTGGAAGAGTGTGTGTCAAATTAGCATTTTGTTCTTCCTTAAAGGATTCATAGAATTTATTTGCGTAGACATCATGGCCAGAAAATTTCTTTTAGAAAAGTTTTTAAGTCATATACATGTCACATATTTTATGTAGTATTTTAAGCCATATATTTGATATGTTTGCATATATATTTTAAGACATATAGAAATTGGTTTAAGTCATATATAAAGATGTTTATTTATCCCACCTAATGTTTCTTGGATTAGGATTTGAATTTTTCCAATTAAGTTTTTAATTAATTATCACAAAATGACTCATAATATTCTTTTCCATATTTTGATGTCTATAGACTTTAAAGCATTTGATTTTTCCACATTTTGGAGAACTCATTCTTTAAAGTATCTAAGCTTATTTAATTTGTGGGAAATAGATCCTTGAAAAACATCTTAATTTTTAAAAAAATACAATTAAGGCACAATATTGATCTTTTCATCACTTTTGTATCAATTTATAGCTTATATTTTCTTAAACATCTATTAATTTTATTCCTCTACATTGTTACAATACCATATAGAAGATTCTAATGATTATTACTTATTACTCTAAATACACCATTCTGAATGCTAAATGCACTAATACTGTCACTATGATACACTCAAAATATACTGAAATTGTTTTTTGTGCTTTGTTTTCTCTTTTCAGATTTGCCAATTTTAGTTATTTTGTTGGTCTTATAAGAGAATTGGGTTTTATTTTATTGAGAAAATCCATATTTTTTTACTTTGTTTCTTGTATCCTTATTAATTCCTTCCTTACAATTTTTTTGTTGTTGCTGATTTCTTTTCCCTTCTGTTTTTGAATGTTTTCAATCTTTCTGTTAACTGACATATATATATGTATATTTAAGTATGTCTAATTCCTTTGAGTTCTACTTTGACCACAGCATGACTCTTTCAAGGAATCCTTTTGGTCAAGAAGTCTCACTAAAAACATTTAACAAAGCACTAGACTGATCATTTAAATGACAGCATACATAAGTGTATTCATTTTCTGCTGGTTCTGTCTTTTAGTGTTTCCAATCACCTGCATTTCCACTGTGAGCCACATATAGACATTGATGCCAAGTGGTGATGATAATAATAAGGGTACCATGATGGTTCACTACCCACAGAACTCTCCTCCATGACTAGTCATCCTAGACCCCCATATTTGATCTCTACTTAACTCTTGTAGCTTGCTATTGCATATAGGAACACGGGCCTACAACCCTCCTGTATCATCACTCCATCTCTCTAATTTCTAATACCTTTCTAACATTATAGTCTGATGAGCTCTTCCATTCACTTTTTCTCTTAAATTTATAAAAATTATCAAGATATGCTTCAATAGTAAATTTTATTTGAAGACATGTTTATTATGGGTGCATAGTATGCCACTATATGATTGTTTTTACTGAACAATATTTGTGTTTTTCAACTTTTTAAAATTTCTATGGAGGTACATTTTGACGGGGAGGCGGTGGGGAGGAACCAGGGATTGAACTCAGGGACACTTGACCACTGAGCCACATCCCAGCCCCATTTTGTATTTTATTTAGAGACAGGGTCTCACTGAGTTGCTTAGTGCCTCACTTTTGCTGAGGCTGGCTTTAAACTCAACAGTCCTCCTGCCTCAGCCTCTTGAGCTGCTGGGATTACATGCATGTGCCACTGCACCCATCTGGACGTACATTTCGTATGCATCTCTGATTAAAACCCTAGAGTATTCCAAGGTAAAGTTTACAAGCAAAACAATATGGATATCTTAAGTTTCTCTTGGTATTGCTAAATACTTTCTCCAAAGGTTATATCAATTTATAGAAGCAATATTTTTAAACAAGAAAAAATAATGTAGTTTCATCTAAATTTGAATCCACAATAACTAATAATTTTATAGTTTTCTATTTGTGATTTTTATCAACTTATGCTTCTTCTTCTACACATTATATTTTGTAAAATTTTTACTTTTAATGATTTATTGGTTTATAAGAATGCTCACAAGGAAAATATACCATTGCATATTTTACATGTTATATAAATATTATTTATGTAAGGCTCTAAATTTTTATCTGGTCAAGTATATCAGCTTTTACTTTTGTGGGTTTTTTATTTATATTCTCATAAAATTTATGTTATTTGTATGATCAATTAACTGTACATAGGTACATTTTATAGCTTATATTTTTGCAAATATATTACTTTGCAAATAAAGTATTTGAGAAAACATTTTATAATATTTTAAACACCTTATATTTCTTTAGGGTGAATTATAAAGTTTGATGATTTCAGGAGAATTTTTTCTACAGAATGAAATTGTTTACCATAATTTGTTGAATAATTTTCACACTACCCATAGGCATGTGAGTTGATAATTAGTCAAAATAGGCCACATGGAAACTTTAGTGCACATTAGTCACATTTCCATATATATATAGCTGAAAAATAGATCCTTGAATGTTCAACAGATTCTCATAGTTAGGTTATTATTTCCAGAATTCAGCATTTCATAAAATTGAGGAATTCTTTCTTCCCAAGACCTGTTTTCAGCATTCAGAGTTGAAAAACTAGGAGAAATTTGTGTGTTCTTTCTAATTCCCTAAAAGTACCTCAAGAAATGATCATTTCAATTAAATCTCCATTCACCTCTTAAGACCATGTGTTTTATTGATTTTTGAATACTTAATGCTAAAAATAATCATTTCAGCCATGCTGGGCTTATAAGTTAGCATCTCCATGATTTGGCTCATGTAGATTAATAATTGGAGGCTTTTTCCTGTGTAGTAGAAGCTAGTAGATAAACCAACTGCATTTTAAGATCACCTCCCTCCTCCATGCCACCTTCAGAGCAGCAACTCCTATCGCAAGGTTAGAACATTGACTCAACTGAGTAAGGGACCACCTACCTCCACCTGAGCCTCACCAGCACCTGGCTGTCACCAGGGGACTGAAATCATACCACTCAGTGACCAAAACAACTGTGCCGTTGTTTTTCGGTGCAAATCTTTGTCAGGTTTGCTCAATGTGGAATATGAGGCATATGCAATTAAAATAAAATGTAACAGCATGGATACTAAAGGTCACAGCTAAGCTTCAGCCTCCTCATTTCAGCCTCCCCATTCTGGATTAAATTCCTTGTTTTTCTCTAATATAAATTGCCATTCTATGACTGGTTGAGAGGACCATATTTGGATGAAACCATGCAATGTAAATAAGAAAAAAAACTGGATGAGTTTGGGTTATTTAAACATACTCTTTACCTTTTATATTTTATAATATGCAGAATATTATAATATTCTGCATATTTTATAATATGCAGAAGCAGTAGCCCTGACTTGAATTGCATTGTAGCACTTGTTTTCATAGGTCTACATGACTCTTTTGTAAAATGATAAGGAATATACCCATGTATGTTCCTGAGCCTCAAAGTTTTACATAAAGGATCTTGTAAAGTGAGTTCACCTTCTAGGACTATAAAGGAAATGTACATGCACAGGGATGTCTATCACATAGTCTGATATCAGCATTCTGTTTTCTAGAGATGAGATGTCAATTTGACCTTCTGTAAACCACTCCTTCCAGATTCCACTCTTGGCTCTGCCATCACTGTGAAATTCTCATGCTGTTGCAAGGTGCACAACCATTGGTTTTTAATGTTGTAGGATAAAGGTTTGTTTAGTTGTTTCCCAAGGGTTCCACAGAGCAAGCTGCATCCCTGACTCCCTAAAGTGATAAAAGTCATATGGACATTATTCTTCCTCACTGTCTGGGGATGTTCTGTCTTATGGAACAGCACTTGCATTCAAACCGTTTGAGTGTACAACTCACATCATGCCAAAGGGCAACACCAATGCGCTGGATCCCTCGCATTACAAGCATTCTCAAGGTAGAAAAGGGTGGTTGTGGGCTAGTCCTGTTTCCGGCATGTTTAAAACAGAAGGAAGCAAGACTTATTAGACTGGCTAGCATTGGGTCAGAGCTGATTCTTTCCACCTATGCAATGAAGCCATATGTCTGCACCCTCACTCCGCCACTGTGCCCTCACAGCTTGTATCCTGGTCTATAAATCTACACTTTGAGTTGGTACCTTGACATCAGTTCTAAATTATGCCTTTTGCTGCTAGTGGAGTTCAGCCTTATCTACACCTGGCCCTGAACTCTGTGATCCACTGATCTCTTTTTCCTGCTCGCCAAGTATTATTTCTAGAATGATCCAAATAAAGTTCACCCAAATAAGATTTTTGCCTCCAACTGAATCTATTAAGAATAATAAAATAGCTTAAGGATTGATTTAATCAATATTTGATGTTAGAATGAGCTGCCGGAAAGCTCAGTGCTGCCTTTGCTCTTCTCATTTTCATTAATCCAAAAGAAGATAAATCATATTAACTAAATTTTCTGTTCTAAATTGCATGGCATTATAAACTAAGGAGAAATGATCCAGAGAGAGGAACTGGAAATTGGTGGCTGTGGTTAACAAAAACCACAAGATTCATCTCAGCAAAGGAAAAGAACTCCCTAAAAGAAGGCCTTCTGTTTGCTTTTTCTATACTTCAAGGATAAATAGTGGAAGCAGAGAAGGCCCAGTGACTAAAACTGGGGAATCTACAACTCAAGTAGACAGATCACAAAATTGGAAAGCTGCGATCTGTAAGGAAGAAAAGCTGAGCTGACTTCAGAAAAATGCATGAAATCATACTTGGTCCTTTGCTCTGCAAGTACTTAACACTTAGAAAATAGTTCATGTGTGAACAATTCAAGCACCTGTTTTAGATACATTTCCCTTGTTCTAGATCCCTTGTCTGGGCCCCATGAAACAGACGGACAGTTTGCCTGTTACTATCAGTGTGATTTGGGGCAAGGCATTCAAATCCTTGGAGCTACAAATGCCTTATTGATGCAATGAGGAGAATAATCATTTCTTTGTCACAGGGTTACTTGAGATGTAGATGAGAAAGTGCACATAGAAAGCTCAACAAAGTGTCTGTTATTTCAAAGTGCTTAATACATGTTAATAATTTTAAGGTAGTATTTTTGAAATGATAAAATAAATGTCTGAGAAATAAAAGCTTGAGGTTCAGGCCAGTTCTAAAACGGTTGTTTTAACTACAGGAAGGAATGATGAGGCCATGTCATATGCAGGGATGATGAGAGGAAAAGTTCAGAATGACAGCCTTCTGAAAACTGCAATCCAGAGAACAGTACAGGGGCAAGGAACCCATAGATTCCAGCAACAGAGGTGCACACTCGGCACTGTGAAGTTCCGAGGGGGAGACAGGCTTGCCAGAGGGGGTGATGTGTGAGTTGGTGATGTCAAGATGAGTGAGTCTGGTGCTGAAGCTTCCTGAAGACCAAGAACAATATCTGTGAGACCAAAGGGCCTGGAAACCACAGACTGAGTGGTTTGATATATTTGAAATAGACAGAGGAAAAGCAAGGAATGGAGGAAAAACAGGGAATAAAAGTTGAGCAAGATGGGTCTAGTTTGTGAGTGCCTTGAGTGGCATGTTGGGAGTACACACATCACCTGGAAGACAAAAGTGAATTGAAAGACTCCACACTGGCAAAGAGTAAGTGCATCTTCAGGCCGCAACCATGGAACAGGATGGCAAGAAACCTGCAGCAGCAGAGGTGACGCGGGGGTTCTCCTGGTCCAGAGTCACCCTGAAGGAAGAAAATCTCCACAGTAGATGGTTCAATGTTCAACCAAGTGGGGCATGTGGTTCACAGGGCTATTCTCTGGGGAGGGGGTAAGGGAAGTACAAGCTACAGATCCTAGAGCTTATGCTGTTGGATGGATACTCAGAGGAGGTGAGGAAAGGAAGCCTCTTGTTGTAATCAGTCTCTGATTTCCTGGGCCATTGATCCAGAGGAGTTTAGGTAGAGTTTTCCAGGGTTCACAAAGCCAAGACCTCTACAAACTAGAAAGAATGAGGGATGAATGAAGCTGTTGGAAAGGAAACCCAGAACCAGTGGGAAGTGCTATGTTTCTTCAAAAGGTCTTTCTTGAAAAACATCTGGGAAAGATCAATGGGTAAAAGGGTCCATATGTACTATTTGGGGAATAACACAGAACACGACAGGAAAACAAACGCCATCTTTGCAGACATAGAACTAAGAATGAACTCCTAATCCATTCAATGGATGCACAATCTTAGATATGACTGAAACATGGGATTGAGGACCTACCCTGCAAGACCTTGGTGAAGATGAAGGGAAATGGTGAAAGTCACAGATGCAGTACAGAGACCACCGAAGCTTACTCTCTCAATTGCCCTTTCAGGGGCTTTTCTTTGTTGTTATTATATCTGTATCTGTAGAGAAATTTTCAGCTGCTTTTAATGCAGGCACTTTTCTGAATATCATAAGTTCATTTTAGTACAACTTCAAACGACCAACAATATATATTTAAAAATAACTCCCTGGCTGTTTTATTAAAAGATATTGGTAATTGATTGCTATAGTCATACTTGAGAGATTTTGACTGTTAAATTCTCAAAGGAAGTTCAAGCAAGTATATGAATTAATTTGTTTTAGCCAGCAGGTATTGAGAATTTGCAGCATCATTTAAAAGCCATTGGCTCAGGAAAAACAAAATTCTCTGTTATTCTTTCCTGAGCTGCAAACTGCATTATCAATAAAAGGTGACTAATTTTCCAACCTCAATGTATGTTGATTTCCCATCAGCTTACTATCTCAGAACAATAAACATTTTTCTTATCACCTGAACTCTGGGAGTTTATCTAATATCCTTTAGAACACAAGCTTACAACCTTATGAAGAGACATAAATTATTAAAACTAAACTCCAGTCATGTCTTGAATTACTCATTGAATGCATAATAGAGAGCTCTCATCATTATGGTATAAAATGAATGGAGAGTCAATGCAGATGAAGTGATCAAGGCTGCATGTTAGCTTCCTTGGGTCTTGGAAGCACTGCACTCTGCAGAGCCTTTGTTTATCCATCTGTAAAAATGACACGATGGCTATCCTGGAATCACTTCAGCTTATTTGGGACATATTTTTAAAGTGCTGCTGAAAAATGTAATGCACAATATAAAAGTCTGCCTGCATTATTGGTATTGGAAATGTTGCAATTTAGATTGAATTTTACACTGTCAGTTTAAAAGACTTGTTTTCAGCACTGGGTTCACTAATGCCTGACTCTTTCTAAAAATAACCAGCAATTTCAGTAAATTGTAAAAGGAGAACATTTGCACAGCTTCCTGTCAGTAAAGACCATTATGTGCTTGAAAGAAATACCATTTAGATACAACAAACATAAACCAGGAAATTCTCTATAGCTAACATTGTTCAGCAGAGAGAACATTCCCATAGAAACTCACCATGTCAACAAGATCTCTCAGGGATGTAAAAGACCTTTATTTTAACACAAGAATTCGAAGAGAGTTCATAAAACTCACTGTAATTTTTAAATAACTTTTTAAAAAAATGTAAGTCATTAACTAGCTTTTATTTGACACAAATGCCATCTACATGGTAACGACTCAGACTATATCCCCAGTCCAGGTAGCTCTGTTGAGACTCAGTTCCACTCATTCAATAGTCAACTTTCTCAAGGTCACACACTCGTTAAGCGGTGAGATGAGATTTGAATCTCAGTGTAAGTGTCTTTCCTTGACACCAGGAAAGATTGTCAAATTCAATATATCTAGATGGTTCAAGCATTAACTTTTATCTCTAGGATCAAGCATAAAATGTCTCTGGCTTCTTTCCTACCTCCTCTTCTTCCCCACACGGTTGTGATGGCGCTAAAATGGAGATATTTACACTTAAAGAAACAATGTATACTACAAAGTTTTATTAGACAGTATGAGCATCACCATGTTTCCACCAAAAATTCTACAATTATGCCTGTGTCTCCCCATCTCCTCCTAATTTCCTCCTGGTACAATGAAGCAGGAAGTCTCCTGCCGCAGACCTGTCATGGGCTTGTGTCCACCCCAACCCCACTTCCTCCTATCCATGCAATGATTTTTTTCCTTTCCTATCCTCTTTCTCTCCACATCATCAGTCTCTCATGTTCTCCTGGACTTTTCCCCATCAACATTTCGCAGTATCTTTCATTGAAAATGAAGGTTCCTCTTGAACCCCACATCCCTCTCCAGTTATCACCTGTCTCTCTTGCTTCCTTTCTGAGGGTATGTACTGAGTGGCTCACATGTTCATAAAGCATAACATGCGACTTCCTATTCAGTCTTCAGTCCATTTTAATATAATTCTTTCCATCCCTCTGAAGTCAGCAGAAATTATTCCTATTAAAGCCATCACTGACCCATTTTAAACTATTTAATTTGTTTGGAAGGGGCACTGGAGATTGAACCCAGGGATGCTCTACCCCTAAGCTATATCCCCAACCCTTTTTATTTTGAGATAGTATTTCACTAAGTTGCAAGACTGGTCTTGAACTTGAGATCTTCCTATCTCAGCTTCCTGAATCATGGGATTGTAGGCATGCACCACTGCTCCCAGCAACAATTTAATCTTATTTGGCCCCCTCCATCTCACATTCAGCATAGTAACCACTCCTTTCTCTGAAATCCTCTGTTTCTGTAGCACCACACACTAGCTGGTTTATCTATACATCAAGACTCTGAACTCACTTAGATGCAATCTCTTCCTACACCTGTATGTTCTCAGCTTTTAACGCACCTATCATCACCTTCCTTGCTAGAAGTTTTCATTTATTTGCCTTATTTGCTGGTTTGTTTTGAAAAAAAGTTCTGGTCCTCCACTTTTGTTTATTAATTTGCTTTGACTTTAATATTAATTTAGATGGAAAAGATACTCTATTCTAAAAAAAGGAGTATGGTTTTCTTTATTTCCAGCTAATAACAATTTATGATGTGTTAGTTTGTGAATTCATATACATATATGTGAAATAAATGGTAGATATGTATCCCATTCTATCTTCAAACTTTGTATTTTATCACTTAATAATGAAGTTGGCACTAGCCTCACAATGATGTGGGTTGATCTTATTCTGCATCAGTCCTAGGAAGACAATGTAGTAAGAAGCTGATCTCATGTGATCATCTGTAAAGTCTTCCATGGCTACAACACTTTCCTCAGTCTACAGTTTTAAATATCATTCTTTTTATGCATAGATATCACTGAAGTCAAGTTTTATGCTTGGATGTTTTAAGCATTATTGAAGTAACTTTATATACACTAAGTTCTCATTTAAAAGTAGATTTTTATTAAAGTGTAATGTAAATGAATTAAAATGCATCCTCTGTATTGCACAGCTCTTCACGTTCTTTGTTTTGGTACCAGAGATTGAACCCAGGGGCACATAAGCACTGAGCCACATCTCTGGCATTTTTTTTTTCATATTGAGACAGAATCTCTCTAAGTTGCTGAAGCTGCTTTGAATTTGCAACTCTCCTGCCTTAGCCTCCTCCCAAGGATTATAAATATGTGCCCTCATGCCCAGTTAGTTCTGCAAGTTTTGACAAAAGCCCAGTTGTATAACCACCATCAGAATCAAACACATATGGTACAGTTTCATCATCCCAAAGAACTACTCTGTGCCCCGTGTGGTCAAGTTGTCACGGGTCCCAAGCTCTGAGCATATGCTTTCTGCATATGGAGTTAGTTCTGCCTTTCCCAGAATGTCAAATAAATGGAGTCATGTAATATGCAGTCTCTTGGATCTGGATTCTCAGCAGAATGTTTTAGGAATTATTCATGTTGTGTTTATCAGCAGTTCATTTCCTTTTGTTGGTGAGTAGTATTTTATTGTATAGATATATTACTTTTTATTTACTCACCATTTGTAGCAGGCAGGCTAATCACCTATTAATGGCTGCTGAGTTCTAATCTCTGGAGGCTATGAATATGTTACCTTACTTATATATGTTATGTTACCTATGTTACTATATGTTACCATATGTTACCTCATGACTCTGCAATCAGAGTAGGTAGCACTGTAAAGATCTGTGACCCTCTTGATGGCGCCAATGCAAGAGGCTATATGGGGATTAGAGTGAGGATTCCAGGGTCTAAAGGTGGTGCCCAGCTGACAAGTAAAGAAAGTAGTTCAGTCTAGCACAACATGAGCTAGGTGTTCTTAATGCCTAGATGAGCCAGGAAGCATTTTCCCCTGGAGCCTTCACAAAGGAATGCAGCCCTGCTAATCTCTTGATTTTAGTCTGGTGAGTCCTCTACTAGATCTCCATCCACCAGAAATATAAGAAAATGAATCTGTGTGGTATTAAGCCACTAAGATTGTGGAAATCCATTACAACAGCACTGAGAACTAATAGGCCAGTGGAAAGACACTGAGTTTGTTTCTAATTTGAAAAAATTAAAAAGAAAGCCACCATAACATACAAGGTACACATTTCGTGTGGACTTGAGCTTTTATTTACAATAAGTGGAATTGTTGGGTGTTGTATCCGATGTAATATTTAGTACATATTTAGTTTATTAGAAATTCCAAAACTGGCCCCCAAAGTGAGTGACTTCATCATTTTGTAATTTCACAATTAATGTGTAAGAGTTCCACTTATTCTAAATTCTCATCAGTACTTGGTATTGACAGGGACTTTTTCACTTGTTTGTATACTTCATTCTAAGTATATGTCATAATCTCATTGTAGCTTTATTTGCATTTCCATAATGATTAATGGCTTTGATGTGGTGAAGTGTCTGTTCAAATTTTTTGCCAAGTTTTAATTAGGTTATTTATTTTCTTATTATTGGATTTTGAATGTTTATATATTCTGGTGTATTCATTTTCTTGTGCTGTGTAATTAAGTCAGTGGTTTAAAATAGACATGTAGACCAATGGTACAGAATAAAAGACACAGAGACTAACCCACATAAATACAGTTATCTCATACTAGACAAAGGTGCCAAAAACATACATTGGAGAAAAGATAGCCTCTTTAACAAATGGTGCTAGGAAAACTGGAAATCCATATGCAGCAAAATGAAACTAAACCCCTATCTCTCACCATGCACGAAACTCAACTCAAAGTGGATCAAAGATCTAGGAATTAGACCAGAGATCCTGTGCCTAATTGAGGAGAAAGCCCCAAATCTTCATCATGTCGGATTAGGATTAATCCCTGACTTCCTTAGCAAGACTCCTAAAGCGCAAGTAATAAAAGTAAGAGTCAATAAATGGGATGGATTTAAACTAAAAAGCTTCTTCTCAGCAAAAAAAAAAAACAATGAATGAGGTGAACAGACAGCCTGCATTCTGGGAATAAATTTTTGCCACTCACACATCAGATAGAGCACTGATCTCCAGCATACGTAAAGAACTCAAAAAACTTAACACCAAAAAAAAACCACAAATGACCCAATCAATAAATGGGCTAAGGAGCTGGATAGAAACTTCTCAAGAGAAGATATACAATCAATAAACAAATATATGAAGAAATATTCTCTAGCAATTAGAGAAATGCAAATCAAAGCTACTCTTAGATTTCATCTCACCTCAATCAGAATGGCACTTATCCAAAATACAAGCAACAATAAGTGCTGGCGAGGATGTGGTGAAAGACACACTCAAACATTGCTGGTGGGACTGCAAATGGGTGCAACCTATCTGGAAAGCAGTGTGGAGATTCCTTAAAACACTTGGAATGGAACCACCATTTGACCCAGCTATCCCACTCCTCGGCCTATATCCTAAAGACTTAAAAACAGCATACTACAGTAATGCAGCCACTTTAATTTTTATAGCAGCACAATTCACAATTGCTAAAATGTGGAAACAACCTATATTCCCTTCAATAGATGAATAGATAAAGAAACTATGGTATATATAACACAATGGATATTACTCAGCAATAAAAGAGAATGAAATTATGGTATTTGCAGGTGAATGGATGAAATTGGAGAACATCATGCTAAGTGAAGTAAGCCAACTTCCAAAACCCAAGGGCCAATGTTTTCTCTGATTAGTGGATGCTGACATATAAGGGAGGTGGGGGTGGGGAGCATGGGAGAAATGGAGGAACTTTGGATGGGACAGGAGGGTGGGGGAAGAGAGGGGGAACGGGAGTAGCAAAAATGCTAGAATGAGATGGACATCACTACCCTAGGTGCATGTGTGAAGACATAAATGGTGTGACACCATCTTGTTTGCAACCAGAGAGATGGAAAATTGAGCTCTCTATATATACTATGACTTGAAATGCATTTAAAAAGTAAATTAAAAAAAGAAAGAAAAGAAAACACACTATAGTTTGTGTTTCAAAAGTCTGGCTATGGCATAACTGAGTTTTCTGTACAGGGTGTTACAAGATTAATTTAAGGTGTCAAAAAGCTCCATTTACTTCTGCTCTCACCTAGAGCTCAGGGTTCTCTTCCAAGCTCTTCCAGGTTGTTGGTAGAATTCAGTCCCTTGCTGCTTTAGATAGGATTGAGGCCACTCTTTTCTTGCTGGATATTGGCCAGAGGATGCTCGCAGCTCCTATCAGTCACATTTCTCATAAAATGAAACCTAATCAAGGAAGTGACTATCCTTCCTCTATCACGCTAGAAGGCCTGCCAATATTCAAAGGGAGAGAATTACGTAAGGTTTATACATCAGGGCTCAAAAATTGTGGGACCAGCTGAAAATTCATCCCACCACATCTACATACCAGGCCATGATCAGAAATGTGTTTTGCAAATAATTTCCTGCATTCTTTCACTTTTTGTGCTTTGAAAAAGTAAACAAACAAAAACCCTCTTAAAGAATAGAAATGTTAAATTTGAAGTCGAATTTTTACTTTGCATGTGGTTTGGGGTAGTGCATATTAATCTTTAATTAATTTGGTGGTCTGGTACAGGAGTGTGGGTCTAGGATTCTGTTTTTACCCACATATTTATATAGATTTTTCCAGCACTGTTTGTGGAAGCATCCTCTTTCTCCAATGGATTACCCTTGCAACGTTGTGAAACATCGGTGTTTAATACCTATGGGGGTCTATTTGTGGCTTCTAGATTCTGTTCCATTGAGCTACCTGTTCATCATTTCACCAGTGTCTGAACTACCTTATCGTACATTAGGTGTTAAAATTAGATAATGAAGGCCACCAAATAGGTTCTCCTTCAAAATTTCTTGGGCTATTTATATTTTTAAGAGGTCACATTTGTTTTATAAGACAAAATATATTTGCTTTACTAGACTTTTACATTTTAGAATTAGCTTATCAATTTCAAAAAAAATATTTTCCTGGGATTGTGTTGAATCTACAATTCAATTTGAGGAATATTAGCATATTAATAGTATGAAAGCTTCCATTCTATGGACTTGCTACAGTTACCCATTTATTCTTTAGTATATTTTTTTAAAGTTTTCATAGTTATCAGCATATAGTCTGAATATATAGTTTGTATGTTTTAATAAAAATATTTCATGTTTATTGGTGCTATTTTAAATGCTATTTTTGAATTCAAAGTCCACTTGTTCACTGTTAGTATATAGAAAGACTATTAATTTTATACATTGACTTTGTGTCCTGCACATTTCATTTATTAGTTCTAGCAGAATTTTTAAGATGCTTTGATATTTTTCTACCTAGACAATCACAGAATTTGCAAATACAGTTTTATTGCTTACTTTGCGATCTGTAGCTTTGTATAGCTTTTGCTTTTGCCCTATATTGCACTGTTCAAGACCTACAGGTTTTTTGTTTAGTAAAAGAAGAGAGTATGGAAACTTGCCTGATCCAAATTTTGGAGAGAAAATGTTCACTCTTTCACCACTAATACGTTGTTATCTATAAGTACATTACAGTTTTTTCTTTTATTATTATTAAACTAAGAGAAGTTCTCCTCTACTCCTAGATTGTTAGAGAGATTGGACTATTAAAGGATGTTGACTCATTTCAAATACTCTTTGTGCATCTGTTAAGAGGATTATAAGGCTTTGTTATTATTCTGCTGATGCGATGAATTACATTGATTGATTTCTGAATAATAAACTAACCTGGCATTCCTAGTATAAATTTGTTTGATTAGAATACATATCTTCTTTGTAATTAGACTCTTTGGCTAAAATCCTAAGAATTTTGCCTTTAATTTCAGAAGACTTGCTTTTTTCTCATTTCTTTTAGTTCAACATTGTTATACGCTTTTGAATTTAGATTAATCTCAGCCTTATAAAATACATTTGGAAAAGTTCATTCTTCTACCTTTTTTTCTGGGAAAAAATGTATAGATTTGGTATTTTTTCTTAAATGTCTGATACAATTTTCCAGGAAAGCCCTCTAAGCCTGGAATTCCCTTCCTTGGAAATGCTGCTGTTGTCATTTTTTTAACTGACAAAACTTTTATTTATGTAAAAGCTACAGAACAATTTGGTTTGTTTATTTTCTGAATGAGTTTGGGTTTTAATGGAATTTTACTTTGTCTAATATACAGGCCTGAAATTATACACATTATACCCTTATTTTCCATTTAACATATGTAGGTTCCATAGTGATGGCTTATCTTTCATTTCTGATGTTGATAATGTATGTTTTTTTTTTAGTCATTCCAGCTATGCATTTACCATTTTTTTAGTGACATTGTATAAGAATCAATTTTCAGTTTTGTTGATTCTCTTTATTATTTCTCTGTCTTCAATTGCACTGAATTTTGCTCTCAATGTTATCTTTTTCCTTGTAGTGAGTTGAATTTTCTTGTATTTACCTTTTCCCCCCTCAAATTATGGTTTAGATGAAATGTCTCCCCAAAACTCACTTTTTAAACCATAGTCATTATTGCATCTAGGTTCGGAGGTGGGGCTTTTAGCCAATGATTAGTTCACAAGGGCTCTGATTCATGAATGGGTTAATCCATTTGGTGGATTAATCCACTGATAGCCAAATGGACTACCGGGAAGTAGGGTATTCTTGGAGGAAGTCAGTCACTGGGAGTATGACCTCAAAGGTTTTATCTTCTCCCCAACTCCTTCCTCTCTTCTTTTCTCTTTGCTTCCTAGCTGACATCAGCTGAGCAGCTTTCCTCTGCCACCCCCTCTTTCATTATGACATTCTGCATTACCCGAGGACCAAGAACTTAAGCTGGTAGACCATGGACTGAGAAGTCTGAAACTGTGAGCCAAAATAAGATTTTCCTCCTCAGTTGTTCTTGTCAGGTATTTTGGTCTCACTGACAAACTATTGAGGAGTACACTATTTAAATGGACGGGCTTCACTTCCTTTTTTAATGTTGCTGCCTTTCCTTAGATTTCAGGCTAATTGCTTGCTTTACAGCTTCATCTCTCTGAAATAGATAAGAATTAAGAGTTTTAAAATATTAATTATTTTATAATATTTAAAATATTAAAAAAATAATATTTTTAAAAATATTTTTTTAAACCTGGATTTTCCTTGTCCTAACAGTGGGACCAATATTCTTTCCAAACTTCTATGTCCTAAATGGAATCTAGAAATCCACAATGTTTTTAACACAATGGAAACAATTTTTATATGACACTAATCAAGCCAATCTAGAAATCAATGAAAACCCTAGTTATGACAGCTGAATCATGTGATAGTGTTTCCAGAAAGTGTACTGTGCTCGAGGGAATTAAAGAATTTCAAGGAACAGTCAGAATCCATTCTTGTCCTTAAAGAGCTTGCAATCTGTTGGGAAAAGATAGAACCACAGGAGAAATGTACAAAGAGTGCCCAATTCTCTCTTCTACTCCCCTGTCTCAGCTTCAGCAATAGGAATAGCCTGTTCTGAAAGACTGTGGCTTGAGGCATGACCTCATGGGATGTCACCCAGCTACCTCTGAGGAGCATTTGGGTTTGTGGGAAGCCTTGAACTCTCACTCAACTGCAGGTGTCTTCTTTTAGTAGGCCACTGTAAAAACAGCATACTAACAATCCCATAGGCAGCAGATTGGTAGAAGTTAGAATGAAATCTGGCTCAAAAATAGTGCTGAAAATAAACTATCCAATTCCCACCGGTCTTTGATGATTGTTGGAATACACATTGAGCAATTAATTTCTATTCCTGATGATTATGCCAAGGTGAGGAGAAGGATTAAAAATGGAAGTACAAGTAGATAGGAGCAAGGGGAATATTGGGAGCACAAGAGCCCAAGAAATGGTTAGAATTCAAATACACATGGAGATAGTTTTAAAATTCTCTGCAAAACGAGTTTTAATCTTGGGTTATAGCATAATATGGTGTAAGGACAAATTTGGCTTTTGAAGCAGAATACAGAAGAGAATAGGATGAACCAGATGTTTAGATAAATTGCTGAGGCCCCACAGCAGTTTTACTTAATGCCACTCTATCATCGGCTTTAGTACAATTTAAGATAGAAAGCACAGTCAGACTGACAAACACATTTGCTCAAGACCTTCTCCATTATAATTCCATTAATATCTCTGGGCCCAGAGCCAGACAGAAACATCTGTTACGGATTATGGTTTTGCAGAGATAAATGTGCAGATATTCAAGATTATTTTTAAGAAAATTTATCTCTAAAATGTTATGATAACGAAAATGAAAAAAAATGGTAAAAATATGATCAGAAAAGATATAGAAGTATTTTGGGAAAAGTGATTTTTAAATATTTAAATTGAATAAAACCAATATATTCACATATCAAAAATGCCTTAAATAAGAGTAAAAGAAAATATAAAATATTTTACCCCAATTTCTTGCCGCCCCCCCCAAGTCCCACTCCCCATTTAATTTCCCTTACAATAGTTTGGTTCTGTTTTTCAATAATTTTTAGTGGTTTTCCTCACTATTTCAATATATAAACTCATGGTTCCATTTCTTAAGCTATAAACATTGTTTAGATATTGTACTGCTATTTAAATTTTAAAATATGTGGATGATTTAATCGTGCTTCCTCTCCATCCAGTTTCTTGTTTGTGTTAATTTAAACCTCTCGTTATTATTTCACAGTTAAAAACAACGCACCACCTGTACTTCATCTAGCCCAGGTCTTCTATTAGATCATGTTCCACGCTTCAGCACTGTAGAAAATGAGAACAGAATGCCTGAGAGTCCTTCTCCTACAGCAGTCTCACTCACTATAGCCCCAACACTATTTCACATTCTTAAATTTATTACATTTAAATTCTGCTTTATAACTATGATTAAGACATCCAAGCATTCTGTCTAGGAGGATAATAAATCCGAAAACCCAGTGAGACAATGCATCATAATCAAGTGGGATTTATCCCAGGAATAAGAAGGGGTTGGTTTTCATTTTGAAAGGATAGTAAATACAAATCATCCTATTTATAGAACAAAATGTACATTTTAATAGATGCAGAACTATCATTTGACAATTTTTACCATCACACATAATTAGAAAACAAACTCTTGGCAGGCACAGTAGCACATGCCTATAATCTCAGCTGCTCGAGAGTCTGGGGCAGGAGGATCACAGGTTCTAAACCAGCCTCAGCAACTTAGCAGGGCCCTCAGAAACTCAGCAGGACCCTGTTTCAAAATAAAATATAAATAAGAACCAGGGATGTGGTTCAGTTGTTTATTGTCCCTGAGTTCAATTCTTAGTACAAAAAGAAAGAAAAGAAAACAAATTCTCAGCAAAATAATAAGAGAACATATCATTGTGACTCAAATTAAGGACATATGTAAAGAAACCTGCAGCTGTAAATTGTGTAGTTGTGAGACACTGAACACTTCCATCTCATGCTCAGAAGCGAGACAAGAAGGTCTGCTGTTCCTACCACATCAAACTGATGTGCTAGTCTGTGTTCTAAGCCTAGAAAAATAGAAATATAAACATTGGAAAGAAAGAAGTAAACTGTCATTATTCACAGAAGCGTGATTATCTACAAAGAAATATACAAGAATGTTTTAGCAATGATAAGTAAATTTAGAAAGGTCAAAGTTTAGGGAAAAATTGAAAACTAAATTGTATTTTCATACTCAAGCATCAAACAAGGAAGGAATCATTCCAAAAAATAATTGCAATAGCATTAAAACATTAAATTGCTTGGAATTAATAAAGATTTGCCAAACCTCTAAGTTGAAACTATAAGATGTTGCTGAAAGAAATGGAAGAATACATAAGTAAATTGAAGAATATACCACTTTCATGGGTAAGACAACATTATTGTTAACATATCTGTGCATTCAGCACAATTCTAGCCAAAACTTCAGCTGTCCTTTTTGTACAAATTGCCTATTCTAAAATTTACTTGGAAATAAAAAGTATTTACACTATTTATTTATACTTCATAAAACAATATTTAAAAGGAAGAATGAATAGGAGGATTCACACTCTTACTTTGAAATCGACTGTGACTGTGAAGTTAGAGTATCAAGACAAAGTGATTCAGTTGAACGGATAGGAAAGTGGATCAACTTAACAGAATAAAGTAAATAAAGAGATCCTTCTTCTTTGATTAAATCATTTTGGATAAAAATGCCAGTGCAATTCAATTTGAAAATGTTAGTCTTTTCAAAACTCCTACTATACTGACTTGGCAAACCCTGGGAAAAAAGTCTGTCCTTTTCCTAACACTATTCACAACAATCCACCCGTAGGTCCAAATATAAGAGCCATCACTGTGATAATTCTAGAAGAATATCTAGGAGGACAGCTTCCAACTCTGTGGTGGACAAACACTATCCAAAAAGCTGGACAAAAAGATAAATAATAAATTGGACATCATTAAAATGTGCAAATTCTCCATAGTTACAAGGTTGCTGTGATGAGTATGTCAAATGCTATAATGAGTTTGTTAATAGTACTATCATAAAGAATGTAAATACTACATAAAGAATATAAATACTAAATACATTTATTTACTTTTACTGGACAGTTTTTATCATCTTGCACTCTGAGCTATTCAAAGCTGTTTCTATCCAAGAAACATGTTTTAGTATCAACTATGTCCAAGCACCAAACTAGGCTCTAGGAATAATTAGCCAGGTCATAGTTTATGACCAGCACAAGGAATTGGTTGCCTGCCTGGTACTTTATATTTGCTATTGAATGTGAGAAGAGCTTTCCTGGGTGTAAGTAAAGGATATGAGGATATTATAGTTATTTCAGTAACTGAAAGCTATTTAAACTGTTCTAGGACCCACAAAGAGACAACCTAAGTGAAAACCTAAAAGCTGAGGAGGGGGCTGGGATTGTAGCCCAGCGGTAGAGCGCTTGCCTCGCATGCGTGAGGCCCTGGGTTCCATCCTCAGCACCACATACAAAGCAATAAAATAAAGATATTGTGTCCATCTACAACTAAAAAATTATTTAAAAATTTAAAAAAAAAAAAAAGCTGAGGAGAAACTATCCAGGTGGATAAATTAGGCACGGTGTTTGAGAGATGAAGGAGCAGAGGGAAGTTGAAGAAAAAAATATTTTGGGCAGAATTTTTTTAAACGCAAAAATTTGGGGGAAAGAGAAAGGTGGAGCACTTGATGGAGACCCAACTATACTCAGGATAACACAGGGATAGTGTAGGATGATAAAGAGAGAGATGAGAAATTAGGCTGGGTGTGAAAGCTGGAGTTGTTTTTTGAATGTTATATTTAGTAGATTAGATGTCACTATGAGGTCAGTGAGAAGATAGGGTGTGTTGGTTTGTTTGCTTTTAAGCAGGGAATCATGAGATCCACTGGCCATCGCTTGCTGCCATGTATAGGGTAGGTTGTGCATACTGGCAGTGCTGTGGTAGACTAAAACTGGACTCAGAGAAACCTGTAAGGAAAGGGACACTTACAGATTATAGGCAATCATGCCAGAATGGAGTAGCATCAGGTCTGGAGGGAAATGAACATAGGAAGTGTGAGAGATATTTGAGAGAACTTCACTTCTGCATGTGGAGGACAGGAGAGGGTGGTCTCATCATGTTGCCTAGGCTGGACTCAAACTCCTGAGATCAGTGGATCCTTCTGCCTCAACCTCCCAAGTAGCTACAACTAGAGGCAAATACCATGGCATCTGGTGTTAGTTTTGAATGTGTTTTTATAAATTTAAATTGAAGACAAAGGAAAAGACTATAGCTAAGGGAAACGAGTGATCAAGAGTAGAAGTTATTTATTTGCATTCATAATAGGAAATTTAGAACTACATTGTATAAAGGTGTCCAGGTTAAGAGAAGCATATTGGTTTGCTGGGAGTCCCTCAGGCCCTTGTCTATGTTGGTGACCTTGAATCTATGAACTCCATAGCTCTCAAGTTTGGTTTTGCAATGTTTAGGAATATAAGTCAAGAAACAAAGAAGTTGGTCCACTGGATCACTTCATGTTAGTGATTTTTCAAATGCACGTGTCAAAGAATAAAGAGGAAAGCTGACGTTATGGGCAGGGTGAATGAAGTGAAAAGTCATGGTGTATATGCTACACATAGAAAGAAACACAAACGAGGAGGCTTGAGAGGCAAGTGCGGGCATTTGTAATCCACAGATCTTGGTAAGGGTACAGAATTCAGCTACTCAGAGCTTCATTGAAAGGCACTCACAAGGGCAGGAGGGGTTCTAGTTAGAGAGAACCTGGTTAAAATGCAAGATCTGAGAAGCTGAATAATGCTAGGTGTGGCAAAGTCGAGAAATGCTTAACTGAGAGTTTCACTCCAGAGTTCCTGTGGACCAGCAGGAGCCTCAGAGGGCCCAGATCTGCCCTCAGGAAACTCCACAGGTGTCCAGCCAATGAGAGACCAGGGACTGCTAGCTGCTAGACACTGGGGAGCCCAAATTCAGGGTAAGAGTCACTCCAAAGACCCCAGCATAGGCAGCCCCACCCAAGGGCGGCCTGGGGCCATCTCAGTTTCGCTCCAGAGTTCCTGTGGACTGTCAGGAGCCACAGAGGGCCCAGATCCGCTCTCAGGAAACTCCACTGGTGTCCAACTAAGGGTTAACCAGAGACTGATAGCTACCAGCCACAGAGGAAGGCACACCCAGGGTAAGAGTGGCCTGCAGAGATCGCAGTGTGAAGAGGCCCCACCCAAGTGCGCTCTGGGCCCGCCTCAGTTCTGCTCCAGAGTTCCTGTGGTCAGGTGAGACAGAAGGCCCAAAACCTCCCTTAGGGAATGCCAAGGGTGCCCAGTTGAAGGCAGACCAGAGCCTACTACCCTCCAGCCCCAGGAGAGTTCACACTCACTGTAAGGGTCGCACACAGACTCTCCTGCTGGTGACCCTGCCTAAGTGAGACCTGGGCCCACCTCCAGTTCCACTCCAGAGTTCCTGTTCACCAGCAGGAGCACAGGAGAGGGGAAAAACAGCCCTCAGGGGCCACCTCAGGAGCCCAGCCAAGGTCACTCCCACTGCCCTCTAGAGGTAAATCCACTACCTCTGCCACCAACTTTAGTGGCAGTAGTGCCCATCTGGGGCACTGGGGGAACAGAAGTAGCTCCAAGGTAATCTGGAGTGTCAATACAAGATTATAGGATAGAAGCTGCAATACCTCAGATCGGTATTTCAAGAAAGGAAGATACATGATCAACATGAAAAAACAAGGGAAGAAAGTGCCCCAAATAAACCTGGATACCACTGTAACAGAATCCATTGACAGCACAGTTGATGAAATGTCAGAGAAAGAATTTCGAATGTACATAATTAAAATGATCAGCAAATTAAAGAATGACATAAATGAACAATTACAGGCAAAAACTGATTAATCCAACAAAGACATAGGAGAGCAAATAAAGGCAACCATTGATCATTCTAACAAAGAGATAAAAGAGCAATTACAAGTAGCAAAAGATTACTTTAAGAAAGAGTTAGAGATCATGAGAAAAAACCAATAAGAAATTCTTGAAATGAAGGAAACAATAAACCAAATAAAAAACTCAATAGAAAGCATCACCAGCAGACTAGATCACCTGGAAGACAAAACCTCGGATAATGAAGACAAGATATGCAATCTTGAAAATAAACTTGACCATACAGTGAAGATGGTAAAATATCATGAACAGAACATACAAGAAATATGGGACAGCATCAAAAGACCAAATCTAAGATTTATTTGGATAGAAGAAGGCGCAGAATTTCAAACCAAAGGAATGGACAATCTCTTCAATGAAATAATATCACAAAATTTCCCAAGTATGAAAAATGAAATGGAAATTCAAATACAAGAGGCTAACAGGACACCAAATGTACAAAATTTCAACAGATCTACACCAAGGCACATTATAATGAAAATGCCCAACATACAGAATAAGGATAGAATTTTAAAGGCCCCAAGAGAGAGGAACCAGATTACATATAAGGGGAGACCAATTCGGATCTCAGCAGATTTTTCAATCCAGACCCTAAAAGCCAGGAGATCTTGGAATAACATATTCCAAGCTCTGAAAGACAATAGATGTCAACCAAGAATCCTATATCCAGCAAAATTGAGCTTCAGATTTGATGACAAAATAAAAACCTTCCATGATAAACAAAAGTTAAAAGAATTTACAGCAAGAAAGCCTGCACTACACAGCATTCTTGGCAAAATATTCCATGAGGAGGAATTGATAACCAACAATGGAAACATACAAAGAGAGGAACTACACTAGAGGAAAGACCATTCAAAAGAGTAAACAACTCAAGGTAAAAACCAAAAACAAACCAAAATGACCAGAATTACAAATCATATTTCAATAATAACCCTGAATGTAAATGGCCTAAATGCACCAATTAAAAGACATGGACTAACAGACTGGATTAAAAAAAAAAGACCCAACAATATGCTGTCTTCAAGAGACTCATCTCACAGGAAAAGACATCCACAGACTGAAAGTGAAAGGGTGGGAAAAAACATTTCACTCACATGGACCCCGCAAACAAGCAGGAGTTTCCATCCTCATATCAAATGAAGTGGACTTCAAACCAAAGATGGTGAAAAGAGATAAAGAAGGTCATTTCATACTTCTTAAGGGAATCATACATCAACAAGACATAACAATCATAAATATCTATGCCCCAAATAATGGGGCTTCTATGTATATCAAACAAATCCTTCTCAAATACA
>CM053411.1:70338077-70453330 GCA_028644305.1 Xerus rutilus | reverse complement strand
TGCAGCAAAATGAAACTAAACCCCTATCTCTCACCATGCACAAAATTCAACTCAAAGTGATCAAGGACCTGAGAATCAGACCAGAGACCCAATGCCTAATAGAAGAAAAAATAGGCCCAAATCTTCATCATGTGGGATTAGGACCATACTTCCTTAACAAGACTCCTATAGCACAAGAAGTAAAATCAAGAATCAACAAATGGGATGGATTTAAACTAAAAAGCTTCTTCTTAGCAAAAGAAATAATCAATGAAGTGAACAGAGAGCCGACATTCTGGGAACAAATCTTTGCCACACACACATCCGATAGAGCACTAATCTCCAGGATATATAAAGAACTCAAAAAACTTAACACCAAAAAAACTAACAACCCAATCAATAAATGGGCCTAAGAGCTGAACACAAACTTCACAGAAAAAGATATACAATCCATCAACAGACATGAAAAATGTTCAACATCTCTAGTAATCAGAGAAATGCAAATCAAAACTACTCTAAAATTTCATTTCATGCCAGTCAGAATGGCAGTTATCAAGAATACAAACAACAATAAGTGTTGGCGAGGTTGTGGGGGAAAAGGCACACTCATACATTGCTGGTGGAACTGCAAATTGGTACAACCAATCTGGAAAGCAGTGTGGAGATTCCTTAGAAAACTTGGAATGGAACCACCATTTGAGCCTGCTATCCCACTCCTCGGTCTATACCCAGAAGACTTAAAAACAGTATACTACAGTGGTGCAGACACTTCAATGTTTATAGCAGCTCAATTCACAATAGCTAAATTGTGGAACCAACCTAGATGCCCTTCAATAGATGACTGGATAAAGAAACTGTGGTATATATACACAATGGAATATTACTCAGCAATAAAAGAGAATAAAATTATGGCATTTGTAGGTAAATGGATGGAGTTGGAGAATATCATGCTAAGTGAAGTAAGCCAATCTCAGAAAACCAAATGCCGAATATACTCGTTGATAAGTGGATGCTGATCCATAATGTGGGGAAGGACATGGGAACAATGGTGGAACTCTGTTCACAGGAGTGTAAGGGGGGAGGGGGCATGGGGACAGTAAAGGTGGTGGAATACGATGGTCATCATAGCCCTAACTTTATGTATGACTACATATATGTTGTGATTGTATACAACTTACAACTGGAGAATTGATATGTTATCCTCTATCTATGTACAATGAATCAAATTGCACTCTGTTATCATGTAAGCCTAAATAGAACAAATAAATAAATATGAAAAAATATAAAGAAATGCTTAACTGAAGTGGGTGGACATAAAGTCTAACCGAACCAATAAGGTGAAGGTTTGCCATGGCCACCAGAGAGGACATGGAAAGACTCAGAAGCATGGCTTGTGGAGTGGAGAGGAAGAGTCAAACACGGAAAGGAGAGGAATGGCACAGGGAGGTTATTACAGGCAAATGGAATGCCATGCAAGGTCAAGGGCACCCAGAGGAACGCAGCAGGTCTCAGAATTGCGAGTGCACTCATGCCTGGGAGCACAGGGCAGAGAGCCTTGGAAAGAAGGAGGCTGCAGAGACCGGGACTTCCACTGTATTACAAAGGAACTCGTGAAACTGTATTTCTCAACAGTAAGTAAGGTAGTTAGATGTTCACAAGCATGTGTCTAACCTTTGTGATCTAAATAGCAGGCTGTATACCAGCAGGGAAGTGAAATGGTACTGTTATCATACCTGGTTTGAAAAAGTTATTCTTCATCTCCAGAAAACTTCTAGAATGAGAGATTTAATGGGAAGGTGACTTTAAAATGAATAAAGATGTTTTCAGCAGAAAAAAAAAAAACTAAAAGAACTGCTGGAGGAGAAAGACAGAGATGGTCCATAATTAATATGAACATCAATCTTTTTGAAATGTTAGGAGGAAAGCCTATTCTTGCTGAAATAATTTGATTCGCTCCCTCTTAAAATAGCACAGGAGGGAAGAAAAAGGGGCATTGGTAAGAAGAGGATTGGGAAAACAATAGTGCCTGCTGTCTTCCCATGTTTCCTGTGGTGCACAAAGTCCTAGAGAGGAAATCCTGTCTGTGTTACACGCTGGTCAGTCTGCTCTTGGCTCCATCCCCCAGGAGAAGCTTTCACTAGTTGTTACAGTTTAGATATGAGGTGTCCCCCAAAAACTCATGTACAAGACAATGCGAGAAAGTTAGAGGTGAAATGATTGGGTTATGACAGCCTTAACTTAATCAATGCATTAATCCCCTGATAGGGATTAACTGGGTGGTAACTGCAGGCAGGTGGGGAGCGAATGGAGAAGTTGAGTCACTAGGGACATGCCTTTGGCATACGTATGTCCATGGTGAGCGAGAGTTCTCTGTTTCCTGATTGTCATACTCTGAGCTGCTTTCCTCTTCTATATCCTGAGTAATGGAACTGGTCATCTATACACTGAGACCCCTGAAACCAAGAAAACCAAATAAACTTTTCCTCTTCTATATTGTTCTTGTCCGATCTAGTGGCAAAACAGGTGACTAAAACACTAGTTCAAGCAGTAAAGGTATCTCCAGAAAACAAGCCTTCCTTAATCAATGTTTATTTCCAAAGAAGTTCTGCTCCGATGGTATTTTAGCCCAAAGAACAATCTTCATAATGCAATCTAGCAACATTCCTGACAAATGGTGACAATACATATCACATAACATCAGTATGACATCTTGTGTAATACAGCATTAAAACTATCTTTTACTGAAAGGCCATGGGATAGGAAGATGCTATATATGTGTCGTTCCTGCTCATCCTTACACCAGCCCTATGAGGCAGACATAAGCCTCATTGTGGAGAGAAGGAAATCGAGACCCAAAGACAATGTCGACACATTAGAGGTGAGGGGGATCTCTGTGGTGGTGCATCCTGTAATCCTGCTGCGGGTCACACTACCTTCTGAGTATCAGCCTCTCTGGTCAATGGCACTTCCTTAGAGAAAGTCTAGAGATGACATGACAAATTACACCCTGTTGCAGCTCACAGCTATGCGCTTTCCAGCTCAGTGGCTCTGTGATCAGGGATCAGACCTGAGACCCCAGGCTAGTCCAACAAATCCATGCTGTTCTTTACAGCCATACCTGGAAGCTGAGCTGTGTCAGCGAGTGTCCCAAAGCGAAGTGATGATTTTTGCCCTTCCCAGTGCTGAGAGAGGGACAATTATGCCTGGTGATGCTCTTCACTCATGCACTCGTTCATGCAACGTGCATTTACCAAGCACCATCTATGGCTCTACCATGACAAACATTCAGAATACACAAATCAATAAAAAGGCTTCCATGCCCTCGGTGTGTTCGCAGGTCAGTGAGGGCAGAGCCAAGCCATAAGGATACATGATTGCAAAGCAGTGTGACAGGACAAAGAGAGCATCATGCAAACTCTAAGGAAGTGGGCAGAGTAAGAGAGGCAAAGAGAAGCAAGTGTGTCACAGTTGGGCCATGGGTGTGACGGACCACCCTCCTTCTCACATTCACTGACTACAGGCAATTTGTTTTGGCAGAAGTGTTGTTCATCAGCTCTATTCAGTCCTCAGTCAGGTTGGTCTAGTAGCAAAGGAAAGATCAAAGATTCACCTTCCAAAATCATCTAATTTTATACTAAAATTTTTTCTATTGAAATTTTGGCTATAATAAAATAAAAACAAAATATACCTGTTATTGCTGATTTCTCAAATTCAATTGTATCTTTCCAGATTTCTGAAGATTCCTTTATTTTGAATACAAATTTTATCAATTAGGAGTTGCACTCCCTGTGGACAACAGAAGTTCTGGAAAAAATAGGTAAGATATTTGTTTCCTTCTTTCCTTATAAAAAAAGTCAGGTAGCAAGTTCTGGTGAGATTGGTTTGGATGATCCACACAATGAAACTTATATGGCCTAGGCAGGAAAACTTGACAAGAAAAAAAAAAGATGGCTGCCTTGGGAATGGGCAGAGCAAAGAGGGCTGCACCAGCCAAGTCTGACTGCTTGTCAATAGCTTCCTTGGAAGACCATTGAATAATTTCTATTTATGTTTCAAAGACAACTACTATATCACAAACCCATCTACAACAGACTTCCCCCAATGAGGTTATAGAATAAGAAAAAAGTTGAAGAACCAGTATTTCAGGTGCAAATATTACTCTCACATACTCACCAACATTTATTTTTAGAAAATTTCATTGCTTTGGTGTTTTAGGGAAACATTTATAAATCACTATATTAATAAATTCTAATACAACAGGAAGGAAAAACAAGCTAGTGTGTTCAGCTCCACTAAAAGTAACAGAGATATTTATGGCTCTAAAAGCAAAAGACCTCCAGACAGACAGGAAAGAAATGAAGGTAGCGCTGATTCATTTGTACCAGCTGATTCAATTTATGCATTTGCATTCATTATATTATTCTAGTCCTTGCTTAATAACTTTGTGTTGACATGTATAAACACTGGTTCCTAAACTATGTATCTTTCTTTTAAAAAAATGCAAAGTGTCAAAAGGAAAGAGGCTTATATTTTTGTGCTTTGATACATTAAGCATTAGGGAAAAAGAGAAAATACAGCATGAAGCAAAAATATAATCTGATTTGAAGTTGGTATTCTTGGCCTAGCAATTCCAGCTAGCAAAGCAATCTACTGACTCAAAATAGGATCTTTTTTAAAGAGGAAAACTGGCATGTGTGTACATGTGGGTATTTATGTAGGTACATATGTGTGTGTATATATATACACATTTAAAATACATGCATATGCTATGCACAGGTGTCTTGAACATCTTATTTAATATCTCAAACATGTATTTCCTTCTAAAATAGGTGCTTATACATTTTAGGTAGCTTTATTTGTTTGCTTTATTTTGCTAAGGAACACTAACACTCCTTGAGGCAAATCCTTCCATCAGGAGGAGACTGCTCAGAGTTTTATATAGGGGAAAACTCAAAATATTTGTCATCACAAAGGTTATATTACTTCATCAAACTATTTCAGTCAAAGATATTTGATCAACTTAGTCTCATATAATCATTTTACTATCAGTTATTCTAATACTTGAATTTAGTAATTTCTAAGTCTACTATATTTTCCAAAAGTATCACTGAACATATTTAAACATACTAGCAAATTAAATAGTTTTCTGGTTAAATAGATATTTTGTTTATTTGTATCTATTTATCAGCTGTAATAAGTGATAAGACATTAACTTATGTCTGTTATGAACTAGGACCTCTGGGGTCCCCGGGGCTTCAGTGGGGGCACATGTAATTCTCAATGCTGTCAAGAGTGGGTGGGTAATTATAATCTCATGCAGTAGGTTTTGCAACAGAAGCATGAGATCTGAACCTTGATTTGAGTAGGGAAGTTTGAGTGGAAATATTTAGAGATGGCCAAACTCAGTGTCTTTGTTATACACTAATGAGTAAACACACACACACACACACACACACACATACACGTTCACTTTGGGCATGCTACTCAGAAGTGGATCATGATGATCATTTTTCCTAAACTAAATATTTTTTGGAGTGCCTTACTGGAATAGTTATGAAAGTTACACTCAGTCTTTTGAAAAGGCTTTGGATTCTTCTCAGTCCTTCAAAAAATATTTTTCACACAATATTGATTTGAATAAATATTCTTTTTTTTTTTTTGGTACCAGGGCTTGAACTCAGGTACTCGACCCCTGAGCCACATTCCTAGCCCTATTTTGTGTTTTATGTAGAGACCAAGTCTCACTGATGAATATGAAATTTGAGGTAACCTTAGAAGAAAGACAAGGTCTTGGATACTCCTTAGATCATCATCAAAGACCTAGTGCTGGTCTTCACAGGGCAGCCAATAGAGGAAACTCAGGAGGTATTTCTGATAGGGAGAAATCAATATTTCCTGGCCTTGTCTCTGTGCTTTTAGTTTCCACAGATGTGTAAAGTTGCTGTTCTTATCAATCAGGCCAGCCATATGATAGCAATAGTTCATTATGGAGTCACTAAAATTAAGGAAGATATGGGAAAGTCAGCTACAAACCTAGGTGAATATTGACTTTGTCGTTGTAACATAGGGAGAAAACTCAGGAGAGAAAATAGAGTTAAGGATAGAATCACCCAATAGCGATAAAAGGTCAAGGGAAACTATATAAATCCAATTCCTCTATCTTAATTAGTTCTTTGGACTGAGTGCTTTGACCATTCTTCTGGTTACACAGGCCATCTCTTTTTAGAACAAAGAGAAAAGAGGATTGGTATCTGTTGTTTATAATGTTAGCCTCACAGCTTCACACTGTGAACCAGGTGTGTGTTAATGTGTGCATGTATGCACACCCAAAGTACTCAACGCAGGCTCCGCTCCTTGCTGCCATAATAGATTTAATCCTGGGACCACCTTGGACACACACCCATTTGCCTTGAACTTGAGATCTCTGGCTCCATATCCTACTTTTATGACTTCCAGTCTCTTCTTTGCTTGGGAAACCCAAAGCATTCCTCTCCTGGAGAGGAGCTGAGTTTGTTCCCCTTGGCTTCCTCTTGCTTCCTCCAACCAGTCCTTGGACCATCTCAAGGAGTTGTTGAAGTTCTAAAGATGAGGAGTAGCTTTATGCAGGATCTGGAGGGGGTTGAGGTGGACAGACAAGAACACCTGGATTTCTAAATACCTGGATTTTCTAATTGCAACACAGGTCTGTTGGGCTTCTTCATAGGTTGTTAGTGTTAATTTCCTGCTTCACTAGAAGCCTTATCCACTTTAAAACATCCAGGTTTGCTGGCCTCTATTTGGTACAAATACTGCCCTAAAGATATTGTAGACTCTGGTCCTTTTAATTAGGAATCTCAGCGTTTAGGAAGATGTCCAGATGCAGGAGCATCTGCAAAGGGAAAGTGAGAAAGGGTGGCAATGAAGAGCTCCAAGCTGATGGCAGAGATAGAATCATTATTAACGGGAAATCACTGAATTTTGGTTCCAGTTAAGCGTGAAACATTAAGCATTCCTCTAGTGTTTCTCTCTGTGGTATTAAATTGACTACAAATTGTGATTTTTAATGGAAAATATGATGAAGCGTTCAGCTGCAGCCCTAGCTACTCAGCTCAAATTCCCTCTTCCATTGTTTATTTGCTATTTTAATACTTCAGGCTTTAGAATCAAGAAAATTCTTCTTAAAGTTTATTTTGTAAAATTTGCTAAGAATCCAAGCTAAGTGAATCATCACCATTCAATGTCACTTTTTAAAGTTTCCACTTAGCTTTCCACTAGGTCAGAAAAGTGATATTTATATTGTTTAGTGCATCTCAGCTTTTGGGCTATAAGCATGAAATGGCTTTGTTTTTCCCTAAAAATCTTCTTCCCAACTGTGCTGTGTCATTCCCTTTCCCTAATGAGTAATCTCTCTCCTAATAATATCTTAGTCTTACTTCTATATTGTTACAGCTTGGATCTGGAGTGTTCACCCAAAGGCTTATTTCTTGAGGGCTTGTCCCCAGCTAATGACATTACTGGGAGGTGATGGACACCTTAGGAGGCGAGGCTTCTCTGGAATATGTGGGTAACTGGGGATATGCCTTTCAAGGGTTTATTTTGTTTCTGGATCCTTTCTTTCTCACTCTCTCTCTATATACTTCCTGGCTATCATGATGTAAAGAGTTTTGCTATGTCATGTATCCCCTTGCATGATAATCTGTCTCACTACAGGCCTAAAAGCAATGAAGCCAGACACCCATGGACTGAAACCTGTGAAACCATGAGTCAGAATAAATCTTCCCCCTTAAGTTGATTTTATTAGGCCACTGTGATGAAAGTCTGACTAACACAGAAAATTGGTACCAGAAGTAGGATCACTGCTGTGACTATACCTGACCAAACAGTTCAGGAGCCGTTGGAACTGGTTTGTGCAAGAAATTTGGAAAGATTTGGAGATGCAGGTTAGAGAAGCCCTAAAATATTATAAGTGGAGCTTAACGGACAGTTCTGATGTGAACTGAGAAGACCACTATGGTGCTATGGATGCAAATAATAAAGGCTGAGGCTACAGATAAAAATGAGAACTCCACTGAGAATTGGACTAGAAGTTTTTCATGTCACTTTATGGCAAAGATCATGCCTACATTTTGTCCATACCCTGAAACTTTGTGTGAGGCTGAGTTTACAGATGATGGATCAATTAATCTGGCAGAGGAAATTTCAAGAGTGCACAGTATTCAGGCAGTGGCATGGGCATAGCTAGCTTTCTTTAGACAAATTTACTGTGAGAATTTAGAGCAAAGGGCAGAGTGAAAAGTTTTGAAAAACTTACAATTTTTCCCTAAAAGAAGCAAGTTTAAAGTTAAGGCCAAAGAAGCTGTGACTGCTAAAGAGATTAGCACCACTATAAAGAAGCCAAATAATTTGCACCAGGACAATAGAAAAGGTGCCTCCAGGGCATCTCAGAAATTTCCCAGATGCTATCCCTTGCAAGTTCAAGGATGTCTGAAAAACCTTGCTTTGAGAAGAGAGCCCTGGGCACTCTCTTTACACAGAGCCACCTAAGAAGTTGTTTCCCTAGGATTCATGTCATCATGTTCAATTGTCCAGGCACTCAAAGGCCACAGCAGCAAAAATTCAATGTAGCCAGGCTTGAGCTTTCAGCAAATCTTAGTGTCATCACATGATGCCAGTTTTGTAGGAATGCAGAACACAAGAGTTATGGGGCCACAGAGTCATCTGAGATTTTTAAGGAAAGCTCAGGAGGTGAGGCATTTTGTAACAGAAGCAGAGTCCCCGTGGGTGGCCCCTGATAGGGTGATGTTTGAAGCTATGAGAGTAAAGCCAAAGCTGCAGCGGAGACCCTAAGAAGTTAGAGATGCCAGGAACATGGAGTAGCTACCAAGGTAAATTACAAGCTTTGAGCAGACTCAGTTCAGGAGCGGGGGGACATATGGGCTATAGACAGTAAGCCCGTTCAGAAGGGGCTGCCCAAGCCCTCATGAGCTCATCTTTCCACATGTGTCCTGGATGCCAAACATGGAGGTACAGGATTTAATGTTTGCTTTGCTGAGTCTGTCTTGCTTTGTTCTGATTCTTGCTTGTTATTCTCCTGTTCCTTCCTTTTACAATGGGAGTTTCATCCTATGCCACTGTATGTTAGAAGTATCTAACTTGTTGATTTTTTTCAAAAAAAAATTTTAGAGAGGCTCGTAGCTTAGAGTTTGTCTTGAGTCTCAGAGGAGACTTTGGACTTGGATTTTTAAGTGATGCTGCAACTGTTAAAAGTTTGGAAACTTTTGGAGATGGACCAAATTCATTTTGCTTTTTGAGATAGGCATAAGCTTTTGTGGAATGTTATAGGTAGAATGTTATAGTTTGGATCTGGAATGCCACCCCAAAGGCCTGTGTTTTGAAAGCTTGGTCCCCAACTGATGGCACTGTTGTGAGGTGGAAACTTTTTAAGAGATGTGTCCTAGTTGGAATAGGTGTGTCACTGGAGGTGTGGTTTTGAAGGCTTTGTTTTTTCCAAGACTCTTTTTATCTCTATATCTCCTTTCTGGCCCCTAGGAGATGAGTAACTTTGCTTTACCCTGTTTTCCCCCCAGGATATTCTGCCTTACTACAGGTATAAAAGCAATGGGGTCAGACACCCATGAACTGAAACCTGTGAAACCATGTGCCAAAATAAATTTTTACTCCCTTAAATTGTTCTTTTCAGGTAGTTAGTCACAGTAGCAGAAAAGTAACAAACATATTGACTCTTCAATCACTTTAAGTTATAGGGGAGTCTTATTCTGGTATACAGACTTTATTTATAAAGAATCATTTATATCTGAATTAAACTTATTTTCTCCTTTACCAGTATAGGAGAGAACTCTTCTGGAGTGTGATGTGGGCTGGGGAGAGAAGGGGTGGCTACTTTCCATATAGTGTGTGACCTCTGTCTGTCTCCTAGGTAATAGTTTCCCAGATGTTGCATATGCTGAAGAATAATGGACAGGTAGAACCTGGGCAAGTAGCTTTCTCTTACCTGACTAGACAGATTATAATTTTTTTCTTTTTGCTACTAATCCTCCTCATGTTCCTTCTATGGCCATTAATGTGTTTTGGGTGAATTTCCATGGGGGCATATTAGTGAGATACTCAGAGGCCTTTTCCACTGACAGAAGGTCCTTGTCTGGCCTGGCTCTTCCTTCACCTCAGTCCCCTAAGAGAAGATTCATCTTTTGGCCTCTTGCTGTAAGATCCCCTCTCCCAGCAGGTGACGTTTTTGGATGAACTCACTGTCTACAGTTTAATCTCAACCACTTCCTCCTTAGACTTTTAGAGAATTTACATATTCTTTTTTTTTGGTACCAGGAATTGAACCCAGGGGTGCTTAACCATTGAGCCACATCCCCAGCCCTTTTATGATTTAATTTGAGACAGGGTCTCGCTAAGTTGCTTAGGGCCTTACTTGCTAAGTTTCTGAGGCTGGCTTTGAACTTGTGATCCTCCTGTCTCAGCCTCTTGAGCCTCTAGTTTTGCAGGCATGTGCCACCCTGCCCATTTTACATGCTCTAATCAGGAAAAAAAAGTTACATTATTTGCTGCATTACTTCAGCCCCTTTGTTACTCTCATGATCTCCTTTTTAATTCTTTATTTGGCAACAAAAGCTACTCAGGAGTTATAGGCAAAGTCATCAGCATCTGTGAAGTGGCAGCATCCATCTCACAGGCTTTCCACATCATTTTGAGTGATTCTTGTGGAACTCACTCCCTTCCCTTGCTCATAGATAGAGAAGCACTTTCCTGATGGGAAGTAATATCCTTCAAAATGCTGGTTTCTTTCTCTTTGTGTGCCCTGTGCTGGTCAGGGTGAGCACTTGGCAGGGGTGGTGATGCTGGGTTAGTTCTACATCTTTCAGCAAATCCAGCAGGAATGGCTGAAAATGAGATGTATTTTCATTCTTCAGTTGGGATTTAACTTCTCATCTGATAAGGCATGAAAAAAATTTCAATTAATAGCATCTTGAATTTAGTTGTGACTTTCCCCTTTTGCTCCCCTGCTTCTGAGAAGAGTCTTGTTTAGATACAAGCAGCGTGAGTGCATCTCTAACCATTCCTTTCTTAATGGTGCTGCCTTGGTGTGGTCTTCAATCCAAACAAGCTTTTCCTTGTATGCTGGTTTCTTAGATAGATTAACCTTTCTATATTTTCCTAGTTCTAAAGTTGATTATCCCTAATGTGCATTCAGTTTCACCCATCCATTGGCCCTTATTTCCACACACATACTCTCTTTCATCTGTGGATGCTCCATCTTCTACCTTGAGATGGAATTGCTGGAGCACTAATAAATACCCATGATTTCCTTTGGATTTTCAGCCTGTCCTCAGATGCCCCTACTTGCTCCTTTCCCTAGAATCTCTTTTTCGTCAGGAGAGTTGTTCATTAATCTTCCCTTTATGGACAAAGGCAGTGGAAGCCCCAGGCCCCACAGCCTGATTCTTCCCTCTTCCTTCTGACCTTCTCTCTCATCTTTACTTCGTCCAGTGTGTGGTGATGAATAATTCAGAAGTTTGCCTTGGCTCCACCATAGATGTGGATTCTCTAAACTATTCAAGGCACAGTTCAAGCTAAGTATCTCTGTCTCACTCAAGAAGTTAGTCTCAAATCTGGCATATAGACTAAAGGTATCCTCAAATATTTGCTCCTGACACTAAAAGTTACATGGTTAGAGTGACTGTGAGTGACACAGAATTAACCAATCAGAAAATCCAGTGCCTTGCTGGGCTTCTGTTATCCTAGAAATCATAGAGAAAATAGATTATATAAACAGAATGAAGGATTAACCCTATTTAATGTAATTTCATTTTATTCAACAAGCACATTAATGAACACAATCCCTGACCTCGAGAAGCTCCCCATCAAGAAGAATGTGCAAACATCTACCTGAGTAGTTCCAGGAAAGGTCAATGGGATGATGGGCTACCACCAGAGAAGGAAGAGTTGGGGAGCATGTAGGGAGAACACATGGAAAATGTTACTCTTGGGTTAGATCTTGGATATTTACCAAGGCGAGTGGAGCAGAGCAAGGTCAAGGGAGCCCAGGCAAAAACAAAAGAAAGCAGACCTTAGGATGCTTTTCAAGACCAGCAATTTGTCTACTGAGTCTGAAGACTGGGAGCTGAAGGGAAGAAAGAGATAATACAGGGGGAGAGGTAGTGCTGAAGACGAGACTTAGTTTGGATTTGATTCTATAAGCAAAACTGAGTTAGTTAAGATTTCTAGAGGAGGAAGTATGGTTAGACACAGTTACGGGAAATTCAAATACATAATCACATTTGATTAGGACAACAACCCGAAGAGGCAGGTACTGCCCTTATCCCTGTCCCACAAATGAGGAAACTGAGAGTCTAAGGAATTTAGCCATGTGCCAAGGATTTTTCGGCTACCTAGGGACCAAGAGAAATTGAACCCAGGGTAAACCCCACTGTCTATTACCCACACAGCCTTTGATGTCAGGTAGTTTGTGCCCAGGTTTCAGGGAAGGTCAGGTATTAGGGCTGAAGGACTTAGGGAGATGGTAAACTAAATTAGGGCTGCATTTGGGAGTGCAGACAGGGAAAGATTTCTGGAAGCAGAGAGTGCTTAAGGTGGAACGGGGAGCTACATGCTTTTTGTAGTGTGCTGATGCCAGGAGTACCGGGTACCACAGAAGTTAGATGAAAGTGGTGTGGTGCTTCAGAGGAGTGAGAGATTCCTTTCATGACAGATTAAGGAAGGCCTCAGGAACCAAGCACAATTGCCTTTCACTATTTGCATACCCACTGCTGCATCCCGACAGCACAGAGTCAAATGTGCAGCAGACAGCCGTGCTTAAGAGCTGAATGAATGAGGCATGAACGCGTGAAGGAGTGCATGTAGGATGGAGAGAAACAGTTGGACTGAGGGGTGTACTGTGAGGACATATTTCCTCTGTGCATACTTCTCCTTTCTCCCTAGATATGATCACACCCCTCAGTTCTGTCTATAAAAGACTTTTTGATTTTGCTCATTTCAATAAACATACTGTGTATGAAAGACTGACTTCCTGCCAGAATTCTTATCTATAGATGTTTATGCAGGTCTGTCCAAATGGTAAAGCAAGAGCAGAAAGGGACTTGGAATCAAACAGACTTGGTCTTCACTCCTGTGACCTGATTTTGGACAAGATACCTCAACCGTTATTTCTCCATCTATAAGAAAGAGTGATTAGCAGCTCTTGAAAATAATTATCCTTAATTACTCTATTTTCACCCCACAAAAAGCAAGCATTGGGCATGTACACCGTGCCTGCTGAGTGCATGTTCCAAGATACAGGAGGAAAGTTCAAACTCAAAGGAAAAGCTGACTGCCACCATATTGGAAAACCATTTGCTTGGCATAAAGGAAAATTGATCTAAATATGGAATGTAAGCATTAAAATTTTATTCTCAAAGTGCATGACTGAATTGAGTGATGTTCTGGGCTCACTCCATTATGTTGTTAAAGCCTCTACTTCATATGGAGGAGGAGTGTGTTTAAAAACTTGATGTTCCTAGGGGAATTTCATAGTGGTGAATAGCAGCATCGTGGGGAGAATCCTTATGGAATGAATGATCCTGACAACTGCACATTGGGCTCATTCCAGCCAAGTTATCACATCTCTGCTGTTGCTTCTGAAAAACAATTCTGATTGAATTAGCCACTGAACTTCCATTTCTTTGAAACTATTATAATAAAATAACAACAGTAGCAAAATATAGCACCAATACCCACCATCTACTAAACATCTTCTCAGTATTAAGCACTATAAAAGGTCTATTTTACTTGATTCCACTTCATCATCAAAAAATTTTATGTGATAAAAATTATCATCTGCCATTTAGGTCTAAAAAGATTGAATCTTAGAAAAATTAAATAATCTTTTGACATCATCTAATAGTAAGTGCTGGACCAGGATTTGTGTCCATAGCTATTAATTTGAAAGTCATTTTATCATCCTACTTTTCACAGTACAGGAGGTACTCTTCACAAGCTCCAGTCCTGGAAATTTATTGTCAACAAATGCAGCTGGTTATGGGCTGCTACTTGTCTTCCTCACCTGAGCTGTGCCTGTCTTTTCTCAGATTGTATGACCTGGATTTAGAACATAGCTGGGCCTAAGAAATACCCTCTCCTGTCTCCACCAGTAAGGAATGAGCTTAGTGGTACATCCTATCCCATGTCCCACTGTGACCAGGATATGTCTTAGTTTTCATTCATAAAACAAGGTGACTCTACCTAAAGCTTGACTGCTTACATGGCTTGATTTACTTCAGGGATCTTGGAAAAGACACTCAGTGGAAAAATCTTTAGTCTAGCTAAATATTTGTTAATTTTGTTGTTCATTTCAAAGAACCTACTTTTGGGTTCATTTAATCTCTATTATTCTCTTTCCATTCTCTGTTTTGCCAATGTCTACTTTCATCTTTACTACTTCCTTCGTTGTTCCTGGTTTTGGTTCTGTTTGCTCTTAATTTTCTAGTCTTAGACTGTGAGGTTAGTTATTATTTGGGAATTTGTTTTTAATATGGGCATTTATAGCTACAAAATTTTCTCAAAGCATTCTGTTTGCTATACCCCACGTTTGTTGAGATTTTGTTTTTATTCATCTCAAAGTACTTCTAATTTTCCTTGTGACTTCTTTGATCTACCTGGAATTGTGTATTTAATATTCTCATATTTGTGAAATTTTTTAATTTCCTCATGTTATTGATTTCTAATTCTATTTCCTTGTGTTCATAGACTGTATTCTGCATAATCACATCTTTTTAGGTTACTGAACACTTTTTTATACCCAGGATATTGTTTGTCTTGGAGAATGTTCCGTATGTGCTTGAGAAGAATGTATATTCTGCTGCTTTAGCGTGGAATGTTCTATAGAAAAATGCTAAGTCTGGTTAGTTTATAATGTTTTCCATGTCTTCTATTTCTTTGTTAATCTTCTGTTTAGTTCTATCAATTATTGAATTCTTTGTACTTATTAATAAATGATTCATATTCCACAAAAAATACAACTCAGTGGCTCTTAGTGTAATCATTAGGTTGTGCAACCATCACTCCTACCTAATTACCAAATATTGTTATAATCCCCAAAGAAATCCCATTAGCAGTCCCACTCCATTCATTTTCAGGGCACTTTCCTACTGGCAGAGTCCACGTTGATTTGCAGCATGATTTCTAAAGGCTTGGGCCCTCACAGATGAATTTGAAATCACTTCCTTTGGCTCAAGCTTACTCTTTTTAAAAATTCTCAAACATATTGACAAGTAAACTAATTAAGGGGTAAAATATGGGCTATTACTCAGAATTCAGATGTACACTGGAATTAGAGGTGGAAGACCTGGATTCAACTTGAGGATCTGGCACTTCATTCACAGAACATGTTACCTCCTCTCTTATTTTTCTTACCCATAGAAGGAAATAATGTCACCTTCACAGAATTTTTAAGCAAAACAAATGAAATATTGGAATTTATAAGTAAGGGTCAATACAGATGTGAATTGTTTTTCCATAACTCCACAGGGGAGTTATGGACACTGCGCTTTGCCCAAATCCTCAAATCTGGAATAGAAAATGATAATTTTCAGAGACATGAGCCCATAAAGGCCACCTTCTGCACCTTGAACATCTATATTAAAAGTGATTGATCCTTTTCATAACACCTTCAGAAGACAGTCTCAGCATTCCTTAACGTAACATTTTTCTCACAGGCATTCACCAGCCCCTGACCCTCCCTTCACTCCTGCTTCTCCAAGATCTGGACCAGTAATCTGCTACTGAGCAAGCCTAATAATCCTGAGAGTGGTCCTGTTCAGCCCTTTGTTGTTGGGTTACAGCTTTTCTAAGGGTAATAGCACATAAGTTACCAGCTCAGGAATCATCAAGAAATAATCTCAGATGCCATGACAATGTCTCTTCTGCTGCATTCTCATCTCAGCTCTTCCTCTGCTGACAAAAAAGCACTGGTCAACATCTCCTATCAAATTATCTTGCTGAGAACTTAAACTCTGTAACCAATCTTCCATGTTCATTTTTGTGGGCAAATTAACTCAGGTTTTATCTTACTTTATCAGTCTGCTTTTCAATATTGCAATCTCCTTGGTAGCTAAATTCCTAATGATATTCACACAAAGCTGCCCTGGCTAGAAAATGTACTAATTCCCTAACATTTCTTTGGTCTGCTGTACCAGAGCCAAAGTTTGTTGTCTAAAAAGAGGAAACTATGGAAGAAAATAAGTACCTTACTCAAGGCCACTGGCTTAATTAGTCAGATATGAGATATAGAACCCTGGCTCTAATTGGTCTGCACATTCAAATCATCAGAGGTATGCTTACATTTTCTGATGCCCAGACATGTACTACAGATCCATTACATCAGAATCTTTTAGGAGTAGAACTGAAATCAGTGTTTGTTAAAACTCTTGATATAACTCCAACATATGGCCAAGCACCAATGATTTACAAAATGCTTCTCGAACTTTGATGTGCAATAGCATTACTGAAGGATGCTAAAATATAGATTCTGACTCAGGAGGACAGAATCAGGGAAGGGCTGAAATTCTACATTTCTAACAAGCTTCAGGGGTTGGTAATGTTTGAAAATCTAAATAGTTTTAAAATATCAAAAATTCTGATATTAATGAATTCCAGTCATCAAGGCGCCTAATTTTCTTCTCTTCTCAACCCTTAACCTCTTCTTAACTCATCTTATCTCTTAATGTGAAGAGCTTTGGAATAAAATCTAGTACCATGTTATCCAAAGTATGGACCCCAGAATAGAATTACTAACATCACCGGGAGCCCAGTTACAAATGCAGATTCTCAGGCCCTTTCTCAGAACTACTGAATCTGCATTGGATGAGATTCCCAGGGGATTCCTCAGATTGCAGCGGATATTCCATATCCTTTTTGTTAGAGGTCAAGGGAAGGGAATCTCCCAGGAACAAGGCCCAACTCTTCTGACTCATAGCATGAAGCTTCACAAGTATTTCAGTAAGGGACTGAGACACAAAGTTTGCAACCTGAAAAGTATCTCCAGTGGCAAATATTTCTGGAAGAACCATCCTTGGATAGCTAGCAAATCCCACTGCACATGTGCCCACCACCGTCGCCTCTTACTCAACCTAGCACCCATTGCTGAGTGACATCCAGGTATATATGGTTCTTCTCTAAGGCCATTTTCCTTCACACAGAAAGTCATGTTGTCATTTTATTCTCAACTATCAGGCAGTTTCCATTTGAAAGCTTTCTGTAGAGAGGGTTGTTTTCTGCTCACCTTACAAAAGATACAGATGTCCTTTCAGAATTAAGCTATGCATATGTGAGTCCCTGTGCTTTAGGAATACAGCTGTACCTCCTGCTCCATCAGCAGAGCCCTGGCAAGCACTCTCACTGCTGTTTTCCATGCCAGTGTTTTTCTGGCTCTGCAATGCAGTAGATTCTCTGCTGCCAGGGACTGACCGACTTCTGGGTTGTCATATTCTCACCTGACTCTCATTGTCTTGGTAGGAAGGCCTATAGTAAGGCTATCCCATTTCTAAAGTACATTGAAATATATGTAGCAGATTCTATTTCTTTGACTTAGCAGTTAACAAAAGAAAGGAGGACTTCAAAAAGCCGTATTTTACCTTCTGTGTTCAAGCATCTGCACATGGATCCCTTGGTTCAGGCTAACCCTGAAGATGTTACTCCTTTACATGGCCCCACACAGATTCACTCTGTCTCATTCAAAACTAAAATAACTCAAAAGAAAAGAAGAATCTAAAGTGATAAATATTTTTAAAAAGTCACTCTAAATTCTCCCCCTGAAAAAGTAAAACTGATTCCTCTCCCAACAAAACAGAAGTTTGAAAGGCTATAATTCATTCTCAAAAATAATGAAAAGATATCATTACCTGGCCTTCATTTCAGTACGAGTAGCAGGGATTTGAGAATGAGGCATATTTGGGTTTGGATCATGATCTGCTGTTTACAGCACTGTAACCTTGAACATGTCACCTAATCTCTCTGACCCAAAGATTCTGTATCACTGTAGAGGACTAATCCACTTCAAGGGGAAACTAGAACCTGCCTGAGAGCTGGGGCGAGGTAGGCATCAACAGACACAGTAGAATAATTACAACTGTTGTACTTATTCGTGGTGGCAGCCTTCAGCAGCACTAGTGGCAACAGCATATAAATACACCATCTGCATTCACCAGGTACGTGCCTATGGATCTGGGATTTAAATGGACTTAAACACTAAATGTGTCCCAAGTGTTTACATAATGGATGAAGATAATTAGTCAACAGGCAACACTAGTAAATTCCTAAACCATAGTTTTACTTGCAAGGTCGGTAAAGAGGACAATTTTCTATTGGCTGAGAAAGCCACATGGCTGCTGATAAAAAGAGACGCTTTCTGTGAAAACAAACACTCTCATGTGTCAGCCTGGGTCAGTGTTGGGCAGACAGGTCCCAGGCTGAAGGCCTGGCCTGGGTAAGACCTCAGGATTTCAGTAGAACAAGCAGGACCAAAGTTCCAAATCTGAATCCTTTGGATTAAAAGTCTGAAATCTGCTGAACCTCTTTGCATGGTAACTGTGGAAATCTTCAGCAAGACTGTGCCATCTGTCCAGTACTAAACCTATAGGAAGGAAGCCTTGGTGGAAACAATCACATACAGAAACTATTAAACAACACGCCCCAAAGGATTTCCCTACATGCTGCCCTCTTAATACCTGGAACCGTTGCTCCACTTTCTGGCAACACTTGGGGGAAAAACGACTTTCTGACATTACGGTCACACTTTTTGTTTTCTCATTTTGTGAAGTTGTAGCAAATTCTGTATACCATGTAAGATATTACCTAATACTTTTTATACCAGAAAAAGTCAGGAAATTATCCTTTAATTACAGTTTAGATATGAGGTGTCCCCCAAAAGCTCATGTGTGATGATGCAAGGAAGTTCAGAAGTGAAATGATTGGGCTGTGGGAGCCTTAAGCTAATCAGTGCATGAATCTTCTGATAGGGATTAAATGGATGGTTACTGTAGGAAGATACATTATGGCTGGAGGAGGTGGGTCACTGGGGGCATGTCTTTGGGATTTGTCTTTTGTCCTTGGTGAGTTTGATGAGTGCAGTTTGATGAGTTCAGGGCTCTCTCTCTCCTTCCTGGGTCCATATCCTGAGCCACCTTCCTTCTCCATGCCTTTTGCCATGATGTTCTGCCTCATCTTGTGCCCAAAGCAATGGGGTTGGCTATCTGTGGAACGAGACCTCTGAAACTGCGATCCCCAAATAAACTTCTCCTTGAAACTATTCTTGTCAAGTCCTATGATCACAGCAGTGAAAAAGTAGTAAAACACCTTTCAACTTTACAGTTTCAAGCAACATAGAATTTTCAATCAGTGAATTACCAAGTGAACTATACTGATTCATATATCAGTACCAGTGAGTTGCCTTAGGAAGGGTGAAGTCTGATTTCTTTCATCACAGATTTCAAAATATATAACAGAAAAATTAAAATAAAGTGAAATAATACTGAACTACTATTGGGAACAAAGATAATCCCAGAAATCCATTCACTGAATGCCTCTTATACGTCAGGAACCACACTAGATGGCATATAAATTGTACCTGATCCTTACAACAATAACAAAAGAGAGGGATCACCTCTTTATGTTATATGCAGAGAAACTGAGGCTCAGAGAGGGTAAGAAACTTGCTCAAAATCATAGCAAATGATGGAAGGGCTGGTATGCAAACTTTAGACTATCAAGTTCCAAAGTTGTTGCTTTTCAGAATTAGGAGGACAAGAAAGAAGCCTCAGGGATGTAAATAAATTGAAAGTCCATCTTATTCATGCCAGCAGGAGAAATGAAGAATGACAACTTGACCAAGTGCATCTTTACTTCAAGCTGTATGTCCATGGGCATAGAGTCACACTGGTGCATTCCATCTCCCTCTTCCAGAGACAGCAATTTCCACTCAGCAGCTTCTTACTCAATCCTCCCTCCTTTCTATCTCTCTTTGCTTCCCCCCTCCCTCTCCCCTCTCTCTCTTTGCTTCCCCCTCCCTCTCTCCCCTTCTCTCCGCCCCCCCCTCCTCCCGTGTCCCGCAAAGGGCCTCAAAATGAAATATATCTAGTTAAACCAAATGGCTCTTGACTCTGTGTGGCCCATGCAGCACTTCACCTGGCAGATGTCTTCACTCTGCTTGGAACATCTCAAAGTATCTGAAGTGGGCATTTCCTCATCCAACATCAGCATTCTCATTGTTACCATTGACAACTATGTTCTGGTGCTAGGGACTTCAGCAATGTCATCCGTAACCCTCACAGCAACACTGCAAGACAACTCATCTTCCCAACACTTGAAGTCTCAACTTTAGGGCTTCTTGATCCCCCAGACTGTTCTAGAACACTCCAAAAACACCTCACACTATTCCCCCACAGCCTTTATCAAATCACATAACTATCTGTACCATGATGTCTTCTTCCCTAGATCCCAAGACCATAGGATAAGGACCATGTCTTTTTCATGTTTATCTTTTACTCTCAGCAATGAGGAAAATGCCTTTATCATGGTTGTTATTCAATAAATATTCTGACTCATGAATGACTGAAATGAGTGAACATCACATAACTATTTCTAAAACCACTTTATAAATGAGGAGACTTAGTCTTGGCATGAAAGTTTAACTCAAGGTCAAGGTCTAGTTTTGGTAGCTTGAGGACAGCTGAACCATTTTGCCCAGCTGTGTCTGCCTCCAAGGCACAATCTCTACCACATCACACTGAGCCTGGCTCAGCTCTGTGTAGGTACCCACTTGCTAGTGGAGTCTCAAGCATCTGTTTACTTTCTTCCTCCTGATCCTTCCACATACAAAGCTAGTCAGTGTCTTTTGATTACACTGGAATCTTGCTCACTGGTTTTGGCAGGGCCTACCACTGTGGTCACATCAAGAGTCAGTCACTAAGCCACTACCTCTGCTGTTGTTTTTCTTGCAAAGATAAGAATTCATAACAAATTTTTAAAATAAAAAGAGACCAAGGTCAGAGTAGTTGTAGAAAGCTTATCTAAGAGGCCCCGTCAAAGCAGAAAACCATTTGTGGATTGAAGATGACTCATTCCACACATAAGCAGAAATGGAGAGAGTTCTGAACAGTTGAGAAGAAAACCCAGAGTCATAGAAGCTCTGAGGCAAGGCATGAGAGCCTGAGGCACTGGTCAGGGGATCTGGTCTGAGCCCCAGGTCCTTGTTGGGCATGATGATAAAACCCACTAAGCACTATTGCTCCAAGGGCTAAGTCATACATTATATTTGGAAAATGATTGCCAAAGCCTTCATAAATATGAAAAGTTGAAGGCTGACAAATAAAGATTGAGAAATGAACATCTTATTTCCTTGGACAGACTAACCTCAAAAGAACTTCACAAAAGTCACTATATATATATATATATATATATATATCCACTGTGACATTTGAATACCTGGGAACAGGGAAGTTATCTAGGAGCAGGGAAGTCATACCTTTGTACGCAGGCAGCATTTTAGGTTTGGTTTCTGCAGACTTTGCCTGTTCAAGGAAGTAATCCTCAGGGAATCCATCAGATTCATCGGTAGCTCAAGGAGCAGCTTTAAAACCGTTGGCATCATCTGCAGCACAAACTTAGATTAAGCAATTTATAGGCGGAAGAGAATGTCTAATTTGCACATAACTGATGGCAGGAAGATGAAAGATGAGTTCATAATATTTCGGCTGACTCTGCAATACAGCTTGGAGCCTTTTTTTAATTTCCTTCAAAATTCAAAGAAAGAGAAATACAAGCATAATGATTTCACTGCTTGAGGATAGGACTCTGCTCTGTGCTCCAAGCCCTGAACAATTTGCCTCTGTCCTCCTAGGTCAGCCTCATCTGAAATAGGGCCATGATGGAATTTGCTTTCTAGGGTACCCCAAAGCACCTCTGTGTCTCCCCAGCTCTGGGCTCTCCTTTTACTCATGAATTCACTGCTTTTCATTCACAGGTAAACCCTTCTCTGGCCCTGGGTACTGGGCAATGCTGGAGAATGTGATCTCAGAGACGACATCACCCACACACAGATGATTACTGTGACATGTGCCTCTCCCCGGTTTCCATCAGTTGATATCCTGTTCCTCTTTCCCAAACACTGCTATTCCTTGATGTCTTTTCTGAACCCTGTAATCAGGCACAACCTTTCCTCCTTGCTTTGTGCCTAACTGAATAGCTGTCATCTATTAAAACTCGGTGGCAATTGCTAGGGTGGGTGCAATAGGTTAACAAGTGGTATGGGTTAAGGGCTCTGGACAAGTCACTTGGCTTAACTTTCAAAATAGCACTATGAAGTAGATAGTTTCATTAAGCCCAATCTTACATAAGATCAGACAGGACTTGGAGATGCACTGTGTCCAAGGTCACTCAGCTGTGTGCGATGAAGCCGGCTTCAAACCTAGGCAGTCTGACCACTGCAACTGGGCACATCATCTGCCCCCACACTTGATCTCAGTCATTTTTCTTGTCTCTGCCCAGCCTCCTCCCTAGGCTGTGACTTCCTTGAAAGCAGGGTTTGGCTCATTCACCTCTCATTCTACCCTGCCTACCACCCACCACCCCCGGCCGATGTGTCCCAGTGGGATAGGCACTGAGTCAGTATTTGTTGGATTTAAATGAATTCCATGGATACCCAATTTAAATTCTGATGGTCTTCAGACCATCCAAATATGACCTTTTGGATTCTTATAACGCATCAGCTCACTTTGTACTTCAATATTTTTGCAGTTTCATTTGCATAAACTATCGGTGTTTGTGTCTCCAGATGTCTTATCATGCTGCAAAGCTGGCTGCGTTGGCTTTGATTCATTCAGCGGCTGTTAAAGGAAGTGGGCAGGGAATTCGATTTGTCCAAGAGGCTGAAAAGCATTTTAGAGGATGGATGGATCAACTAAGAAGGCTGCTGGGCTTTGCCAGGAGGAAACAACTCAGGAAATGCTCTGTACAGAGGTCCCTGCAGACTCATTCTCAGCCGGAGGCCACCTGGAATGGCTACCTCTGTCCCCACATCACAAAGTCCAGGATCCAATTTAAAAATACAGCCATATTTTCTCTCCTAGACATTCTGGAAAAACTTTTTTGCTAGGAGTCGTAAGTCTGGGTGCAGTAGAGTAACTAGGACATTCATCTTGTGTAATAGCACCTGAGCTCTAGTCAAGGTTTCACAAGACAGGAAAGATGTAGCTCCCAATGACAATAAGTCCACGTGGACTTCAGGAAACTGAAGAGGTGTAAGCGCTAGGGACCTGATTGATAGCACTGCTGGTAGGATTTAAGCAGAATAATACAAAAGACAGCCATTTATCCACTAATTTGTAGCTATGGTTTTGGTCTCTAATGGCCCCCAAATGCTCATTGAGTGTTAAAGGTGTGGTCCTCAGTGAGGTGATACTGGGAGGTGGTGGGAGCTTTGAGAGGTGGGGGCTACTAGAAGACCCTAAAAGGGAAGTGCAGAGTGCTTATTTTTTCCATTCTCTTTCTTTTGCTTCCTAGTATGAAGTGAGTGGTTTTGCGCTACCAGATGTCCCAACCCTGACGTACAGGATTGCTACAGCTATAACAGCAACAGGACCAGTGGGTCATAGAATGAAACTCCCTAAACTGAGCAAAAATAAGCCTTTACTCTTTATAACTTGATTATCTAAGGTATTTTGTTATAGTGCCAGAAAGATATCTAACATGTTTGGTTAAAAAAAAAAAAAGAGTGTGTGTGTGTGTGTTTTCTCATTCACTGGATTAAATTTCTTAAGGATATAAAAATTATTTAGTTCTTTGTGATATGAACAGGTGGGCAGTAATATCATGACTATGACTATAAACCTCATCATCTAGGACATCATCGTTGTCAAGGTCAAAGGAATTGGCAATGAAACTGACTTCCAGTTTCCCAGTACTGAGTCCATATCTTATTCATTTTCAGTGAGAGGTGGCTTCTCAGGAATTAGGTAATATCTGTAAGAGAAACAAATGTGAACTGATTTACAATAGGGAAGTGTGATAGAAGCTCAAATATAGAAAAAAGGTCCAATACCAAGAAAACAGGTGAATAAATTTTAATATACTCATTGAAATATTACACATTAGATCCACAAACTGCTACAACACATGACAGCATAAAGAAATTTTACTGATACAATACTAAGTAAACAAAGTGGGAAGCCAAAGAGCATGTAGTAAATGACACCATTTATCTGAAGTTCATGAATGGTCAAAACTCTTCTAAGCAGGGAAAAGATGAGGACAGAATGTGCCCAGTGGAAGGAATACTGAAGCAATAATTTTGTTCTGTAACTACATTATTTCGCATTTCAATAGTTTCCATGTGACTTCCTGTCCCCCTCCCTCTCCCTGTCTGCCTGATGGGCATTTGCTCATCCTTTAGCACTTGACTCACTGAAGACATCCAGGAAAGTTTCCCTTACCCACACAGAGTACCTCTGGGAACTGGATCCAGACGCTAGAAACGGGTTTCCTGTGGGAAAGTGGAGTAGATTTATGAGCACAATGGGTAGCAAAGAAACCTACTGTTACTGGATGCTCTTGTTGCATGGATTACTCATTTAAAATGGAACTTAGGGCAAAAAATAAATAAATAAATAAATAAGTGAAGGCAACAGTTAGGAGCCTGAGCTAGGAGTTTACCACAGTTTAGAATAAAGGGATTGATGCTAGATAAGCCCCCCAGAAGCTTTCTTCCTCTCACCCACCACAACCCAAAAGGGCACTATTTCTTTCTCAAGAAGGCAACAGCAAGTGAAGAGAGACTTCTTTTAAAAATATTCTATGGGTTGGTCACAGCAAGGTTCTCGTGTTAGGCCCTTACTTGAGAACTGAGCTGATAAAATGTAAAATACGCAAATAACAAAATTGACTTTATTACCCGAACTAAAATTTGACTGGACCTAATGTCCTGAGATTGAAACCCTTTTACTTACTGTTTGGGCTCCCTCAGGCCTCTGCTGTGTGATGACATCCCTCTAGAAGAAGATATGGAGAATTATTATAAAATGTCATGCTTTTTACCTTGAAATGAAAGAATCTGACTTTGGAGAGGTTGGGACACTTTTATGAAACTGGATCCACAATTGATTACGGGTGGCATAAATTTAAAGTTACCATAAACTGCAAACCACAGCTAAGAGGCTGCCTTCTGGAATCCTAAAATCCTCCACTCTACTCTAACTTAAACTGCTCTCATAACAAAATGCAAACTCCTTTTATTCAAACTTGCCAGAGATATTTAGTACACATTTACTCTGTGCAGTATATGAAAATAATACATAGTTCTAATTCCATTCAATTTATGTTATAATAAATTATAAGTAGGAGGAAACTGCAACAAAAGGCTGTAGTTCAAGCCACATCTCTAACATTTTGTAGCGTGATATTGAGCCAGACACTATCCATCCCTAAATCTTAACTTCATCCTAGATTAGATTAACGACACAAAAAAACAGAATTTTTGTGAACATCCCCAAATTTTCACATGAAAAGCATCCAATATATAGTTGATTTTCAATAAAAGTTTTCATCTCCTTTGTGTATTTTTCCCTATGGTATATTAGTATGGCTTATAGAAATCATAAAACTACTGCCTCTCACTTCTCCAACAAAGCTGCAGAACATAAATCATTTAAAGAGTCAATATGATGAGACTGGGGTTGTGACTCAGTGGTAAAGCACTTGCCTTACACGTGTGAGGCATTGGGTTCAATCCTTAGCACTACATAAAGATAAAATAAAATAAAGATATTGTGTTCGTCTTTTTAAAAAAGAGTCAATATGATGTAATTGTTGAGCATTAGTGTAGAAAAAGCCACAATTAAAATATACTCAGTTACTTGCTGTTTCCTTTGGGAAATTTGTCTTACTTTATGAGTTTTGATTTTGTTTGTAAGAATGATGATAAATCATCTCTTTTTGTTTAGGACTAAATATTCATGTTTTCTCAAAAGTCATATGTTGAAATCCTGATCCCCCAATATGATGGTATGAGGAAGTAGAGCATTTGGAGAAGATTCATTAATGAAGGTGTAGACCTCTTGTTGGGATGAGTGCCATTTTTAGAGACTGGAAGATCTCTTTACCCCTTACTCCTCTCTCTGCCACGTGGGAACCTGAAGAAGGCCCTCACCAGAACCAGCCAAGCTGGCATCCTGATCTCATACTCCTAGCCTCCCGTACTGTAAGAAATAAATGCCTCTTGCTAATGAGCCACCAGGGCTATGCACTGTTTTGTAGCCTGACTGAATGAGACGCCTCCTCATGGGCAATGTAAGGATTCATGTAGCAACTGCCTAGGATACTCTTTACTTGAAGTAGTCATGGAAAAAACATTTGGTTTATTTCTTCATTCCTTTAAAAATAAGTGCATTTTTCCATTTTTAAAAATAACTTTGTGAAATTTGTTGAGATAATTGGAGAAAGTCATCAGAAGGAACATAAAATGGAAGGAGAAACACTAAGCCATAGTGTGCGTGCCTCAATTCTGTGTCCTAAACCACAGGCACCATCAGCAACCCTCCTGTTGATCCAGCTGCACTTGGTCACTTGTCAGTTGTCAAACTCACCTTGTCAGTGATCCCAGCCCTCAGTGCTTTGTGGGTTCCACCTACAATGTGTTTTCTTCCATTCTTTTACTCCAGTTGACTTCTTCAAAACATATACCTCTCGCTGATTTGACCCCATTAATTGATCTGGGTGTCCGGCCAGCTCCCAAGTGCTTTCTAACTAACCCAACAACTCGTGCCTTGGGATCTACAGCAGATAAGTCCCTAAGCATGTACTCTAGAAAATGTGTTCATGGTCAGAGCTAAGCTGTGGACCTTTAAAAATGTATATGTTGAAATCCTGACACTGAGTAACCTCAGAATGTCACTTTATTTGAGAATAGGGTTGTTATAAATAGAATTAGTTAAGATGAGATCATAGTGGAGAAAGATGAATTTTAATCTTAGTTTGGTAATACATTATCACAGAATAAATAGCGACATTTATTTCTCACAGTTCTAGAGGATGGAAAGTCTGAGAACAAGTTGGTGGTGGGTCTGGTTGCTTCCTGCTTTATAGATAGTGGTCTGCCCTTTGTATTCTCACACAGAGGAGCAGAAAGACAGGGAAAAGGCTCTTCTATCTCCTACAAGGATCCCAATCCCATTCATAAGGGCTCCACCTGTATATCCTAATCACTTCCCAAAATAGGAGGGAGGGAGTTAGGATTTCGAAGTACATTTTGGAGGAGCACAAACATTCAGGCCATGTCAACCTTTACCTACGTCAAGTGTCCTTATAAACAACAACAGCAAAAATCACCACACGATGAGAGAGAAATGCAGAAGCGAATACTATGTAACGCTTGGTGTTATGCTGCCCCCAACCAGCCATTATCAGAAACTAGAAGAAAATGGGAACAAATCCTTCCCCAGTACTTCGGCCGAAACATGGTCCCCATGACACATGGATTTTAAACTTTTTGGCTTCCATAAATGTGAAATGATAAATCTGTATTGTTTTAAGCCACCTAGTTACATGTTACCTTGTTGTGGAAGCCCTAGGAAACCAATACTAGCTGATAATCAATATGCTCTTTAATAGCCAGCCAGTTGTCCAGAGTATTGATTTTTCTAATTGGTACATAGATGATCTGTCATTACTCTGAGTCTTCTAAACACCTCTGGCCTCCCAGCCCACTCAGACTCTTAGGGTGCATGAACTTTGCCCATGATTCAAAAACTGAAGACTTAAGCTTTGTGGCTTCAGCAAACTGCATCTTTAAAGCTACAACCATCTACTCAGGATGGATTCCCTTCTTCTTGCATGAAAGGCTGAAGAGCATGCCCATTCTCTTCAACCTACTATTATCTTACTGCTTCTTTTGGTCACACAGTAAATATTTTACCACCAAGTTCTTCAGAGAAGAAGGAAAACTATTACATTTGGAGACTGGGAAATCCAAGATCAAGGCAGCAGCAGATCCTGTCTGGTGAGGTCTGCTTTCTGGGTTTCAGGTGGCTGCCTAATGAAAACCGTCACCCATACAGGCCTGAAATAATACCTGTCAAGTAGGAACAGATGCAAACTACAGTTTTAATATGGACCTTGACTTTCCAGGGAGATTATGTTTCAGAACCTGTATCCATGCATTTCAGTTGCCATGGACACAAACAGCCATGTGGGTATAAAGCTAGCTGTTAGGTAGCAGTCAGAGGAGATCTATGATTACCCTGGATCTCAGCTGATTCAAGGAATAATAATGGACCCTATATCTGATAGTCAACTGTTCATGGGAACAGCCAGTGTGGTTTACTTTCTTCCAATAACACTAGTAAGTCACATTTGTCACATTAATGAATGAATGGTTTATTTAACAGATATTTACTGAGGATCTATGTGTGAGGGTATGTTATGCAATCAGTCAAGGATGTCAAAGTGAACAAAACATGGCTTTATTCTTCAAGGATCTCATTCTAGTTCAGAAGGCAGATCTCCATTATGGTAAATTTTAAGAGACAAGTTTTATAAATTATAGAAGGAACCATTCTTGGTAGAATGGAATCAAGAAGGAAAAGGCTGTACAGAATAGAGTGGGTGGAGGCTGAGTCCTAAAGGGTGAGAGAGCTTGGGAGGGTGGGCTTTGAAGATAAAGAGCATGGCTGGCGTTGAAAGAAGGGGGCATGGGAAATACAGAGGCATGAAAGATCTGGAACACTAGGAGACTGCTGAGAATATTTCTCTTTCAAACAGACAGTTCTGGCATTATGCAAAGTACTAACGAGTAAAGCCTCCAGTGTTGACAATAGTCACTGGAACAGGTTCAAAATCTGGAAAGAGCTCCTCATGAGGCATGGGCGCAAACTATGACAAAGTCCACAGCTTTACATCTTTAGAAATACTGAATCATCGTCAGAGCAAAAACCTAGTAAGTTAAACATTTCAAGTGACATTAAGTTTACTCATTTCACAAAGAGATCACAATGGTCTTTGGAGGAGCCCCCAGAAGAAGAAATATCAACTGAGAATGAGAAAATAACTATTCCTCCAAAATATCACATCCAGTTACCAGAACACTCTCATGAAATGTGCATGTATATAGTCTCTCAATAATGTTCCCTCTAGTCATCTAAATCAGCCAAGGTTGCTAGTCTACCATTTGTAAAGGTAATGTGTAATGACACTAGAAAGCATCTCTTCAAAACCCTTAAGTATCAAAAGCTCTCTTGATCAAGTTGTTAGTTTCTGCTCATTTAAAAATTTTGTTCATGTAACTGTCTATTTCTGAAAGCCCAACAGGAAAATAAGATACCGGTGTGTTTTCACTTCTCTTATGGTTGATTAAACAGATGGTGACTTCCTTATCCTGTGACTCTTTTGCCTGATGAACAAGATCAATAAGTTAATCAGAACACAGTTTGTATAATTAAAATACATATGTTTAGACATAAAGGAGTAGAAACATTATTAAAATAGGCTTCAAATTGAATATAAAGTGAAGATATTAAGTAGAATTACAAAAGAATTGAAACTATGACCAGAAACCCAGATAGTTTTCCAAAGTAGACACACAATGGCCAACAGGTACATATAGAAAAGTACTCAACATTAATAGTTATCAGGAAATACAAATTAAAACCACAGTAAGATATTACCTCATACCTGGTAGGGTCTATCAGCAAAAGCACAAGTGATAACAAGTGTTGGCAACAGGAAAGAGAAAATGAGATCTTGTACACTTCTGGTGGCACTGCAAACTGATCCAGTCATTATGGGAAACAGTATCGAGATACCTCAGAAAACGAGACAAGAATCCTATGATTCAGCAACCCAACTTCCTAGTACATATCCAAAGAAAATAAAAATAGTACCTTAAAGAGCTCGGTGCATGCCCATGTTCGTTGCAATGTGATTTACAATAGCCACGACAGAAATAACCTGAGCATCCATCAAGAGATAAATCAATAAATAAATCATTATATTATTTGGTGCTAAATATTATTCAGCCTAAAAAAAAAGGAAATCCTTCTATTAGTGACAACATGGATGTACTTAAAGGAAATTATGCTAAGTGAAAGGAACAAGAAGACAAAATCACATGATATCATTAATATGTGGAATTTTAAAATATCTAATTTAGAAATATTGAGTATAATGGTGTTTGCTAGATAACAGAAGGAGAGGTAGATTTGAGAAGATTTAAATGCTAAAAAAACCTCAGTTATAACATGAAGAAGTTCTAGATATCTACAGTGCAGCATGGGTAACTTCAACTAAGAATAGTGTCTTGCATAGCTGAAATCTGGGGAAAGAGTAACTCTTAAGTGTTATCAAAGTGTTTACAAAAAGTGACAACTATATGAAATACTAGATTTGTTAAGTACCTTGATTGTGGAAATCATTATACAAGGAATGCTTATGTCAAAACACCATGTTGTACACCTTAAATATATACAAGTTTTGATTTGTCAACCATACCTCAATAAAGCTGGAAAAAAACACAAAGTAAATAAAACACCAAGAAGAGGTCTGTTCCTATAAGGATGGGGACTGTGAGTCCCACTAATGGAAGATTTTACTAGTCCTTACACAATTCTACAAAGACACAGAAAAGCATCAATATATGCAATTTTAGTCTTCTGTACAACAAATCCATCACATCATCTGCCTTTCCCCAAAGAGAAATAAAGCTGCATCTGAACTCCACTTTCTATTACATTTTAACACATCTGAGAGCTTGTCTTACTCTGAAGCACTGTTTAATCTCTAGAAATTGATTTATCTATCTGGCTTTCCAAAACCCACTCACCTTTGAAATTCAAATGAAGCATGTCTGTACAAATGCATGAGCTTCTTTCCAAGGATCTTTTTGCCAGGTGTCTTGAGAAAGCAGAAGGGACACCTGGGAGGCCTCTTGCTTTGCTTTTGCCCTCCCCTTTCCACAGGGTTTTTGTGAGATTAGAAATTACGTGTAAAGTGTTGGCACATTGAAATGGTCAATAAAGCTGCCACTGTGATGTTAGCAGTTTGGAGCTGCACCTTAAATTGTGTTTCTACAGTAGGAAATGAGTAAAGAAAATTTTTGATTTAAAAATAAGTACACAGCTCTTCTTCCGTTGAAAACTTGACTCCCTTCTCAAGTTACAAATAATGCCCTCAAAGATTTTTGGTTTCTGCAATGACAAGACTTTATGCTTAGAAAAGGATTTACTGTGAGGCTTAATCTTCCAGGGGTCTTCCTCGCACAGGTCCCTTACGGCTCTGAAACAGGCGAACAAGGCATTCAACCAGTTATGTGATTTCATAAAGTTTGCTGAATGAATACGTTCTAGCAGCAGCGAATTGAGACCACTGACTTCCCTCTTTATCTCTGCACACCCCCCTCCAACTCCCTGTCAGGTATGGAGTAGGAAATTACATTTGAAATACATTTAGTTTGATTTTAGAGACGCAAACTGATGTGGTTCCCAATTGCTTCCGTGCATGGTCACGACAGGTCACTCTTGTCTAAGGAATGGCTTCAATGCCAACTGACCCCATGTGTTGACCTGAAGGTATAGGGCAGGGTTTGTGTACTGGAATTAAATGGAAATGAAGGAGAAGCAAAGGTTGAAATGTACAGAGCTGGAAGTTTGACAGCAGAACATTTTCCCAAATTCTAACTCTTACGGATAAAAATGCATGATAGAAATTGTCTTAGATTTAACAATGATCTAAAAAATTTCAGTGCATTACTAAAATTATTAAATTGCTAAAATTATTAAAGAACTATGATTTTTAAAATTCAATGAACTAACTGGAAAAAAATGAATATAATTTTTATTCTTTGTAGATATTATAAGATAGTATCATAGGAAAAGATAATCAGTAGTACTTAACTATATCAAGAAAGAAAAAATAAAACAGAGGTAAGGCAGTTAATAACAAACATAATAGGTCTCAACTTTAAACCTTTGTACTGTTACTTGCATTTTTCATTCTTGAACTAATATTTATTTTGTATCTTCTTTACATGTCTCTCATAAAGAAAATTTCACAAAATAGATAAGCTTCAAACCCATAAAATCTGTATCAGCCAATCCCTGACTCCACATTCACTCAGATTTGGAAGCGCCATCTATATACAGTTTGGGGCAGTTTAGTTGGCTTTTAACTGTTCTCCTCACCTCCAATATCTATCAGGAGAGAAAGGGAATCAGGAATAAAATGTAGGCTAAATATCACTTTTGTTAATGGATGCCCAATAACTCTTTAATTATAGGGCTCTGAAGCATGGATGAAGACCTGAAGCCAATCTGGGCTTCCTGTCTTTTCCCTCATGGGAGGCAACAAGATTCACTGAATAGTCACAATTACAGTAGGTGGGAAATAGCAGGCCTTTTTCCCAGACTGAAGAGACTGTTCTATGGTTTTATTTCATGAAGAAGTGGAAACTCATTGCTATGGTTTGAGTGTCTCTGAGGCTTCATGAGCTGAAACTCAATTCCCACTATGACATATTAGGAAGGTAGAAACAATCCAACTCCAGAGTTCAGAAGGGGATATTTGGAGGTGATTAGGATTTGATAAATCATTAGGGTGGGGTCCCCATGACTGTATCCTGATGGCTCTGTAGGAAGAGAGGGAAAGAGACCAGAAGAGACATAATATACAACACATGCAAGCTCCCTGTCTCACCAGGTGGTGCCCCACACACCCTTGGCACCCTGCCAGCAAGAAGGCCATCACCAGATTCATCCCCTCCACCTCAGCCTTCAGAGCTATGAGATGACAAAATAAACCTCTCTTTGTTAAAACTTGAGTCTGGGGCATTATGTTATTAGTGACAGAAAACAAACTAATGTCCTCATCTATCCAAAGCATCTGGGAACACAAAGTTCAAACATTCCAAAAGAATAATAGAGAATCCAACATGCACATTGATCTTCTAAATTAAGTCACACAGGGATAGAAGCGAGGATGGAGAAGAAGGAGGAAATGTTTCTTCAAATATCCCTCTCCTTGGATGCTCCTTCCTATAAAAAATGAGCAAAGAGCAAGAAAGATTTCTCACTGTCAAAGGGTCCTAAGTTTGATTTAAATAAGATACCCAAATTTTTAAAAATGATAGCCAAACACAGTAAAAGCTAATATGTATATTGACTTTATAGATAACGTGTATATATTAACTGTTAGCCTAACTTCTTAAGATTCTTCTTAATCTTAGAATACATATGTACATTCTTTGGCTTTATGAAAATTTCCCCAAAGCCAATAATAAATCAATTGCTGTAAAGGAATTATTCTTCAATAAATGAATAACCTAGAATTGCCACTAAGGTTTAGCTTGCTTCAGTGCATTATACTATTTCAGAAAATTGATTTGTGCAGTTTTTCTTTGAGTGTGTGGTGGGGGGAGGAGTATACATTTGTAGTATGAAAAGGAGCATATTTTGATGTATTTGAAACTATTGTGAAGGAGAAATAACCTACAACTCCTAAGCAAGAGGACTTTATTTTAGCTACATTCTCCTTTCTTTAGACTTTCACAGACTCATCCACACACACATACAAAAAAAAAAAAAATCCCAGAACTCATCCAGTTCAAGTCTGTAGTGTGGCACAAGATTGGACTCTTAAAGCCAACTTTCCCAAAGAACACTTTTCTCAGTTCCAGTCACTTATAAAATAAATTTCCACTGTCAAATATTTTAGAAAATTTTGCAGTCTACCCTGCATTGTTTTTATGTGCATTAGCATAAAATAGGCTCTACAGTGTAATGCAGTAATATAGTACTATTTTTATCTTTGTAGCTTACTGTAAAAACCTTAAGCATAGTATCTCTGACATGTAATTAGAGAATGTTCCTTGAAGGCAACCTGTGAAAGGTTCAAAGAAGTTCTTTCGAAGAGATCTATAGCACAGTGCCTACAGTTAGCACAGTCAGAACTGTTGCGAGCAGTCCTCTTGGAATATGGTGACTGTTGTTTGGAGCTCTGCAGTAGACAGGCACACCAGAGGTCTTTGAGGTAGAACATGATGCAGAGGGTGAGGAGAGTGAAGGGGCTTAAGGTGTGGTGCTCTTTAATAAAACTTTTATCAATGAAGAGCAAAAATCTATTTGTTCAAGTAGGGTCAGAAAATTAAGTAGGGTCGGAAATGCATTCACTATAAATAGAAGTCCAGTACCATAATGCAGTGTAGGAAAAGAAAGTGGCAGGTTTGAAGCTTGTTCTAAAAGGACTTGGTTCTGGTTGGGAGAAATAATGCAAATACATGTGATTAAAAACACAAGGTATTATAAGTAAATTAAAAAATAAGGTAGAGACTGTTGGATGTATAGGAAGTTGTAGGTATTTTCCCATGTGTAGTCGTGGAAGAGCTTAGAGAAAATGAATAGTTTAGGTCATCTAAGAAAGAGTAAACTGAGAATGAATGGTTGCATGGATAGATGGAAGGACAGATGGATGGATGGATGGATGGATGGATGGATGGATAAAAGCAAAACTCAGAAATAAGAATGAAAAGAGCTAGATAAGGAAATGATGGCATATCAGGATATCTGGAATAGGAGCACCACCAATCATACCTGAAGGAAAAGAATTTGAAACAAGATCGATCAAGTCCTAAACAGAACAAAGTTAAAAAGGCTTAAAAAAAAGAAAAGATGGGGCTGGGATTGTGGCACAGTGGTAGTGTGCTCGCCTAGCGCACATGAGGCACTGGGTTCGATCCTCAGCACCACATAAAAATAAAGTAAAGATATTCTGTCCACCTACAACTAAAAAAATAAATAAAAATTAAAAAAAAAAGAAAAAGAAAAGAAAGAACAATATTTGTCCTAAAAGCCCAAATATTTAGGAAAACAGGTTCAGTTATTTCAATTCATTAAGCAACTACAGTCTTGAGCCCTTGGATGTTAGGTAGGTGTTCAGTATGTCACACTGAACAACACATTGCCTTAGACACAGTAACTCAAAGTATTGATGGGAGGCAGAAATGGACTTGTATACAAGCAATTCCAATAAAGATAAACACAAGGTATTATAAGTAAATTTAAAAATAAGGTATTCAATCTTAATATAAGTCAAACACAAAATCTATAGAGTACATAGGAGTGAGTTTAATTGACTGTAATATTCTGTAAAGGTTATAGAAAGGAAATGATATTTAGTCCAAGTCTTTAAGAATGAATATGACTAAATGTGGCAGAGAACAAAGAGAGAATTTCAGGAAGTCCACATCAATAAGTAAAGGCGAGATGAGTGAGAATGAATGGGTGAGCAAAGAATGTTAAATAGAGAAAGAAGCTCTATGTGATGCAAGTGCCCATGTACTGAACTTAAAATATTCTCTGGAAAAATCTGTGAAGGATCTTGTCTGCTACATTAACAAAGGATTTATGCAGAAGAACATCATGATTAAGTCTGTTTTAGAAGAAATATTTTCAAATCATGCCCTCTGGGCTTACAAAGGCCATTCAAAACCAATTCAGACAGGAGAAAGTCAGAGGAAAATAAAGGCGTCCTTCACTTCAAATTCCAAATCCCCAAGTCAACCTAAGTGGCTCTGCTTTGAATCTCTCTATGTAGGCTTCCACTTAGGATTTGGCTTAAATAAAGAGATCCATGGCTCAAAAAAAAAAAAAGTGTTTTTACCCATAGATTTGGAAATACAACTCTGATTGTTAAGGAGATAGGTGAGAAAGACAGGGATACTTCAGGAAGATGCAATAATCTAGCCAAGATATGATGAACTCTTAGAGAAATCAGCACAAATAGAAATGTGAGAGCCTCAAAAAATACCCCAGAGTAATGATAAAGAAACTGGTTGCATACTGACTGTGAAAATGAGGGCTGGATGGATATGTAGTGATGATTTCAAGGTTGATGTTCAGGGGCATAGGAAGAAAACGGTATCATTCACTGAGAAAAAGTTCATATATTGAAAGGAAGATAAGAAATTGGACCTAACCAATTTTATATAGTTTTATTTTAGCTCTATATCTTGCAACTGGATAAAAATATAGGGTTGGATATTTCAGGAGACAGCCATGACCTGAGACTATTGGCTATTCAACTGCAGAAGAATGAATATAATCCCCCAGTGTAAATCCTCAAAGAAAAATTGTTAACATTAAGAGAAATATTGAGTTAATATTATCTAGGTTTTTCATTTATGCTAGTAACCATGCTGGTTTTACATGCATCATCTTATTTGAATTGTATAAGAAACCTATGGGTAAAGAATATCACTGTTGCAGAGTAGAACAATGTAGCAATTAACATCTAGAGCTGAAAGCTAAGTAATAGAGACATTAAGTAACTAGTAAAGGACACCCCTCTAAATAAATGGCCAGTGTTGTCTATGGGCAAGCTCTTACCCAGTCTTTATGTTACCCTCATCCATGTGGATGAGAGAAAAAAGTCAATGCTGGAAATTTGGAATATGCCTAGTTAAGCAGACTAGCTCATAAGACTGCATGATCAAAAAACTAATGCAACTAAACTACTGCAGAAAAGGAGGAAAGAGTGGTCAATAATTTCAAAAGCTTCTGGGAGTTTTTTAAAAAGTAATAGGAAGAAGCTGCTAGATTCAGCAATCAGAAAATTTCAGGGTGCATTGGAGAGATATGATTGAGGCAGACTATGTAGGCCGAACACCAAGCAGAAACATTTAAGTGTGGTTGCACAGGAGGGAAATAAGAGCAGTAACTGTACAGGTGCAAATGGAGAAAGGATGGCAAGTCAACAATAAAACTTACAGGAAAACTTAAGGCAATTTTTCATGGAATGAGAAAATTTTAACCATTTTTTTTACATAGAGACAGAAACCATAGATGAGAGAGAGAGTGAAGCTCCAGAGAAGGGGCTAATCAATGAACCAAGACCAAGAAGGATGTAGGAGTCCGTAGGAAAGAGACCATAGTGGTACGCGTTAGCCTTAAGTGGGGAAAAAAGACAGTTCACTTCAAGTCAAGAGATTCTATTTGTGTGACCAATGCAGTATGCTTGTTGGCACTCAGAAAGGGGTTATACAGGGCTGGGCACGGTGGCACACACCAGTAATCCCAGCACTTAGGGAGGCTGAGACAGGAGAATCATGAGTTCAAAGCCAGCCTCAGCAATGTGGAGGCACTAAGCAACTCAGTGAGACCCTGTCTCTACATAAAACACATAAAACACAAAATAGGGCTGGGGATGTGGCTCAGTGGTCGAGTGCCCCTGAGTTCCATCCCTGGTACCAAAAAAGAAAAAAAATAGGAAGAAAGAAAGGAAGGAAGGAAGAAGGAAGGAAGGGAGGGAGGAAGGAAAGAAGGAAGGAAGGAAGGAAGTTAGGTGTTATATAGGGACCTGGAAGAAGAGTGAAAATTTATCCACAGGGTAAGAGGGAGTTTGGCAGAATGACACAGAATTAGCTAAGGGGAGTCAAGTGATATAAACGGCCTTCACAAATGGAAATGGTGCTTTGAGTTGTCACATATTCCACAGAGAGCTCAAGGACATTAGCATAAGGCACAGCAGGAGAATGTAGGCAAGTGGGTATGCAATGCAGGTCACGTCACGGGAGGGCTTATGGCAGTCACAGGTGTCACAGCATCACTCTCAGACATTCCATTTAACATCACATCCACAGAACTGAGATTCAAATTCTGACTCCACCACTGACAACTTAACTGTCTAACCTGGTCAAAATGTGTTTCCTCCCTTTGGATTTCAATATCCTCACCAAGAAAATGAGGCTAACCTAGAAACTCTCTGATGGCCATTCCACTTTAATACTGCATGAGTCCATATTATAAATAATAACATACACTGCCTTCCTTCCCCATCTCCCATGTTTACAGGAATCTGCTTTTTAAACAGGTGCCAGTTCCTAAGCTGACATGAAAGGGATGTATTAGTTAGAGCTGTCAGGATTCAGGCAAGCTGCACTGACCTAAGGCAGGTGTGCAGCTAGGCTTCAAAAGGAGCTGCTTCAGCCTTATCTTTCTCTGCAGCTTTCTCCACTATTTCATCTCCATGGAAAGAGATGAACTCACTGCAGTTCCAGAGGTTTATGTGATCATATCAGATGATGCTGTAGAATCTTTCAGTTCCTATTCCAATAGGCTCAGTACACTGAAGACAATTTCATTATATCTGTATATATGCTTCTGGAGGACCACATCATGCTTCAGAGGATGTAGTCCCAAGCTATGCAAAAATAAAACATAATGTTTGGTAGAAGCATTATAAGTGTTTCTACCAAATGGTGGCAACATAAGCAATATCAGAGGTGGCAGTCAGTGTTCTTGACTCTGCTAAGCTGATATTGAGAATAGAAAATTGTTTTGTTGTGATAGAAAATAAGACACACTAAAGAGCTCTTTCCAGCCTCCCTCAAGGAGCCCTGTATTCCCATTTTCCTATAAGGTAGAGGGGCACATTCTTTTAATCACTTGTGATCTTCCTTTCTTCTACTCCCCCTTTCAAGGAATATAGGTGAGGCACGTGACTAAAGGGCCTTGCACCTTGTAATAAATGTATTGCTGGCAAAATCTTGGCTACTCAGTACCCCAGGAGTCACACTTTGAGATGATGCTCAAGAGGCAGCATGAGGAACCCTTTTGCAATTGTCAACATAAGGTGACATGGGGCCCAGATTACATGGTTCATATTACATGGTATATATTCTCACATATGATGTGGGGGCTAGTGCTTTATCTAAGAGTCCAACAGGAACTCTTAGAGAAAATCACCACATGGATAATCACAGATACTTGATATTTTTTTAAAAGTCAACTCTGATTTCATGATATGACTTCATGTGTATGTCTTCCCCAAGCCTTACTACCCTACCCAGAGAAAAGTAAGTCAATTCCTAGTCTAATGATTCCAGTTGCATTAATAAATATTGTTCCCAGTGGATTTGATGAATTATTTCACTTGTTTTACATGCCTTCCCACCTAAAGTGGAAGTCTAGGCACAAGCAAATGCCTTTGTAAATAGGTTTTCTCATCAATGATTGAAGTTCAGTCATTGACATATCCATTAAGCAAATATGCGCTTACCTCAAATTGAAATTGCAGTCACAAATTTCATTCACTCTAAGAGGTAAATGAATTGAACTCAGAAAAAGATTCCACATCAACACAAATAAATCAGAAATGTTCATTCAGAATTGCTGGTTTGAAAAGTGATGGAATATGTGTTAAAATAAAGTAACCAAATTAAAATGGAAGAGAGACATGTTGAAAGAGTGCATCTGTTTTACAGTAAAGTCATGATAATCAGGAAAAGAACCTCTGATTTTCACAAAACAAATACTGCCTTAAAATATAGTAACAATTCCCTTGTTGATGACCACTGGAGAGCTTACACAGAAGATAAGATTTATCTCATGTTAAATAAATTATTGTGCTCTTTGTTATTAATAAAAAACATTATGTAAAAGCAAGCTATAGCCAAAAAACAGCATGAAACCACATTGTTAAAAGTCTCCATTATAATCTCAATAAAATGTAAATTTACACTAAGTCACCTTTACATAAGTCTAGATTCCAAGCTATGTAAAAACCATGTTCAAATGTTGCTGACATATGCCTTAAACTATGAATATTAGAAATTATTTAATAGCAAATAAATAATCATTGCTTGCAATGTGATATTTTTCTCCACGTTGCTATGGCACTACTGAAGCAAAAGTCAAATATCTTGGCTTATCAGAATAGTAATTCACATTTCAGAATGAATAAGGATTAATCTTCCCAGCACACCAGTAACCATAGAATAGCCTGTTCAAAACACTGTCATGACCATGCACCGTGGTGCACGCCTATAATCCCAGCGGCTCAGGAGGCTGAGGCGGGAGGACCTCAAGTTCAAGGCTAGCCTGAGCAACTTAGCAAAACTCTGATTCAAAATAAAAAATAAAAAGTGCTGGGGATGCAGCTCAGTAGTAGAATGCCCTGGGTTCAATTCCCAGTATAGGAAAAAAAAAATTGAGAAAGCAACCCAGGTCTTGATAACTTAGGAGATGATTCTTTAATTGTTTCTATGTTTTTATGACTTTCACAATGTCTGTATAAGTTCAGATAAAACTAATTAGATAATATGCAGCCAATATGATATGAATGCTGCTCACCACATGAAAATATTCCAGTGCATCTAAACAAGCCGAGCATCCCTCAGTCTGGACCTGTTTACACATTCCAATTCAACTGCCATTCGGACTGGCCAAAAAGAAACTACCTTCATGCTCTTTGGAAATACAGGACTTTAAGTCTGTTATGAGAAAGGGAAAAAATGTGCAGTTGGAAGGCTCAAATAAGCATATAAAATATATTTTTAATACTCTAGATAGGATCAAAAAATTAGTAAAACATCTTCTATAGTGGTATCTTCTCACCTGTATTAGTAGCTTTTGGTATAAGAATCTGGAGTTAAGGGTCAGATCAGGTTAATTTGCCCTAAGTGTCTATATGTCAATCTATATCTATGTCCAGCTAGCTAGAATCTAAATAAAATGGTACCTGGAGGGAATTCCTTAACCCAGAATAGCAAATCATAAATAAATAAAACTGCAGAGATCTTTTGAAGTGAGAATATATACCTTCTACTATGCAATACAACAAAACTGGGCACTTACTGTGTTTATTATCAAATTCTTCATCACTAGGAATCCAGTAACCATGCTTAACTGAAAATTTTTTTAATTATTTATTTATTTATTTATTCTACTTAGGTATACATGATAGCAGTGTGCATTTTGATTCATTGTACACAGATGGGGCACAACTTTTCATTTCTCTGTTGTATGTGATGTAGAATCACAACATACATGCAGTCATACATAAAGCTAGGGCTAAGATGTCCAACATATTCCACCATCTCTACTGTCCCCATGCTCCCTCCTTCCCACCCCGTGACCAAAGTTCCTCCATTCTTCCCTTGTCCTCCCCCACATTATGGATCACCATCCACTTATCAGAGAGAATGTTCGGCATTTGGTTTTTTGAGACTGGCTTACTTCACTTTGCATGCTGTTCTCCAACTCCATCCATTTACCTGCAAATGCCATAATTTTATTCTCTTTTATTGCTGAGTAATATTCCATTGTGCTTAAACAGAGCTGGGCACAATGGCACAAGCCTGTAATCCCAGCACTTTGGGAAGTTGATATGAGAATCGCGAATTCAAAGCCAGCCTCAGCAATGGCGAGGCACTAAGCAACTCAGTGAGACCTTGTTTCTAAATAAAACACAAAAAAAACAGGGCTGGGGATGTGGTTCAGTGGTCGAGTACCCCTGATTTCAATCCTCAGTACCAAAAAAAACAAAAATTTTTTTAACAGAGACATCAACATTTTCGGCCAAGGTATATTTTCTAAAAGCACATTTAATTTTATACTTGAAAACTGAAATGAATGCCTCTTTTTTGTACATAATCCATGGGTTATAAAGCTAAACAAAATATCTTGGTTTCTGAAGCTTTCCTAAGGGCAGCCATTCTTTCTTCCACTGCATAAAACTGCTGACTGCTGCTCAGGGCACAGCCTGGAGCTGGTGAGCAGTGCTGTACCCTCCTGCTCCTCTTCCTGTGTCCTTCTTTGTCAGCTGCATCCTCTGTGCTCTGCTCAGTTCCTGCAGTCTTTGGATGGGAACAAGGCAATTCTCCTTCTGGTTAGGAAACCCAAACCTCGTCAGGGTCCATAATAAAAGTGAATCCTGATTCGGACAGCAACCTGACAATCCCTGAGAATATGACTGCCCAGGGCATCGTGCTTCATCAGGCCTCTCTCTGAGATCATGGGGGCTGCATGTTAACTGTGGAGGAATGTCAGCACTTATAAAATATGAGAAAACCAAGCCCCAGGTATCTGGCTTGGGATGTTTCTTCCTCATATGCTCATCTGTATCACCAGAGCCCAAAGACAGAGATGGATAGGAATGTGGGCAGTGGGCAGTACTCCCCCACTTCATCCTGTTCAGCTGGTTTGGAGCAACTTAGATGTTTCAAGATGGAAAAAGGGCTCACACAGAGGTAGAAATACCTTCATTCAGTGGTAGTGACTAATTGGGTAAGAATTAGATAGGATGAAGAATTGAGTTGTTCTCATGTTCACATAGTTAAAATCCTCTGTGACCTACTTTCTTAGATTTTGATAATCCCAACATGTGGGTCCTAATTATGAAAATCTAAATTAGCTTTTATGTAAATCTTTAGCTGCACAATTTTTCTTATCATAAGAAGTTTTTTCTATTAAACACTGAAAATAATAAGAGATAGGTGTCAGCCCTCATCACCACCACATGCTACTACTAGTAGTCAAAACCACCAGATTAGGTTTTGCCTGACCTGTTTTAATTGAAAATGATGGTTGTGAATTCAAATTGCTTCACAATGTAGCTGAGTGCCCTTGGCTCTATTTTCCCACAATAGTATGTCTGATCTGTGAGCAAAGGAAGGTACCAGGTCTGCTACCCAATATGCAAATTATTAAATAATGTGCAAAATCTCTTAAAGGATAACACCAAGGAGGTCAAACTCTCAAAGTAGAACATCCCTAATAATTGCACCTTGTATGTTTCTGATTATTATTGCTTCGTATTAATAAGTCATCAGCGACAATGTGTTATAAATGAAAGAACAGTGTGCAACCATGTCAAGTTAGGTATAAAAATGATTAAGAAGAGAAGCTGAAAAAAGAGAAACAATCATTGTTTTGCAAAAGTGGGATTCTGAGTGATTTTTTTCCTCCTTAAAACTATCGTTCAGTATTACAGCAATAATGCTTCCATAATGGCCACAATTTCAGTTGGCATTTAATTCAGTTCATCAAAGATTGATCACCAAGACTGTGCCTGTCCCTTAGAGACATGCTAACATCTAAGCCATGGCCAATGTCCTTGAAAACCACAATGTGCCTTAAAAGTAGGGCACATGCATGAAATGGAGAAGTTTCAAGCAGGTCATGACTTAACAGAATGCTCAAATGAGCAATGTAGAGAGGTGCTGCAAGAAAAAGCCTCAGCTTATGCTCCAGGAAAATCTATAGAGTCCTAAACACTTGAGAGTGAAGCATTTGCTTTGCCTACTGCAGCAATTAGAAGCCGGAGCTGAAATCAATGCAGCAGGCGCTGGAGCAGTCTGCAGCTCTGGGGCTGCAGCTACTTACAGTCATTGATTTTCTCTGGCTTCGGGGCTTGGTTCACCTCACTCTTTCCACCTCGTCCCACTGTGGCTCTAAGGTGTCAAGCACAGGTCACTGCTTCCTTGAAAATTACCCAAGGATCATTATTAGGCTCTAAATCCACGATGACCATGGAAAGGGTCACACACAGTTTCTAGCAACCACCAACTGTTGCTAATACATCACTGCAGTTTATGACACATAACTTGATCTTTCTTAGAGCATTCAAGAAATGGGTTCTTCCTCTTAATCTTGAAGTCCAAAACTCTACATTCAGGGTGGCCCCAATTGATATTTTCCGTCCATTTCTTATCACAGTGTCCTTTCTCTCAAAGCTTCCTCCCAGAAGTTTAGTCCTATCCATCTTCTTGGCATGCCCCGATTAATCTCCCCACTCTCTAGCCCACGGAGTTCTGCTCAAGCCTTTCCGTCTCCCCGTAAGTCCTCTAAAACCTTGTTTGAGAGTTGTCTACCTATGCCACCCATCCAAACTAAGTCCCCCTCCTCCCTCTCCAACAATCTACAATATCCTCATAACATAATATTAAATATTTTCTTAGATACAGCTCACCTAATTGAGTATGAGTTTCCAGAAAGTCACTCACATTTTGCCCAACACAGAGCCTTGAGTTGTGTACTGTGCAGCCAGATGGAAATGAGTCAGACTAATTTGGCACCACGCAAAGAGAAAGGATGGCTATATGAACAGGAGAATTATAGCACTAACAGGCTCAGTCCATAAGCCAAGGCCCTTATTATAGCCATACTTTGAAGGAAGTTCTTCACTTGATTTTGAGAATGGTAAAGGAATTAGTTGAAAATAGCAAAAACTACATTCTGAAGCTTCTGGAAGGAAGCTTGTAAGATTGTGCTACGTGGTTAATGACAGAAGATGATAAAAGACAAGCATGTAATTCTGAGGTCAATATCCAATGCTTCACCAAAAGGAAAGTTGTTCTGGACTAGGCCATCTACTTTATTGTTTCAGAGTGCTTCTGTTACTGATCACTTGGATGATGCCTAGGTTTTGCCTGTCAACTCAGTGCAGGGCTTCAGGGCTGCAAATGATTCTCTAGTTTGTGTTTCTCGTGCATTATCTGAGAGGTTTTAATAAATAACTGATTAAAGGATTCCATCTCATCTCTGCAGGCCAGTGGAGTTTAAAGGAGGGAGCACAAAGTAGAGTGTGCTCCCCTCCCTCAGAGCTGCTGTGACAGCAGCCCCCAGCAGTGGAGACTGCATGGAAGGAGACTTTATGCGGAGGCCGAAGGAAGAGGAAGGATTCCCAAGCTGTGGCACAGCCTGCACAGCTCTTAGAAACCACTCAAGGCCCTAAACAACTTTCATGCGTAACTAATTCACTTTGACCTTGTGATATAGTTTGGATTACACAAAAATAATAACAAAAGCTCAGAGTGGATAAGCAATTTGCCAAACATGATCTAAGATTTCATTCAGTTCCTTCAACAGACAAGTTTTTGACAAGTTCTTATGTGCAGGCACTGTACTTAATAATAAATCCTGATGATTTTAGATCTTGAATCCATCTCTCTCACAAATTCAGGATTGCATGCAGTGTGTCAAGATGACTTTAAAACTCAAATAATGAAAAGCATTGAATTTGATCCCTAAGGTCCCTTTCTACTCTATATTCAAATAATATAAAGTACTTTTCTCTGAGCCAAGTTGAAGGGAAAAAAGCAGGGAGGGCAGTTTTTGGTCTGAGTTTTTATGTACAAGAAACTCCCTGTATGCCGTTTAGTTCAGATCAAAACTAATGAGCTTCTGATCCACTTTCATACCCTCTTAGGAATTGTTGATTCAACATAAGTGGTGCCCCTATGTTCAAGGGCATCCCTTTATTCTAATGGGGGGACACACAAGCAATTATCCCAACAGTAAATAACATATTATTGTATGTTACATACAGAAAAAGTGCTAAGTATAGACACAGTTCACTGACCACAATCTCTATAATCAGGACATTTTTGCTGGAAGACCAGATCTTAGTTTACACTGATACTAACTGAAAATTGTTCAAACAAGAATAAAGAAAAGGGCAACCGAGAAGTTGTCACTGAACAAGCAAAAGCATGGGGATAGGAGGCAACCTAGTGTGTTTAGAAAAATACAGACACTTCTCTGGTTCTGCAGAGCACACGGGACAATCAAGGCTGACTGCAAAAGAAGCTGGAGAAGGAGGTCCAACTTTCTTTTCAACATTTGAAGGAAGGGAATCACTTTTAAATATTTAAAGCAAATCACACAGTGCCCTGTAATAGATTCAAAATTCAGCCACGGCGATTGCATCCTGGTGCTTAACAGAGGACACGTCACCCCACAGACAACACAGTCAGTGTTCTTACAAATAAATGAATGAACACCATAAAATGATTTAGTGTTTTCAGTGATAGGAAGAGAAAATGTATCAGTTTGGTTACTATTGCAATCCAGTATATATGTATGTTTCTATGTATATCTATCTATCTATCTATCTATCTATCTATCTATCTATCTATCTATCTATGTGTGTGTGTTACCCCACCACCACCATTGCAGTTAGCTATGTAGAAGACAGGTACCACCTTGGTTCTTTGGCAAAATCCATTTCCTGTATTGTCATTCCCATTCCACATAAACCAGGCCAGGACCATATCTCCTAGCCAATCTGACATTATGTTAACCCAAGAGTCTAGGGAGAAACATTGTGCTTTTCTAAATAACATATTCCTTTGACTCAGGAAGACCTGAAAGAACTAATGTCATTGACATTTTACTGAGAATTAACTAATTAGTTAATTAAAAGTAATATTACTAGAGTATTACTAATTCCTTTTTGACAAAGAAAGTTATAGCAATAGGCAGGGATATCAAAAATATCTGGCAAAATATAGGTAATAACAGCAGGTATCATACATGCCACCTTTGGCACTAAATTTTGATGTATGCCAAATATTTATCTCCAGGGAGGTCTGGGTAATTCCAAGGCAGGGACCAGACTGAGCAAGATGGATATCCTAAAGCTGAGCCATTTGAGGTCTACTTTGTAATGTGACAGTTTGATATATTTTATACCATCGTAATGAATTCTCCATTTCCCAATTTAATTGCATAACTACTCGCATTTTAAATTAGAGATGCTTTTCTCCATCTTAACGAGCAGGTCTGTTCTTCACTGACTGGGAAACTGTAAGGGAAATTAATGCTTCTACGGTTTTGCAACCTCTGCAGAATTCTCCAGATTTTATGGAACCCAAAAGCTTGCGTGGTTTAGAGGATGCTTGGGGGCAGGACAGATGGGAGGGCAGGCAGCCACATGTTGTTTTGGACTAAAACAGAAAAAGATAATGGGAAAAGGAGTTAGAAAAGTGGGAAAAGGTTGAATCAGTCATGCATTTGAATGCCAAATCAAGGAGTTCGGGTATTTGGAGGAAGCTCGTGAGATAATCATTATATAATAGATTTATGGTTATTTTTATAGACTCATTCCATTGTAGTTTTGCAGAAATGTGCATTTTGAAGAGGGAACCAATAAATTATTGGCTCACATTATGACAGCCTGATGCCAACTTGGTTTATCTTAATGGTACAGAATCCTTTTGAATCTCTGGATTTAGAAATCATTTTACTTTCTGAAAACTATTTTACTTTCTATAATTTTATGCCTTTTCATTATAAACAAATTTGGATACACAATGGGAAGTGATTGCCAAACATTAGTATTTCAGTGTGAGCCTACTGTTCTTTTCTTGAACACAAAAGGAAAAAACCACTTCTGATAGCAGCCATGCTATGTCTCTCAAGTAATAAAACAGACTGAAAGTTTATACCACCAGGTACTGGCTCAGTGACAGTGACTGTGTATAGAGGTGGGGAGTGGCAATCACTCACAGTCCAGTCTGGATTAAGAAGTCATATCTCTTAATTTAATGGAGAAAATGTAATATAAATAATTAACTAGGTTCAGGTCATTCTAAACTGGGTAACTGGTCCCACTAGAGTACCACAGCACTCTGTAGCCTCTTTCCCTCCACATAGTACTTTATTCTATATATTTGTCCCACAGTTAGCCACATCAAATGACAATTGCTATTTCGAAGAGTGACCTGTCCATGTCATGCTCAATACTCACTTTTGCACATTGAAAGTCCATCAGAATGAAGTCTGATTAAATTTGGTATACAACAATTTAATTGTATGTCTTACTTCAGAATTATCCATGACTCCAATTCAATTTAATTGTTTATCACATATCAAGCCAGCAAATAACTTTTGAGAAAGAGTAAGATCAAATTGGGAATAAAAATCCTCCATCCTGGTAATATCTCAAGCACCATTTTATTTGTGTTAGCCTACTTCAGTCTCTCTCTTCCGAAAAGAATTGTTCATCTAGAAAACTAGCATTTCTGGTTCCCAACATGAACTATCTGCAATCAGTCTCTCAAAGAAGAATGTTGGTGTCATCCAAGGAGCCAGTGCACACTGATGGTGTCAGTGTGAAGCTGTTGACTGTGTCTCCAGCCACCACCCTCACACAGCTGCCTGAACGCATGCTACCTCAAACTCCCTACCTCATTTGGAAACACCGTGTTTTCATCTCAAAAGTCCACATTTCATTTGCAAAGATTAATTTAAACTCACTTATCAGTCATTTAAAAGTGCTAAATGCTGGGCTGGGGTTGTGACTCAGTAGTAGAGTTCTTGCCTCAAGTGTGTGGGACAGTGGGTTTGATTCTCAGCACCGCATGCAAATAAATGAATTAAAACAAAGGTCTATCAATAACTAAAAAAGAAATTTTAAAGGAGTGCTAAATACCTGTGTATGTAGATCACTGTAGGACCAGGCCACTAGCGATATGCCACTTCATTCATTTCTGTATATGTGAAGATTGTAGCTGGAAGGAGGAGCAGAGTTCTGGGTGCTCAGACCTGGTTCCATCGCTTTGGCACATGACCTCAAGTGAGTTATTTAATTTTCCCATGCCTTGGACTTTTTATCTTTCAAATGCATATGAAATGCTAAGCAAAGTAAGCCAGTCCCAAAAAACCAAAGGCGGAATGTTCTCTCTGACAAGTGGATGCTGATCCATAATGGGGAAGGGGGCATGGGCAGAATGGAGGAACTTTGGTTAAAGTTGGGGAGAGGAGAGGAGGGAATATGGGGCAGGAAAGATGGTGGAATGCGATGGACATCAATGCCCTAGGTACATGTATGACTGCACATATGGTGTGACTCTATATTGTGTACAACCAGAGAAATGAAAAGTTGTGCTCCATTTGTGTACAATGAATCAAAATGCATTCTGCTGTCATGTATACCTAATTAGAATAAATAAATTTTAAAAAATTAAAATAAAATAAAATGCATATGAAAAATATGGTACCCCTCCTGGCCTGTGATCTCTGACCTCTGCCCCAGTTTTATTCCCATGATTATTACACAGAATGACAAATAGGATATTGCAGACATAATTAAGATTACTAATCATTTTTTTCTTAAAATAGAAAGATTACCCTGGATTATTTAGGAGGGCTTGGTGTCATTATATGGATCTTTTAAGGCAGAATAGAAAAGCCAAAGAAGAATTTTAAAAGAAATGCGATGTATGTATGACAAGGACTGGACTTGCCACTGCTGGCTTGTAGATGGAGAGATCAGGTGGAAAAATGACAGAGAAATGATTTCTTTCAATATCTGATGAGTGCAGAAAAGGATCTGGAGCCCCAGAGGAGAACTGCATCTACAGATGATTCCTTGGTTTTATCTTGGCAAGGTACTGATCAGAGAATTCAACCACATCATGTCAGGCTTCCAACGCACAGAGCCATGAAGTAAGTGATGGGTATTGTATTGAACCACCAAGCTCGTGATAATTTCATTTGTTACACAGTGCTAGAAAATAAATACGGAGACAATATGATACTTCATTAATGTAAGAAATCACTGTGAAGAGCAAAACCCTCCACAAATGTTCTGTTTTTTCTGGCATCATTGTTTCCTTAATACAAATTCTCCATACCTCTGGTTTCCAGTCTTTGTTTTATTTATTTTTTAACCCAAGAAGATCATGCATGATAATGATCACATAGACTGAGAAAAGTTTGCATCTTAGAAACGGCTGGCAAGAAACAATCAAGTCCCATGCTGGCTCACTGTTCCTGGGTCTATGTTCCTGCAGAAAGTCATATTTTGTTCTGAGGGCCTTTTATAGGCTGCCTTTGCCTTTAGGATTCTGCATGCTCCCATTTGTAATTACTCTGCGGATGAGATGTTTATCCAGCTGTAGCACCGGGTTGGTCCTGTGGCTGTCTATGCCTCTGGAGCCTCATTTCTGGCCCTGCGGGGTAGTCATACCAGGTTGCTCCATTATCCTTTCTTTCTCTGAGGGTTCCTGAGGGCTCCTCACTGTCTGCAACTATATTAGTCTGGAGATCTCCTTCTAGACACTCATTCAGACAACTAGAACAGAAATTAAAATCTTTGGTCCAATTTTGAGCTAAAAAAATATTGACTGGTTCTTCACACCATGTATCATTTCCTGTATACCTCTCTCCCTAGAAAAACACACCACATCAAAAGGATGTTTACTAAAGAGAAAAATAAAAACAACCTGCTGTTTCTTGCCACCATCCGTATTTATATTTTAGGAGATCATATCTTAAAATATATCATATCCTAAAATATTTCTTATATTATCTGTATCTCCAACTTTGTTTAAAAATAAAAAGGCTTCTTTCATCTTCCTCTGTGACTTTTAAATGATTAATCATATATTGTCTTTGGTAATTTTGCAAATATCATACTTTTAAACTGAATATTTTTCCTGATTGCCATAGCAAGTATTCTTAGTTACAAAGTAGTTTCAGTTGTAAACACTACAGGAGTATTTTTGTCTTATTCTGGCTCAACTAAGTATTCAGAGCATACAGTGATTAGGAGCTCATACTCTGAAAATAGCCTCCGTTGTGCATCTCAGCTCTGTCATTAACTAGCCATGATCTTTTGCAAGTTACATAACTCTCCAATCCTGGGATTTTTCATCTGTAGAATTCATCCATCCATTATACATAGTTCTTGAGCACCTACAATATTCATTATTATCATCATCATTACTCTGTTCAGATTCCCAGGAGACGAACTGAAAACAGAGCATTCAACTGTTTGTTGAATGTTCAAACATAGTGTGGCAAAGCCATAGTTTGCTGTCATGCTTTCTTGGTTTTCCATGTTCCTTGTTGTCCTGCATTGATGTCTCCACATTTGATGATCAACTCTTCTAGACTCCACAGAGTCAATTCAATAGGAACAGACCTCCAACTAAAGGTGAGTGTGAGGGAAATGGATGGAAAGTGTGTGCAGTTCTGGTTCCAGTGAGATCACAGCAATATAGTCTCTGGAGAGCTGTTTTATTGGAGGTTGGTGTTGGCAGAAACTGCAGAGGTTGCCAGGGTTCTAGGTGTCTGCAGAGGCCCCATGCGCTGTTAGGACCTTCAGTGGTGAAAGATGTTAGGGTGTTCCTAATTTCTTTAACTCCAAAGGGGGAAGTCATTGTGTGATCACTCTTGCACTGGCTCAGGCTCACAAGTACCATGGTAGCAGTGGCATTTTTATGTTATGCATGGGACCCACAGCACACAGGATCTGGAACACAGGCATGTGTGGAGTTACCATGGCTTGGAAGCCTAGGTATGCAGTGGCACTAGTTTCAAGGTACACAGGCTCTTTCTATCACATTTGTGATGATATGCAAGGTACAGGTGCTTGTAGAGCAGCCAGGTCCGGAGTGGGTATGTGCAGAGCTGCAGAGACTCTGGGGTCTTAGTCACAGGTGTGGCAGTGGTTCCAGTGTTCTGGTTGCAGGTACTCACCATGTGGCTGCAGAGGCAGAACATAGATGTGTACAGGCCCACCCTGCTCCAGAGACCAGGACACAAGCATGCCAGAAGTGGCATTGGCTCATGCTGCAAAGCCAGCACTTGCAGAACGGCTGCAGTGATCTGGATCAAGGGCACTTGTGGAATGACAATAGCCCTGAGGTCTTGTACACAGGTTAGTTTGTTGTGGCAACAGCTCCAAAGTCTGAACCACACTTGCTCATGAAGCAATAATGAAACTGGGGTCTTTGATTCTGGACCCAGGATGGTGCTACTTGCATTGGTGGCTCTAGTTTCAAGGTGTGGGTGCATGCAATATGAACGTGGGCAGCCATGCATGAAGGAGCCTAAGTTCTGGTCTAGGAAGCCTGCAGGATTGGCATCCTGACCCCAGGATGACACAACAACGGCTTTTCCTGGGAGTAGGGGACAGAGCACAGCATGTACATCCGCAGGGAGTCTGTGGTAGCCATGGCTGTTGATCACCTCAGTGGAGAATGCTGTTGGTGTCCTCTGCAGAGCAGAACACTGGAGACTCTGAAGGCACTGACAGCCTGGCTGATAATGACTAATACCAACACTGCCTGCCCTTCCTCTGTTCCAAATTATCTCCTGGTGTCTCAGGTATGCTGATCTCCCCTGAGATTTCTTTCATGCAGTTCTTCCTCTTGATGTTTTTTGGGTAGTTTTACTCCATTGTCTTGCTACACATTCTTTTTTTTTTTTTTAATATTTTTTTAGTTGTTGATGAACACAATGTCTTTATTTTATTGCTTTGTATGTGGTGCTGAGGATCGAACCCAGGGCCTCACGCATGCAAGGCAAGCACTCTACCGCTAAGCTACAATCCCAGCCCTTGCTACACATTCTTAATTGGATCCTTCAGCCCCCCAAGGCTACTTTCATTCATGTATAGCTACCTAATTGTGGGTTTTGTGGTTGTTGTTTGTTTGTTTATTTGTTTGTGAAGGGCTGAAGGTTGCTATTTCCTTCTCTTCCATCTTGCAGATGTCATAATGGTCAACAAGGATGCCAAGATAATTCAATGGGGAAATAAATATAATTTCAGCAAATCATGCTTGACAAACTGGATATTTACATAACAAAGAATAAAGTCAGGCCCCTTTCTTGCTTCGTACACAAAAAAATGAACAAAATGTATGATAATCTAAATGTAATAGCCAAAACTATAAAACTCTTAGGAAAAAATATAGTGAATTTTGACCTTGATAAGGGCAAAGGCCTCTTGAATATGATATCAAAAGCATAAGGAGCATAAGAACAAGAGATACACCAAATTTAAAACCTATAGTACTGCAAATGATACCATTGAGAAGGTGAACATACAATCTACAAAATATGATAATAATATTTACAAATCATAAAATTATATATCGGCTATGGTACTTGTATTTAAAATATATCAAGGCTTTTACAATTCAGTAATTTAAAAAGATATATCAGCCAATTAAAAAATACACCAATGATTTGAACAGGTTTTTCTCTCAAGAAGATATTGGCATTTTCTAAAAAAGCTAAATATGCATTTAATATGTGACCTGAAGATTTTACTCCCAAATATCTACCCAAAAGAAAGAAAACATATATATCCACAAAAACATGTATACTTAAATGTTCATAGCAATTTTATTCATGATAGACAAAAAAAATGGAAATAATCCACAGGTCCATAAACTTGTGAATGCACAACCAAAACATGCTGTATTCATAAAATGGAATGCCAATTAACTATAAAAAGAATGAAATACTAATACATGTAACAACATGGATGAACCTTAAACTATTATATAACATGAAAAACAAAAACAGACACAGAAGACTAAACACTGCATGATCCTATTTACATAGAATTGTAGAAAGTCTATTTGCTTGGCACTCAGGTGAGGAGGAAGGGGTCGGACACAAACAAGCACAATTGAATACCAGGGGGTGATATTGATGCTCTAAAATGGGATCTTGAGGATGGATACACAGCCCTATGGACCTAATAGATACTGTTCAATTACTTAACTAGATGAATGTCATGTATATAAATTTACCTCCATAAAGTTGATAAATTAGATTTAAAATTAAGAATTTCATTTAATTTAAATGCTGTGAAAAACAGGAGCTTCCATATATGTGAATATAAATTGTCTCAGTGATTTTGAAAAACTGGGATCATCTAATAAAGCTAAACTCTGATACTTCGTGGCTCTACTTCTAAGCAGCATATAGCATATAGCATAGAACCACCTGTGTATGTTCACTACACACACACGATTCCTCAGAGGCAGTGCAACCAACAGCCCCAAGCTAGTAATACAAATATACTGAAAATGTGTTTTGTTACACTCATACTACGCAGCAATGATAATTAATGAATTATTTCTGCATAAAACAACATAGATAAAATACTAAATTATGAAGCTAATGACAAAATCCAGACATAATTACATATACATATAGATACTGTTTATATGTAAAGTTTAGTAAAACTAAGTATTCTACATCAAGGTGCTGGTCATTTTTGGGGAAGAGAAGTTGCATTCTGACCTGCTAGAGCCATGGAGAGCTTTGAGAGTGCTGGTAATGTTCACTTCATGGTCTGGTGGTGGTGACGTGGATATGCTGACTTTGTTATAATGCATTAAGAAGTACAATGACAATTCATACACATGCTTGTATTTATGCCAATTTTTAATAAAGAAGTATTGTTATGACTTAGATGTGAGATGTCCCCTGAAAAGCTCATATGTTACAATGAAGGAATGTTCAGAAGTGGAGTGATCAGATTATGAGCTAAACTTTATCTGTGAATGAATCCATTTGACAGATTAATAATCTGAATGGAATAATGAATGGTAACTGTAGGTAGGTTGGGCATGGCTAGAGGAAGTAATCCATTCAGACAGCTTTTAAATCTCAATTTCAGGAGGGAAGTTCTGGGAGTAATATTGGCCAAATTATATTGCTATATTGTATGCATATGCAAATATGTAACAACAAGTCCCATCATTATGTACAACTATATTTCGCCAATGAAAATATGTGGGAAAAAATAGAATAAATCCAAATCTCATAATAAAACCAATCATGTTCCTTTTAACATGTGTTGGTAACACTTTATCATGGTCAGGTTAGATGATTCTTTGTGCTCTATCCTAAAAAGGTTGTCTATTCCTACCATACAGGGAAATATTTCAATCAAACCATTAATCCCGAAGCATGATGTAGAATTATACATCCAAATTAATTCTATCTTCTATCAATCCCTGAGTTTGTGTCATCCAATCTTCTACTTAGATTTTATCAATAATATCTGTTTCAAGTGTTTGGTTTTTATCTGCTGATAATCTGAACAAAATTTTGCCTTGATATTTCTTTTAATAATTGTGTATTCTTTTAGAGCCTGAGAAATATACATCATATAAGAAAATAATATTTCAAAATTTAAATTATACCTTTGGGGGCCTTGCATTTTTTCAGTTTTATTGAAACTTTAAATTTAAATCTTTATGAAAACTGGTGCCATTATATATATGAAATATTAATATTTTTTACTTGGAAAAAATATAAAATTAAATTTTGAATGTGCAACCTAGATGTTCACATAACTTTTAGACTTGCTTATTATTCTGTCCACTGTAAAAAATCAGAAGCATGGTTATTTTAGTCCCTTTAGTTAAAATGACAGAAGGATGAATTGCCATTACTGTTCTTCCACGTAGTTAACCAGAGGTATCACCCACTGTGACTCTGAGAGATATCCCATAGCTTTGTTCTACATTGATTTTACATTAGAAACTACCCATCCTGACCTATGGGCCTTTGTCAAACTAATAAAATTGCAATCTGAAATTATAGGCCAAACTATTTTACAAGGTTTTCCTATCTAGGGAAGGGCTTTATGAAAGGAGAAATTAATGGAGTAGCAAATCTCTTTAGTTATTCTTGGCACATGAACTTTAGAAATACATGGAAAATACTTTCCATCAAAAGTCAGAACACCTAAGATGAATCAAGCCAATTTGGTGTGAGCAGTCTCCAAAATAACCTCAGCACCCAACAAAGTGCACAAGACCAAAAGAGTGCTTAATAAAAACTGGTTGGACAAGTGTCAATTTGTTCTTCCACAGCATATTTCTTTTCCCTCTGGAAACTTGCCAGCCCTTTCTGTACCCTACAGCTTACCAAATTTTCTGACACCTAAACGAAGAAAAGCGGGCTTATATCATCATTTCCTTGATAACTGAGTGGCAAAGACAGTGGCTTCTGAGTCACCCAGGCCTAGACTCTGGTGACCTAAATGCAGATACCGGGGAAAGACTAGATCCTAATACCTAAACAACATTACATCGCAAATGTGTGTGTGTGTGTGTGTGTGTGTGTGTGTGTGTGTGTATAGTCTTTTCCTTCTCTACAGTACAAAGCTTTGAATTCTTGAATTCAACTTTCTCCAACTCTCTAGTTTTTAATCTAAAAGCAAGGAGCTCAGTGATGAAAAAATGACTTAACAAGAATGTATTCAAAGAGATATCTTGCTGCCGAAGCTCCCCCAGACACAGAAAGCTTTCACACCCCTGTCCAAAACCCGGTTCTTCTCCAGTCTGTGCAAGGAAGGAGGGCCTACCAGATAACAGAGAAATCAAAGACCCATCATTGGCACCAGCCTGAAAATGTGCATGTCCAATTTTATATGCCACTTAATATTATACAAACTGGAAAAATTTGAATCTCATCCTCTATCCTATTCGACTGGTATAGAATTCCATTCCAGTTTAACACAAGAATCTTGGATATTTATGGGTTTCCCAGAAAACAGGGAAAGGACTTCTCCCCTCCAGTTGACCATAACCTGATCTGGCCTCTAGGGTGGTCTCAGTCACAGTTTTACTGTTACTCTTACAGTCCTCTGATTGTGCCAAGAATGTGTCCAAGGACCTGCTGTTGAGACTATGAACGCAGATCTAAGACCTAGCACACGTCACAGACCCTCTAACTCCTTCTTACTTGCTCCTTAGGACTTTGCCATGAAGGGCTCGAAGTTCAAGCCTTACTACAACCTGAACAGTATTTTAATCTCTATGTATGTTATCCACTAAATTCTCAGAACTGCAAGGTGGAAACAATACTATTTTTAGTAATGTTTACCAATGAAACATAGTCATAGCGAAGTTCAGGAACTTACCTAAGGTCACACAATAAAAAGCAGAGCCAAGAATAAAAGTCAGGCCTCTCACCATAGTTAATGAACTCATTCTAAAGAAAATAACACTTTTTGATAATAATGATGATGATGGTGTAATATAATATCTAAAGTAATTTGCTGGAAATTTCAGATACATGTATGAACTATGTTACAAAAGTAATCTCTACTTGTAGAGATTTGTAAAATCATCTCTATTTTACAATGAAGAAACTGAGACTAGCTAGTTGCTAGAGTACCAGAAGAAAGATCAGACTACACATCTGTCTGACCCAAATGCCCTGCTCTGCTTCCACAAGTAATTTCAGTTATGTTCTAATGCTCCTCATTGAGTATGATGTAGCCATCCTTCATGGGCTGGCTCTTCTCTCACTCTAGGTCACTCGCTGCCATCTCTTCAGTCCTGGCCTCAGCTCCAGTCATGTAGACCTGCTTACTCTTCCCCAAGTTCTTCCTCCTCATAATCCATGCCTTCACTTATCTTCAAGGTTAATTACTGAACACCTCTCACCTACTCAGGTTAAATAGCCCCAGTGAAGCATTCTATGACCACAGTCCTGAACTCTCCATTTACACAGAAATATTCATCTATATGACTACTTCCCCCGTAGCCCCACACAGCAGCAGAAACTAAAGAATGACTATGCCCTGGGTCATGAAGCCAGCTGACCCAGCACACTGACGAGACTTCTCTTGGCAGGCCCAGTTGCCAGCCTATCTCTTCAGACCAAGGTTCCACCCAACGTGGCTGGGACACAGAGCCCATGGAGCTGGTCATCAGTGCCAATAGGGACATCTAGTTAGCATCAGAATGTGACAGTTGCCTAGGAACTCTCTGGGACAGCTTCTGGATTCACTCACTGTGGCAAGCTTAGGCCACATCTGATGAAATTCAGAACATGTGCAATTTAAAGAAGCAAATGTTATAGGGAGGAGAACACTGGAATGAGTTCCAGGGACCTCAGTTTGAGTTCTTTTTTTTTTTTTAATTTGTTCTAATGAGTTATACATGACAGCAGAATGCATTCTGATTCATTGTACACAAATGGAGCACAACTTTTCATTTCTGGTTGTATCAGTGTGAGTTCTTACTCTATCATTCATACATTTTCAAAAGGTGAAAAAGTCATCTAGCATGCTAGAAGTTGTTACTTTATTGTAAGAACTAAATGTAAGAATGGATACGGTTGAGTTTGTAAACAGTGAAATATAGGATAGAGTTACTCAGTTATAAAGTCCTTAATAACAGAGATTGTGTCTTCCTGTTCTTGTCTCTCCATAAATGTATTTGGGCCACCTATAATAAAATGTAATAGAAATAGCCCTATTTGCTCTCTATTTTTACATTGATTGTATTCTTTTGCTGCCAGTCAGAGAACAGCGCAAACTTCTCCCTGAGTCAAACTCAGTTATGAGTATTTGTGGTGAAAATATGATGTTCAGGGTTGCTACCACTACATTTCAATCCACTTTTTTATAAGGGCAACCTACTGCCTAGTGATACCGGACCCAAATAAACCTCCGTAATAGGAAGCTTAGATATCTCTGGCAGTGATGAACAAAGAAAAAGCTAACTTACAGTGGAGGTAACCCCATCCAAGAGTGGATGGCAATGGAAACAGTTTGAGACTATCCAACTCATTTACTTAGTGACTAACATAATGACCAGCAGACAGTACATGAACTGGTGCTTCATGTCTTTCCTATTGAGACTCACATTGCAATTGAAGGAGACAATACCAAATATTTGCACATTTTCCCCCAGACAGTCATTGTGAGGAGAAAAAGCACAAGGGATAATGCATGTGATTTGTGAAGCTACTGATTAATCTCTTTGTATCTGAGCATGTGTACCAACCAGAACTGTTCCATGGAACTAAGTAGCCCATGGAATGGATTAAGAGCTAACTTTGAAAGTAAGGTTGATTCCATATCAACCTTATCAGTTGATTCCATATCAGTAATGGGAAGAATAGATAGAAGATAATATTTTCATTTAACATAAAGAAAATAAGACTAAAATGGTCATGGGCCTCACACAAAGACAAGCAAATCAGAAGCAGAGGGGACAGTAGGTTCTACTCACATCTCATTTCTAGCACTAGATAGAACAATGAGGGAAACGTGACAGTTCTGATTCCCAATGTGAAGGAAAGGCCCAGAGTTAGGGGTGATGGCCTGGTGAGCCACTCTCACTCATAAAGACTGAGACATGGCTGTCTTTCCATTAGGACACCCATGAGCATTGCTCTTCACTGAGAGACAATGATGCAATTTGTTCTCATCAAAGAAAGAAAGAGAAGATTGCCACAGATTTGTACATAATTCAACACAAAGCAAGACATTTTTCAAGGCTCTTCGGCAATGCCATTTCACTTATAAACTGTTCAGAGGAGGAGTATTTATGGCCCTTTCACCTCTCCCACTGTCCCTAAAAGAAATTGAATTTCCAACCAAATCCATTTACAAGGAAAGAGCTATTCATTCTAATAAAACCACATGGTAAGTACATTAAGTAGGGGAAAATGTCTTTTGATGAACGGAGATATTACACCCACAGGAGTGGCAGTACCTCAGGGAAAGTTCAGGTTGACTGCTTCTGATCTCACTTGAAATTTTCCCAACTCATAAAGCATGACAAGACCACAAAGCAGCTGCTGCAGAGTTACACAAGTTCTATTAGCCAATAGGCCCAATTTCAGCCTTGATACTTGCAGCATGAAGTAATGTATGAAGAAGAAAAATGACCAATGCTTTAAAAGGAGCTTCAACTTTCAAACTATACATGTATAGTCCTGGCATCAGCACCAACACAGAGGGCATGCCAAAAGGTATGTAACAGGATATTTACCTGTAAGAAATATACAGAAAGACCTGCATATCCAGTGTGAAACATGATAAAACAAACACAACTGAAAGTTACAAACAGACTGTCAACTATAGGACTAATTTGGTCAGGTTCAGATGAGCTTCTTAATGGCAGGGGAGTGGAGTTGGTGAGAAAAATGTGAATTTGATGCTTTGGAAGAAATATGGAATGACCTTGGAAGTCAAAGAAGAGTGAGGAAGAAGGAGATATTAATTATTATATATGTTTCTGACTTAAAGATTTAGTGAATGGTAGCAATAGACACTAACCTCTGGAACACTGAATGAGAATTGGGAGAAATTATGATGGATTCATTTAGAAATTCTGAGTCTGAATGTCCTCTGAGATGTTCATAAAAGCAAATGCCATCACAATCTGGTCATACACACAGGGTCCATTAGGGATATATGTGCTGGGTACAAAGAACTCACAGTTGCTAGTAAATTAGGATTATTCCTAAAGTCTCAACCCTCTGCTCTCCTTTCAGAGTACCTAAGTTAGCAATCCCAATGATTGCACCAAATTCTAGCCTTGCTTTTAAAGAAAGATGTGTTTTATTTAAAAATGCATAGGATAAATATAACAATAATTCAAACACGTGATCACTTGAGGAAAGAGAGTCCTAATTTACACCAGTTGCCACATCAGTTGCCTTATCAGTTGTACATAAAATCTGTTTTTTTGTAGGCCAGCCTAATAATAACCCTGAGTCCTCCAATAGGATAAAGCCAAAGAAATGTCCTGCAATATGTCATTCATTGTGCCTGCTAAATTGGGAGCTGTTATTTACCCATACACTTGTCAGTGATTGTGATATTTCTGCTGAGTGAGCCACAGATAATGTAAAAGCAGAGAACTCTGAGTTTGGTAACTATCTTACTGTTGACTGAGAAACAAGGAGAAAGGAATAAAAAACAAAAAGATAAACAACACACACGCAGATTTTAAGCCTCAGTGACTGTGTTATAAATGGGTATGGAACATTCCAAGTAAGCAGGTAAGCTTCTGAAAGCAAGGGAGATGAAATTTTATGTTAAGCAGTAGATGGGACTGTGAGAGAACACAGCAAGCAGAGGTTGCTTCTTTATCTTACACAAAAGTCCCCTAATTTCCCTGGATGCTAGAAACCAGAACCAATTTCCCTGCTGATCAGTGAAATCAAAAGTCAAGTCTGTATGTATTCTGATGAGAATTAGAAAGAAAATCACAGTTTTTCTCAACAAACACAAGCAATTGGCAAACTAGACCAAGTAGAAAGAGAGGGGAGAAAAATGAAGCATCCCAGTAAATCCCAGCATATAAGAAACAGAACAAGATTCCCTATAGGAATCTTGGTATTCCAGAAGGAGATAACAGAACTTCACTTAACTAAGATTAATAAACTTCTGGGTAATAAGAAGCTTGAAGGGACCTGAGTTTAATTGATGGATAAGAATGTAATATGATTAAACTATTATTATATATAATAAACGCAATAAGACTGCAATCCAGTGTGTAACAGAGAAGAGGATGAGCTTGGAGGAGAGAGTGTGCAGAGAAATTGATAAGGAAAAGATCAATCTCCCTTTTCTCAACAGGGAAAAAAGTACAGGAAAGAAGAGAAACAGGGTTTCCTCAACGTCTAAGAATATCACAGGAAATGTTTTTTGACAGGTTCTCAAATATATAGAGAGTTTAAATAAGTAGTATCTTTGATGACACATAAAATTTGTGTATTCTTCACAATTAGTAAGTTTTTAGTTCAATAAATCTGGAAGACCATTTATGCCAAGGAAGATGAGAGATGTCAGAGCTTCATGGTAGAACTGAAAGTGCTTGACCATGACCAAGACTTGTAAAGATGAACATGAGCTGTGCTGAGATAAAGGATAGGACGTTTCCTCTCCTGATGGAAAGACCAGGAGGACATTGGGTCAAACCAGAAAGTTCAGCTGAGATGAGGTATTCTCTCATGAGGTCTTTTTTTTTAATAAGTTTTTATTTGTTTTATGACAAATAGAATAATGACAATAGAATATTGTTTTATGACAATAGAATACAGTTCAACATACAGAAATCAATAAATGTAATCCATCATATTAATAGACTTAAAAACACAAATCATATGATCATAGATGCAGAAAGAGCATTTGACAAAATACAGCATCTTTTCATGTTCATAACACTAGAAAAACTAGGGATAGTAGGAATATACCTCAACATTGTAAAAACTATATATGCTAAACCCAAGGCCAACATCATTCTAAATGGAGAAAAATTGGAAGCATTCCCTCTAAAAACTGAAACACGACAAGGATGCCCTCTTTCACCACTTTTGTTCAACATCATCCTTGAATCTCTAGCCAGAGTGATCAGACAGAAGAAAGAAATTAAAGGAATACAAATAGGAAAAGAGGAACTCAAACTATCACTATTTGCTGATGGCATGATTCTATGTCTAGAAGATACAAAACATTCCACCAGAAAACTTCTAGAACTCATAAATGAATTCAGCAAAGTAGCAGGATATAAAATCAATACACATAAATTGAAAGTGTTCCTATACATCAGCGATGAATCCACTGAAAGAGAAATTAGGAAAACCACCCCATTTAAATAGCCTCAAAAAAATAAAATACTTGGAAATAAAAGACCTTTACAATGAAAACTACAGAACACTAAAGAAAGAAATTGAAGACGACCTTAGAAGATGGAAAGATCTCCCGTGCTCCTGGATAGGCAGAATTATATTGTTAAAACAGCCATACTACCAAAAGCGTTATACAGATTTAATGCAATTCCTATTAAAATTCCAATGACATCCTTCATGAGATCTTTAGAAGTAAATTTAGCAACACAATTCTCTGTTCTGGGAGTTGAAGTCATTAAATCGGGATACTCATTTTGGTCCCCACTCAGTAATGTCATGTAGACTAAAAGAATTAAGGGACAGATAAAGCAAACTTTTGGGCAAGTATGGTATTCAAAATATTCACAGACAGTAAGTCATAGACCCAACCAATTAGAAGGAACCAATCAGAATATGCATCACCTATAAATAACTGCTACAACCATACCAGTGGGGACCAGCAGAATTTCCACCCACCTAAGAGTTCTATTTGCTCTTCAACATAATTGTTACTGGATCAGCCTGTTAACAAGCTTCTGGAGCGCCTTAAATGGGGTTCTGCTTTGAAGGAACCCAAATATACCCCGTTGCCATATTATTAACCCTATTAATATCCTTTGTCAAGCTGTGTTACTAAGAAGGTGCAGCAGTAAAGTTCTCAGCTCAACAACAATGAATCTGTAACAAAGTGATGTCAAACATATTTCTGAAAAGTTTAATTATGCCTTATTTTTTCACTTACATTGACTCTTCTACTGGTATTAGTGCAGAGCTGAAATGGACTCACACTCAACATGAAGCATGAGCTAGGTTACTTCTAAAGATTTCTTAGCAGAAGAATACCCATGCAGAGATCTGTTTAAATAAGTCTGGTTAAATGCCATTCCAGGGCTGGGTCAATTCAAAGTCCCCCCACCCCCAGTGGTATATTTGACCTCCTCCTGCATCCTCTTCTCTGCCTTTGCTTCAATGGGTGCTATCGAGGTTCTATCCTGTAAAACTATTCAGCTCAAAGCACAGCACCTTTACAGTTTTCTGTAAGAAATCTAACGCACTCAATAATAGTTTGCGAGTTTGGTAACACCCAGGAAAAACTGAATGACTTAGAGATCAGATCATGCTTCACAGTGCAGTCTTCCATTAACACACTATCTCAGCCACTTACCTACCCCTGTCTTCCAAAACCTCCTAGCAAAGCATGATCTTCTCCACCAAATATACACATTTTAGCACCAAGCTTTGATCATGTCTTTGCCTGGAACAGCCCCACCAGGGCAGCCTGCCTGTCCCAGACTTATTTCTACCATTTATTTAAACTAAGATTTCATTTTCTGTGCAATTATATTTTAATACTTTTAACATTATCACTCTAGTATACTATAATGTTCAACCTTAGGACATTGTATCTAACATGCTCTCAGACTTTTCAATTGCAAAAGCATTTTCCCATCCATTACCTTATTATACCACTCCTATTTTTCCTTCACTCTCTAGGTAGGCAAATGCCTGACTCACGTAACACTGAGTCTGCAGCCCTTAGCACAGTCTCAATCAATATCTGTGGGTGAATGATGAGTGAATAAAATGAACACAGCTATTAAATAACATGTCAAGGATCCTGTATCCTAGAAGGACCAAAACTAGGATTTCAGCACATGCCCCAGATTCTGGTCCCTCAGCCCTACTTCACCTGTGTCATAAACCAACAACCCTTTTCCTTTAGACAGGTGTAAACAGGAAGAGTGAACATAGGCAAATGATTTTAAAGATAGAGTTAAAGTGTCAGGCAGGCAACAGGCTCAACATTTTTGCAAGTTTCTTCTAAGCCAAAATTTTAATGAGAAACTAACAGTACTCTGAGACTTGCTAATGGTGCTTGTGAAATGGAATTTTTTCCATTAGCCAATTTTGCTACATATGTAAAACCATAAATACAGACCATCTGAATTCAGAAGACCTGGGTGTTCCAAAGGGATCCTCTAGTCTGAGACCTCAAAGGCATAAATTCTGCCAGAAAATGCTGTGTTCTTCGCTCTACAATGGAAGATGATATGTTGCTTCTGCCTGGTAAACAAGTCATCCTCTTTGCTATTTACAAGTTTGCAAACACAAGAGAAATCACCCCTTCCTAGTTACACCAAGTGTTCCGCTGTGAAAGCCTGGAGTTGGTTTTTATAGAGGCACACCTGGATTTGGTTTTTATAGAGGTTGACCATCCCCTACTTGCTATTGTCAGACAATGAAAAGAATCCTTTTTCTCCCCAGGAAGCCCAGCATTAGGAACCAGATGACCTATGTGGAAGCTACGGGTGAACTGTTTATTGATTGTGTGACCTGGGGCAAGGCATACAAATTTCAGGTTTGTCATCTCTAAGGCAGGATTGATAAACATAAGTCAAGTGGTGAGGGAAATGTGAGAGAAGACAATCGCTTTCAAACTGTGTTTTAGGGAACCTCTGGGGTGGAGAGAGGTCAAGTAGCAGAAGCCATAGCGCTCTTCCCTGCTTCAGCCAGAGAAAGCCAGCTTTTAGACTTGCAGAACCCAGCTTCAGGCCTTGGAATTCCCAGCTCAATTATCGGTCCACTGAACCAAACAAACATTTCCTCACAATTGCCCTGTGCTCTGGAGTTCACAGGGAACATTGTGTACATTATCTTACATCTGACCTTTTCTATGGTACAGGAAAATTATCTTTTCCACTCAGCTGCTAAAGAGTGAGCCCCTAAAAGATTAAATGAGGGGCGGCAGTTCCCAAGATGAATGAGCCCCAACCCCCACCTGAGAGTCCAGCTCTTCCTGCCACTCTGGGCAGCCTTCTGGGTCCTGTTTTCTCCAATAAACAAGATAATCATCTTTAATTTGAAAACTGGTTGGCTTTTCAAATGACCTATGTTCTCACAACAAACAAGCCACATTCTCATTTTTCTTCAGAGAATTAAACTTCTGGTTTATCTTAAGAAGGTGAAAGCATTGATTCAAAATCTGATAGGATTTATAACAGCCCATATTTCTGCTTCAAAGACCACAAAGAATACATTGTCCTCCACCCATAAGGACAGCCATCCCAGCCTCAGCATAGCACATGGAGTGGGACATTTTTCTCTTCTTGAAATCAATCAGTATATCAGCAACAAGTGTCACCTGGTTTTCCTGCTAATAATACTAAAATTCATTGCATTCAACAGGGACAATTTGCTTTCTGAAATATTTGGTCGTTGGTAACATGTTCTATCTCCCCTTGATTCCAAATGCCTGACCACAGGCTCCAGTAAGACATTTTCTACACTCCTCAAAGTCGTTAATTTATTGATTCATCAATGAGCAGTAAGCACCTACCCTATCCTATGTTGGACTTGGTGCTAAGCATTGAAGATACCAAACACGTAAGAGTCAGTGCAGCCAGCAGGATGTTTACAGTGTTGCCAGGGAGAAATGACTCATAAAGACTGAGCAGAAAGAGGTAGGTACATGGGAGAGGCACCGAGGGTTCTGGGGATTCAGTGAACAAAACCCCCTTCCAACCTAGGTGTGTAGCAACACTGTCTGAGTAAGGGTCCAATTCTGCAAGTTAGGAAATGTATGGGGTCTCATCAGGAAAGAGAGAAGAGGTGCTAAGACAGAAGGAAAGGCAAAGAAAAGGAGACAGTGCAAGAAGCTTGGGAGAGGGCTGGGGCTGTAGCGCAGTGGTAGAGCGCTTGCTTAGCATGCGTGAGGCACTGGGTTCAATCCTCAGCACCACGTATAAGTAATAAATGAATAAAAAAGTAAAGATCCATCAATATCTAAAAAAATATTTTAAAAAAAAAAGAAGCTTGGGAGAAGCAAAATGTAATGCTACAAATACCAGTGCAGAGTCAGGAGGCTTGGGTTCACATTAGTTCCCATGGTCACCAGCCAAGTGATCTTGGAAAGCCACCTGATCTCCTGTATGTCAATTAAATCATTTTAAAAACAGAAACTAGCCAGGCATGGTGGTACATGCCTGTGATTCCAGTGACTTGGGAGGCTGCAGCAGAAGAATTGCAAGTTCTGGGCCAGCTTCAGCAATGTAGCAAAGCTCTAAGCAATTTAGAGAGACCTTGTCTCAAAAATAAGAAATTAAAAGGGCTAAGGATATGGCTCAGTGGTAAAGCACTCTGGAATAAATGCCCCCTAGTAAAAATAAAAAACAAAAACCAAAAAAACCCAGAAACTAAAATAGGTGTCTTGTTCCAAAAAAATGGACCTTCAAATATTGTTTTGTATGAAATTCTGGGTTAATTTTAAAGATCTCTGATAAGTCTTGCTAAACTTAGTAACAGTAACTGGCAGGAAATTGGTTCTAAAGCATTGGGATGGTGTAAGTGAACTAATAAATAGCTGTATTCTTAAAGGCCATTTAGAAACTTGAACTCTATGTTAAAGCCACTTGTTATAAAACATGACATAAAAGATAACACTAGTTCCACAAAAATAATAAATTATAGAACTGAGAGTTCAAATCTTTCTCATCAAAGGCATATATTAACCAAATATTATTCCTAATTATTTCTTAAGGAGAATGAAACTCCCTTATCTCTTTTAAGATATGATTCATGTTCTTAGAAGCTTTTCCTCAACAATAAAAATTTAATGATAGCATTTAGAAACAAAGGAAATTTCATTATGGAAACTCACTGATTGTGGAGTTCATAAAGAAATCCAGTCAAGAATAGCTGTGCTAATTTGAAGAACAATATAAGAAAAGTCTAATGCACTTCAATTTGGGCCCAGTGATACACACCTATAATGCCAGTGGCTTGGGAGGCTGAGGCAAGAGGATCCCAAGTTCAAAGCCAACCTCAGCAATTTAGTAAGGCCCTAAGCCACCTAGCAAGATTCTGTCCCAAAAGAAAAAAATAAAAAGGACTGGGAATGTGGCTCAGTGGTTGAGCACCCCTGGGTTCAATCCCCAGTACCAAAAAGTAATTTAAAAAAATCTCTAATGCATTTCAAGATAGGTTATAAAACCACAAGCACCAATAGCTGAGGTCTTGATGTAAGGGTGAACAAAGAGATTACTGGTAGACTTGGAGCACAACTGTGGGAGTTAGTCTCCAATCCCATTCTGTCTTCATAGTTCTCACCCACCACCAGGTTTATGGCTACAGATCACAGGAGTGAGAACTGTTCTGAAGTCTGAGACCCAAGTAGACACCCAGGGAGAATCAGAACGTTCTGGGCAGCCTACATGAGCTGTGACAGAGCCATATCCTTGGAACATCACAGGTGATGCCATCTCTGACTCTCACAGGCACCCTTCAAATTAGAGTAAAATTACTCTAATACAGTATAATAACCCTTACTGTGGTGTGAAAGATCAGCCATACTATAAGGCTACTTGCTGGGACAGGATAATTCCGATATGGTGGCAGACTCAGCTGCTTTCAGCACCCATATTTTGATCCTTAAATAGGTAGTATTTTTTTTCTCTCTCTCTTTTCCTGCTACATCATCACAATAGAGTAAAACTTCCAGAATGGATGGTATTTTCCCCTGGGAAATAACCTCTATATAGCCTCAAGTTTATCCCAAGTCCTCAGGTTTTCTGTGGTCAGCATCAGCTTCCCTCCTTGCAAACTTGCATAGTAAGGACACTTCACTTTGAAACAAGCTGCTATTCCCAAGACCTTCAGCAAAACAGGAGATATAATGAGACAAACTGAACTTTTGGAAGTATCTTGGGAATCAATTAAGAGTGAGACTTTTAAAAGGAACACATAAATGATCTATTAGGAATTTTAAAGAAAAAATGTAATTGCTACTCCTTAAAAGGACAAGTGACAGAAGGGAAAATTCTTACCAGACTGATTTTATTCCATTGAAGTGTTCACTTTCTTCTCTGTGATGCAAAATAAACTAAGAGAAAAGGAGGAGGGCGTGAAGTCGGAAAGGGAGTAAATCAGGGCTGTGCCAACATCTGTAAAAACCTGCCGTCACAATGAACCACGTCCATACAAAGAATTATGAGCAATGAGCACTGGTGCCCCAAAAGGCTCATATCAAAGTCAAATGGATGCACAGTGTGCCCCGATTATTCACTGCATACACATCATCTCCTTGCTGGTCATAAATGCACACCAAGACTTACCAATACTAGTCACATGCACCCCAGTCCCTTGGACTCCAAGGATTTCTTGTCTGAAATCTTTAATATTCCTCTTGTGCACAAACATATATACTAGATGCAGGTAACGTCTATATTTTTATTTTTTGTTTCATTTTGATATAGGTATCATTTTCAAATGGATCAAAGTTTAAAGGTCATCTTCCCAGTTATCAGTTAATCCTCCACAGAAGTGACCAAGCACGTATTCCCCTGTATGTTGTTTGGTAGGAGGATATTTTATAAATATATGTCTGTGCTTCCATGTTTTACACAAATCATGGAATATTAACTGTTACTCTTCATGTATAAAATAGGAGGTATTTACTATGACTGGGGCCAGAGGGTTGGCATATGTATCACATAGGTCAATATATATAAAGCATTTGGAATAGTGTTTGACACCAAGCAAGCCCTGTGTAAAAATTATCTAGCTCTCTGCTTCTTGGTCACCATGTCCTGAGCTCTCTCCTCCTCCATGCCCTTCCACCATGACGTTTTCTGCCTCATCTCAGGCCCAGAGCCATGGAATCAGCCAACCATGAACTGAACCTCTGAAACTACAATGTTATAACGATTGTACATGTAACACAAATAAAGTGAGCTGCAGAAAGAAGAGAAAATAGATGACAACAAAATCCAATTAGGGTTTTCTGTTAGATAGAAAAAGGCCACACATCCTCACAAAGTGCCTTTTGGGCAGGCACCAGGCTTTATTCTTCTTGTGCTTCTTTGACTATGAAGTATTCAAAACGTAGATAACAGTGATTAAACTCTGAGGTGAATCTGAATCCTCAGTTTTCAGAAGCAAAAGCCCAGTGAATCAAATATAAGAAGAAATCTGCCTCCTCTCAAAAACCTCAGGGGAGGAAGCTAAAGCAAATTATTCCCTCTGAATTCTCCTTAGCCCACAGATTTGCAAAAGCTAGGCTCCTAATTATGTAAAAAGTTAACAACATCTCATCTCAACTCAAACAAAATGACCTAATAAACAAACTAAATCCTTTTCAGCAACGAAAACAAACCTCAAGTCAATTCATCTTGCCCATTTATAAGATTTTGCAGTGTTCACTAACAATTTTATGTTTGAGTATTTTTAGTACAACTATTAGACCCATGTTGAAATGCTAAATTCAGAAAAAGGAAAACAGAAGGTTTTGTTGATATGTCCAGCACTTGAAAGAAAGAACAGAGCGTTCAAAACAAAATCAACTGTGCAGTACCTGAAAGAAGCATTATGATGTTCAGCTTCCACATAGAGATGCAGAGAATTCTAACTGGCAGGAATCCTGAAGAAGAGGGTGAAAGAGAAAGCAGACTTGTATTCCACACCTGAATGTTGGATATGATATTTCTAAGTTCCTTGCAAAGCCTTCCCCAACATCGTTCAAGCACCAAGTATCTGCATTTTACTTTGGGTATGCTTCTCATTTACTCACATAGGAGCAATTACAGATTCATCTTTTCTTCTCTATGTCTGTCTATATTTTCTAGAATTTCTACAATGAGTACATTTTATGTATATTATGTCATATAAACATCTATATACATATTTGCAAAGTTTTTTTAAAAATTTTTATTATTTTAAGTTTTAATAGGAATATAAAGTTTATGCATCAGTCATTTAAAAAATAAATTAGCTATTTCCATTCTTATCATCATCTTAATTATCATTTTCATTTTCATCTCTCCATGGAAATAAGTATTGTTTTATAATATGTTTCCTGGCTCTAAGATATTCCTTTTATTTTCACCCATCATGCATTTAGAGATGTCCCTGTTATAAGATATTTAGGGTCCCATTACAATTTATCTGTATTGCAGGAGATATCCTCAAGAACTTTTTTTTTTTTGCACTTAAACTGTCTGCTTAGAAGGAAATCTTAGCAATTAAGCCAATGGCAAAGTTTTAGTGGCCTTTAATAGAAGTTTGTGGGTAAGATAGCTGTATAAATACACGCAAGAGCTTTCCCTCTAATTTGAACCCACTAGAACCATTTTGGTTTCTGCTTCACATGTCAGAAGGGAAATTTTATAGGTTCTAAGAATGAAGAAGAAACATTTTGATGTAGTGATGACCAATGTTTGGGGAGTATGTTGGTCCTAGGGAATTGAACTGAAACATATTCTAAAGTGGAGGATTAATTCTACGTGGAAGCAAGAATTAGGGCCAGGGACCCCAGGTGTTACAGAAGTGGGCATCAGTTGAACTAGAAAATACCTATTTCCCTGGATCACAGAAAAGAAACAAGATATATATTTTAGGCAATAAATGGTGAAGAATCATCCACCAGGAATTAGAACCCCAGTTCTGATCACAACTTTGTAATAACCACTTCTTGTTGGTATTCTTTCTCCTAAAACGTGGCCAGCATCACCTATCTTTATGCATCCATGATTGCCATTTCCTGAGCACAGATAGCAGATGACCAGGAGGCTACCTGTTTCACACACATTATCTTGTCTAGCCTAAAGATAATCCTTTAAGGTACAACATTGAAACTATTTTACAGTGTGATAACTGATCTTCAGAGAGTTTAAATTATTTGTCCAGGTGAACATCCAGCAAGAACCAAGGCAGAAAAAGAAACAATGGTTTGCCCAATAACAAATTCAATTTCTTTCTTTTTTTTTCTTTTTGGTATGGTTGGTAGGGATTGAACCCAGGGCCTCATGAACACTAAGCAAGCAATCTACCACTGACCTACATCCTCAGCCCTTTTTAATTTTGAGACAGGGCCTCCTTAGTTGCACAGGCTGGCCTTGAATTTGTGATCTTCTTGCTTCAGCCTCACAGATAACTGAGATTACAGGCATGCACCACTGCACCCCACTTAAAGTTCAATTTCTTAATAATTTATTCTAAAATTTACTTTTAAAAGCTTTATGAGTCATCAAACATAAAATCAAGGCTTTAAAGTGATTAATTCTTATAACCTCTAGTTTTTCTTTAAACACCCCTTTTCATTCTGAGCTGAATAGATTTAAAGTGATTAACATTAAAGGAACTCTGCATCCATTTCATCCAGGCACACAAATGTCTCTGTGCTATACATTGCTCTCTAAATAGAAATGGCTTTAGATTAAAAAAAAATTAATAGCTGAAATAATTATACAGTTTCTAGGTGAGTCATTCTAAAACTTTTAGTCTTTGGGAAGATTCCATATTTCTGGTTATCTGCTATGAAACCATTTCCAGCTACCCACTTACATCCCTTGGTAAAATTATAGCCCATCATTAAACACATTTTTATGCAATATTGTTAATTTATTATGCATCAAGCCTACAGTTAAAATTCACACTGATACTAAAGATTTATATTAAAAGTTTACATTGGGGCCTTTTGGTAGCTTCATCAGACTATTGAGCTAGCACATTAAACTAGGTAGTAGCCTGGGAACAGACTAAATTTAAACCAAATGATATTTGGAGTCAAATTAATTAAATTCCACAAATATTTATTGACTTCCTTTCTCCTACACCTCAGGTATTCATGCTGCTTCCAGAAATACCTAGATGAGGTACCGACAGTTCTGCCTTAACAAACTCTCCATCTGTTTGAGAAATATATTAGTAGATAAATTAAAACATACTGTGATTTTGTATGTATCTGTAGGTGTGTGTTAAAGCTATAGTGGGAACTGAGGTTAGGAAGCAATCCAGAAGGTGAGAGAAGAATCTCAAGAAGCCTACTCGGAAGTGATGGCACCTGAGCTGGATTTTGAAAGATGAATACAAAAGTCACCATAGGGAACCTCTAGGACCTGTTCCCGTTGGTGCGATCCCCTCGACCTCACTCCCAGCATTGGTCAATCAGAGTGATCACTGATGCCCAAGTACCCTCCTCTCTCAGGTGTGATGGTCCTGTTTCCCTCTATTCCACAGTATGGTCAGATGCTGCTGCTTTCTGGAACCTCCCCTTTTAGAACTGGGCAGGAAATCTCACTCCATTTTGAAATAACACTTTGTTTCACTCTCATGGCTTTTCTTGACCTCCCTTTTGTTCTTAGGGTTATTGGAATCACTGCTCCATGATACATGATATGCTCTGCACAAACACAGGAGGAGCTTTATTTTTAGCAGCATCTCCTGTACTCATACCCACCACTATAATGAGCTGAACAGCTGCCACAGAGTAGGGTTATGTAACTGTTTAGGGAAGGAATTTTGCCTGTGAGAAGAGGTGCTGCATGTGTTGGCAAGAAAACAGCTGCAGAAGAACTCCACTTCCTAGAGAGGGCATATACCTGACATGGAGTGGAAATGGAATTCTAAATACAACCTCTTATCATTTGAATGTGCCCCTCTCTCCACAAAGTTCATGTGTTGGAAATTTAAGTCCCAATGTGTCAGTGTTGGGATGTAGGGCCTAATGGGAGATGTTTATTTAGGTCTTGAGGACTCCATCCTCATTAATAGATTAATGGGAATGATTTCAGTTTTCAGACCCTCTCTTGTTCCCTCCCTGTTGTCCTTCCACTATATTATGAAGGAGCAAGAAGGCCCTCACCAGAAGCTCTGAGGATGTCAGATTCATATTCTTAAGAGATCCTCTAGAACCATGAGATAAGTAAACTTCTTTTCTTTATAATGTACCTAGTTTGTGGTATTTTATTACAGTAGCAGGAAACAAAATAACACAAACCCAATGCTGACATATATGAAGATGTCACCATTTAATTGGATTCTTTCATGAGAAATTAATCAGCCAACAGTCTTAGTTTTTGTTTCTCAGTTAGAGATGGAGAAACTGGAAGAAATTTTCTTTCTCAATTTGTCCCCAAGGCCCACGCTTTGTGCCTTATTTTTTATTTTAAGTTCTACAATACAGTGGAACTCCTGGCTCTGCCTTTGTTTCTAGAAACAAAGATTAAGACCTGAGGTAGTTCAGGAAGTTCATGGAAAGAAAGAAAAGCAAAGAAAGTATTAAATGCTTCCAAGTGATCAAGAAAAGGAAGGATTGAGGAAAGTCATGAGCTTTTAAGAGAAGCAGATCATTCAGCAAAATCAACCAAACTTGGAAACAGATTTTCAGCAGGGAAAGGAAAACATAAACATTATTTTCTGAAAGATAAATAAGTTCAGAAGATTGCAAACTAAACAGTTGTAATTTTTTAAAAAGTTAGACTTAGGATTAATCCCTGGAAAAGGCTTAGCAATAACTGAGTGTCTCCAAGAACCCCAATGATGTGTGTCTCATGCTGAAAGGATTTATAGTGCATTTTCTCCCCAGAACTTCCACAGTAAAAAATATGAGGTTCTCTCATTTCTCTACTTTATATTGTTTTTGTTTTTTGGTTTTGTGTATGTGTGTGATTTGAAGTGTAATAACATAACCCATTGCTAAATTTTCCTTTAATATTATGCAGAATCTGTAATTCTTTTTTCAAGTCTTGGCAGTCTCCAAGGAACTAAAACAAAAAAAATACTTTAAGAATTTCTTAGGGAGCTTAAATTATTCATTCCACTTTAGTGCACAAAATAGTTCCTGTTAAAATTAAATATCTCACTAAAGTTACAAAAAAATGTTGAGAAAAACAGTAAACTTTTTCTTCAAGGTCATTCATCACTTGTCCTTTTGATTATATTCTAATCTCTTCCATGTCCTGGTGTCATTTTTACTGAAAAATTGGAAAATTACATTTTAAAGATTTATGTTTGTATCTGTCATCAAAGCATTTGAAATTTACGTTTAAGAACTTCACTGAGATCTTATAAGATGTTCCAGAGAATTCCTTGAGAAACCTATGTAGGCGCAGCCAGTAAAAGTCATAAATAACCAAGCATAGCTAGGAAGTTGTCAGTAATACTCAGTGTGATATTGGAGCTTGTTAACATTTTTTTTCATCACATGAAATAAAACACACGATTATGTTCAGAGCTTGGAAAATATAAAAACTGTAAACTATCAAAATTCAGTGTAACAGGATAGGTCAACTGCTACAGCAAATACACCCCAAAATAAACAAAGCCCTAGCCTGGTGTAAGAGTCAGTGGAGGGGCTCCCATTCACGCACCCCTTCAGGGATCCAGGCTGCAAAATATGTCACTAACATACACTTTCCAAGGTCACCCTCCACACTGTTGGCAACCAGAAGAAAAGAAGAGCATGAATATGCACACGTGTTTAAGGGTCAGGTCTGCAAATGATACAGATTAAATTTTCTCATGTTGCCAGTCACGTGGCCACTCATGAAGGTGGGAGTGGACTGGCAGAGCCCTGAGGACTTGGACACCACTTCTCAGCAGCAACTTTGGAACAGGAAAGAGGGAGAATACATGTCTGGTGACAACCTGCCAGAAGTAGTGTCATATGCAACAGAGCTCTCAGTCTATCTGGTGCTGCAATACAGGACCTGGAGTCAGGTGAGTTCAGAGTATGTCTTCACTCTCCTCCCTCTTTCATGGTTGTGGATATGAAGTTGATGATTCTTGAAAATAAATCAATCTACTCAAGTACTTGCAGCTATGGGCAGAGTTCAAGAAAATTTCGAGTAGACTTAACACAACCAGACCCAATATATCTGCGCCCCCTTTTCTCCCCCCCTCCAACACACACACACAAATGACTGACTGTGGCTTAAAGACCATGGTCTAAGACCTACACCTCTCTCTCTTGGAAATGAAAGAAAAGATATAAAATGTTAAACTATGCTAGGTAGGGTCCAAAAGTCATCCCTCAGAACTATGGATCATGGTGAGAGCCACCAGAAGGTAAAAGGGATCAGCAATGCCAATAGTTGTTCCAATGGCTTCCTGGAGCACATGGCTTTACCTTGAACTCAGATGGTGACTGATCTGAATGAACGCTTCAGAAATGGAAGGGCTAATGAGATAATTCACCTTTTACAAGAGCATACATTGATTCCACTTCTATTTACTTGCTCCCAGATCCTTTGGTAGACTCAACTGTATTTCTCAAGAGATGACTGCACTTCAAGCACTCCTTAACTCTGCTGCAAAATTGGAAACACAAAAGCAATTCAGACCCACGGCACACTCTCATTCTCTTTCTTTCTCATGTATCAACCTGCACCATAACATGCAGTTTGTTGCTGCCCCCAAGCAACATTCAGAAAATGCTTCCACATGTTCTACGGTTTAATCCACAAATGGACTAAGACACTGGATTGCTGCCACTCAGTGACTCCAAGAATAGTGCTATGTGAAAGCTTTCTTCTTGAGCAACAAGAAGAAAATAATACTGGCTTCAAACAGTTGATTTTAAAAAAATATATAAAATTGAAAAGGAGTTAATTTTGCTCCATGAAGAAACACTGAGTTTACTTAATGGATTTAAGAGGGCTCTGCTATACTAATGATAACCATTTCTATTGTTTTGGCTATTCATAACCTTTTGGGTATGTCATCTTCCTGCCATCAGCTTGTAAAGCAGGTATTCATTCCTCAGGAGAGATACTCACAGTCCGCCTATCCTTCAATTTCTAAGTCTTCACTTTTTTTGATTATCCCAAGCATCTTTGCCATTTGTTTCCTATCTTTGAGTCCCGTGAAACCTTATTAGTATTACAGATGCACCTCTCTTTGTTCAGATAAAACTGTAAATGAGGAACCTGTATTTCATACATAAAGTCTGGTTTAACACAAAAATACTGACAAATGTTTAAACTTCAAAACTTTCCCAGAAACAGAGGTCCTTAAGAGGTGCAGAAAAGAAAATTGAGAGCCTCTTGACAAACATGTCACAAGGGCCTACTTGTGATAAGTACTGTGGGAGAAGGCAGAGAGGATAAACATGTCAGGAGCTCAGTGTTTTGGGGGGGGGGGCACTGTTACAATTGCTCTTGAGTTTGGATTAAAGATGGTATAACTATTTTAAAAAAAAATTTAAATTAAAAAAAAGATGGTGGTCTGAGCTCTGAGCACCAGATAAACTTAAAATGTGTAGACCTTATCCAGGGAGAGAAGAATTATGCCCATTTGGAGGGATGATGAAATCTTTCTGGAGAAAGTTACATTTGAAATGGGGCTAGAAGGATTTTATATTATTCCTGGGACTGGAAGTAGAATGGATGAATGGTTCTTCAGTCCAAGGGAATACATGAGATGTGTTCAGATGGGAGAAAGTCCACTGAGCTGAAACAGAGACTCTGTGTAGAAGACCATACAGCACAGAGTTGGATGTGCCATAGAGTAATTCCTCATCTTTTATACAAAGGAAGACATATTTGATGTACCAGAATTCATAGAATATGAATTTTTGTTCTATATGTTTAAACTGGCATGGAAGAAATTCTGTTCCAGACAGAGAAAGTAGTACAGCTATGGTGTGGTCTTCTATGGCATCATTGGGGTATATAAAAGAGCATCAGGATAGTAGATATATTTTGGAAGTAGAATTTGCAAAACATAGAAAATTCACAAATTGAGCCCAGAAATTGAACAGGCTTAGAGATATTATTATACTTGATTTAAGAAAGGAAAACTATTGAAATTTTTGGTATTGGTAACATACATATATAATGTGTATTCTTTTTTTTAATTAGGGAATTCCAATAGTCTTCTTCTTTTATCAAGTTGTCTACTTTGTATCCTGATATTATGTCCATTCTATGAAGAAGAAGTTTGAGAAGCTATAAAGTCACACATGGAGCACTTTAATGTGCTCCAGCCTCAGCTGAATTTGCTTGGGCTCTTGGTTCTCCAAACTACATATCAACTTCACATTTTTTCAGAAAGCCAGATGGGCTTGTCTCAAGTGTGCTCCTGGGACTCTCACTGGAGAGTCTCCCATCTGGGAATGGATTAACTAAAGGGATAATGGAGACAGAAATCTTTTGCAGCATATCAACCTCTGCAGGTGTGGAGGATTATTATTTTAACTCTTCAACTTGTGAATTCAACTAAATCAGATTTTCAGCACCAGCACTGTTAGGTCGGGTCAGGGTCCAAAATGTCCAATTAGGGGGACGGGTCAGCGGCTGCAGAGCGGAGCTGCCAGCCAGGCGCTGAGGGCACCAGTAGACACGCCTCCTGTCAATCAGCGGGTTTTTCTGGACCTATCCAGGAAGTACTCTGGTCTTCTCTTCCTGCCCTCAAGCCTTCCCGTTCCTGACTGGGCCCTTCCGAATTCTCTGTGCACGGGAGCCCCAGCGCCATTCTTCCCTCGACATGTTCTGATGGACGGGAGGATTCGGCAGAGAGCTGTATTCCAATAAAGGCTTGCTGAGCGGCTTAATTCATCTCCTTCTGGTCGGCTAGTCTTTACAAGCACCATTCATTGTTATTATTATGCACTCCCGTTGGAATGCAGCTGGGCTTTAAGAAGAGGCGGATTAGTAATGCCAAGGATTAACAGGGTGAGGCCTGACATGGACCTGCTCAGGCTTCAGCCATATTTCTGCCTGTCATCTCAGACAAATCCCTCAACTTCTCTGAACTTTTTTCCCCTTGTTTGTAAAACTCAGGTGGCAATAGTAGTATCTACATTATAAGATCCTTCTGAGGATTAGAGGCACTTTAACCTGTAGCAATTAGAAGAGTGATCTGATTACATGGAAAGTGCTCAGTAAGTGCTGATGATAACATTTGTGGATCCTGCATCCCCAGCTGGAAAGCAAGCTCTTTGGGAACAGAAAATGGCTTGAGGACTGTCGTTTGAATTCTCTGTGATTTTCAACATAATACACGTGGGTGGAGTGTAACAAAGCTATTTAGAGAAATGTCTAGTCTGTAGAGATTCTCTGACACCACAAATGCTCTGTACGGGGCAACGTCTGAATGGGGCAATACCCTCCCTTGTTCAATGTCATGGAAACTGAGATGGTGGGAAGAGCTGCTATAGGTTACTATTTGTTACCTCCACACACTCTACATGAACTGCTAAATGCAATGTGTCCTGTTTAACAGCAATCTACTGTTTATGATTCCAATTATCATGAACAAATTACATTTTTTAAAATAAAAACTATTTGTAGTACATTTCATTTCACACTTATCAGTGAATAGGTGCCTATTTTAATGGGGTTACTAAAGAATGAATTTGATGATAACCAAGGCACTTTCCTAAAAAGCAAGCATCGAACATCAGCCACTGTGTGTGAGACTTAAAATATAGCAGCCAGTGCACAATATGGAAGTTACTCATGGAGGTAGCCATGGCTAGAGAAAAGACATGAGGTCAGAGGTCAGCAGAGCTGGTTGGGGGGCTTCCAAATGATGTCTGAATTCTGCAGCATAACCCACAAGTTCTTCCCAACTGCTCTTCCACCATATGCTGATACCTTCCTCCAGTGCCTTTATTTTCCCACCACAGCCATTCCACTCTTGGTCCCTGCAAAGGTCAGCTTACAGGCCACCTCCCCATCCATCCACCCTCCTCACTCATCTTGGGCACATCCCTATCCGCCTTGCCTCCCCTGACAACTGCTTTGCCCCTTTGGTCTGGAGAACACATTAAACTATTTTTTAAAATATTTTTAGAATGTATTCATAACTTGAATGTAATTGAAGATTGCTATAATTTACCAAATGGGATTGCTTATTTTAAATTTTTAGTTGTAGATAGACACAATACCTTTATTTTATTTATTTATTTTTATGTGGTACTGATGATCAAACCCAGTGCTTCACGCATGCTAGGGAAGCATTCTGCCACTGAGCTACAACCCCAGGCCCCACATTAAACTATTATTGCCCCTGAGTCCTACAGGAGCAGAGCCCTTTCAGATTGATTTTTGTTTCCCAGGGATTTGGGACATCACCTGGCACAGAGGGACTTCTCAGTGCACTTGGCTAAAGGGAAACCCCAAGATTCCAGGCAGAGCTCAGAGTGTGCACAGAAATGCCTGAAAGGAAAATGCTGCAATCAACCATGGAGATTTGAAGGAATCTTCAAATCATACATGGAGATTTGAAGGAAAAATGCAGAGATGGACATATGGAAACAGTGTGAGTTCTCAAATGCTCACATGGCTTCCATTATTTGGAAATTTTTTTGTTCCGGGCACTGAGCTCCTATGAGTAACTAAAAAACTAGACCTCAATATCAAAAGTGTGAAAGTCAGCCATGGTTAAAAAAGAAAAAAAACATAGACCAAGCAGAATGAAATCAACATAAAAAGCAGAGACTAACACTAAAGGAAAAGCCATCTACAAGTGGGAGGCACCAGCACAAGAGCCCTCCCAGGGCACCCATTTTGGGGTCCAATTTCCTTGGCCAACACCTCAGAACGAATCAAGGTAGGTCACCTGTAAGGGCCTTTCCTTTAGCCAGTGTTTCCCACAGGGCTCTCTGCCTGCACTGACAGGTGAGGACTCTCCAGTGTCCCTACTGCACTGTCCTCAGACTGCCAGGCATTCTAGGACACTCTGACAGACCTTTCTTCCCATTGTCCTTCACTCAAGGTCACATGTGTCATGTATGTGTGGACATTTCTCTAGCTCTTCTGACCTGATTCTTTCTTCACTTTCACTTGTAGATGTTTTATGCAGTAAAACACTTCTACATTTAATCTTTCTTGCATTAAATTGGATTAAAGCACATAGGCACCTGCTTCTCAAAGGACTAAGCTAACATTTGCTCTATACAACCATACATTTGCTCATTTATTCACTTTTGAAATATTTGCTAACTTTGCAATAGGTCTCAAGCACAGCGCTAAGCAAGCCTTATATTGGTACAAAAAACAAACTGAGCCCTTGACCTCCAAATGCCACAGAATATTAAAGGAGAAAATAAATAAAAGTTATAACATAGTAGTAGCAACTGCAATAAAGGAAAATGCAAAAATTGTGTGAAATCACATGATGAAGAGACAGGAGGAACCATATGGGCTCTGAGCTGAATTCTAATCTGAGGAAAAGGACTTCTGCTTAAGTTGTTCTCCTCTGTGGACTGGTCCCTCAAAATCAATCACAATACTACACAGTTGGGTGGATATCTAGGAGAGAAAGATTTCCAGGTGCAACATACTGACAATAAGATATAGCCACATGCTTACTGTTTTAAGGAAATCTTATTTTTCTTTAGAGAATAATCTGGCTTTCAAAATTCCCAAAATCTGCCCAGTCTTTAACATTCTGAAACAATGAAAGAGCACACACCCATGCAACTTCCGCGATCAGATATAATATCTACTCCCCAAAGACACAATGTGCCAAGACCATTTAAAGTATTAGAATCATCAAAGTTTAAACATAAATAGAGAATGTATGGAAACTTTTATTTCATCCAAAATCAAAGAATACTATTTAGGGGGAAAAAAGTGTTTGGATTCACTGGGAAGCAGCATGGACCACGTGGAGATGGCCCATGCTGAGCACAACGTGCTGGAATAGAATGAGGAATGAGGAAACCTAGCACTAGTCCTGGCTCTGCCCTGTGTCAGCATGACCAGGAACAACTTGCTTTACCAGTAGACATGCAAGTTTCCTGTCAACACTACCTTTTTAAGATTTTAAATGTAACAAACTCTTAAGAGCAAATTATAAGTTATACCCCAGTCAAAACAGAGTCTACAAGTGAAGACTCGGAGTGAAAAAAGGGAACTCAGCATGTGCAGTAAGAACCAAGATGTGAGCCTGATACCAACTTGGTCACTTTCTGTGCCATTAAATGGACATTATCTCTTGCCTATTGCTAATCCAGAATTCACCCAGTATCATAGGTGTACAACCAAAGCCCAGGGAAACTGGAGTCAAAGCAACCACTAAGATATCATCTTAGTTGATGGCAAGGCTTCTGAGCCTTATGCTTACAAAATGGACAAGAGTACCCCAAACTCTTGCAAACATAAGCACACCTCAAGTTGTTGATCTAAAAGAAAAGGTAAAAAGTAGTCCTCCAAATGGACCCTAATGAGAGCAAAATGGCCTTGAGTACTAGTCTGAGATCAAAAGAAAATATTTTTAAATATACTTCTCAGGAAAGTTGAACACTTTGAAGTCTAACACTCGGAAAGATCATTTTAAACACACTTTAACAATGTGAGTCACCAGGTACAAGGTGGGTGTAGGAGTGCAAAAGCAAAAGGTTACACCGGAGACAAGGTTTGGAGTGTGGGGGGTTTGTTTCCGAAATGTTCTTGTTATTTTGCTAACACGAACACCCTTAGTCTTCCCACCCAGAATGTCATTCCAGGGCCAAAAACATCAAGTCAAATAACTAGGCCAAATATCAGGTCCCCTGGAAACATCTGTAGCTTTTAAAATTGGAGGCAATTTATTTTCTTTTTAAGTCATAAGATTACAGAATATTATATCTAGGCAGAATCCCTGACATCATCCAGTCCACATGCCTTATCTGTGGGGTAAACTGCATACATGAGGATTATCCATGGGTACATAATAGATGGGTCACATCTGAGAAGCAAATCCATGCCTCAGGTCAGCGTTCTTCCTGCGTGTCCTGTGGTCAGTGTGTATCGCTCCCTCAGAAAGCAAAACCATCCACCCTCCCATGAAGTCATGCTACCCACTGTCACAATTTACTGATGGCCCTTCACTTAGCCAATATCTGCTGACAGATGAATAAAGTGTACCTTTCTGGGAATATGGCTAAACCAGGATTTGCAACTTTGCTGAAAACTTACAAAATTATCTGCTATGTGTCACTAAGGAACAAAAGATGAAAAGAAGATGGCAATGTGTTTTAGCTCATTCTTAGGACATTATGGGAGTCACACATCTGAAACATGTCTCATTTCCTTTTCCATCAAAGCTATTATTCCATCGAGGCAAAGTTCCTTAATGTACTTTAAAATGTGCTTTAAACCCTTCCAGGACAACACTGAACATCTGCCTAGAAGTAGACTTTGTAAGGAAGCAGCAGACACTGGCATCAGAGTCCATCAGAACCTTTGTCTGTATAACAAAATCTGCTTTGATCTTCCCAGAGAATAGTGTCTCTCTACTGTGAAAGCAGGGCCTCCCGCCCAGAAAGTTAGAGACTCAGTAATTTAGGTGAAGTTATAATTATAATCTGTAAAAATGTATGTAATTGGAGAGTCAGCATGAATCTGAAACAGAATCCCCCACCTCTAAATGTTGGGGTGCCTGAAGACACAGAAGTACTCCAGCTCCTCTCCTCTCTATGTGATGTCACCCAGGCTCTGGGCACCCCAGGCCATCCATATGTAGATGAATGGCCTGTAGATCTTTTCTCCAACTTCTCCCCTGGGCTGTATAAGCATTCCTGCTGCTGACTTGATTTTTGTTATACATTGAATTGTGTTCCTCAAAAATTCTTATGTCCTTATTTAAATATGGGGTCATCATGTTAGTTTGGGTCTTCATTTAATATGACTGGTGTACTTGGAAGTGGAAGCTATAGGGAAGTTGACGGGAAGAGACACAGGGAGAAAACCCATCCACAAGCCAGAGAAAAAGGCCCAGAACAGAGCCTTCACAGCCATTAGAAGAAACCAATTCTGCCCATACCTTGATCTCAGACGTCTAGCCTCTAGAACTGTGAGACACTAAGTTTATGATGCGTAAGCCATCCAGTTTGAGGTACTGTGTTATAGCAGCTCTAGCAAACTAATGTGGCATCTTGACTTCAGTATCTAATAAATGCCTGAAATTTAACACATTCAATCCCACAGCTTGGATTCCAGCTATTTTAGCCTGGTACTCCCCAATATCTTGTGTCTCAGTAGATGACAATCCCAACCTGTAATATTCTGCAGCCAGAAACAACAGTTATTTAATAACCCTGGAATCAGCTTTTTTTCATAGTCCTTAAGTAATTTAGTAACTTATTACTGTACATTAAAATTATATTCTAAAATAGACAACTTCTCACTCCTATCTACTTCTGACACCTAAATCAAGCTTTTATCACCTTTTGTTAGTCAATTTCCAATTACTATAACAAAATATCTAAGAAAATTAACTTATAAAGTGAAAAAGTTTATTTTGGCTCATGGTTCTAGAGGTTCCAATCCAAGATGAGAAACCTTATTCTTTGGGCCTCTAACAAAGAAAGGACATCATGGCAGAAGTGTGTGGCAAAGTAAATTATTCATTTCATGAACCAGAAGATAAAAAGAAAGAAAAGGACCAATGGAGTCCCACAATGCCTTTCAAGGGCACACTCCCAATGGCCTAAGGACCCCCTATAGGCCCCACCTCCTGCAGGTTCCACCACTTTCCAATAAAACCATCCTGGGAACCACGCCCTTAACACATGGGCCCTTGGGGAACATTCAACAGCTGAAGTATGTACCTTCCATCTGGGTTCTTGAAATACCCTGACTTGTCTGTCCTTCCACTCATGCTATATTCTCATAACCCAATCTCTGCACATCAGCAAGAGTGGTCGCATTAGCAGGAGTGAATGAGAACCTGTGAATCCTCCATCCAAACTCCATGAGGGGTTTTCTTCTATAATTATCTGACTTCTTACCCCTAAGCGTGAAAGTTTCTGCTTACATCATCATTCTAAGTAACCCTCAGACCTCCTTCTGTTTCATGCTCTCTGTTCTACCAATTCTCACCTCCTTGCTGTTCTTTAAACAGGCCAGGCATGTTCCTGCCCACAGTCTTTGAACTTATTGCCCCTTCTTAGTAGACTCATCTTCACTCAGATATTCATTCATTTATTGCATTTCCTTACTCATACTTCTGCTGATGGCACTTGGTCCTAGAAGCCTGTCTGACCATTCTGTCTAGAGTCACACTCCACATAATAGCATTTCAGTCAATGATGGATGTAATGGTTTGGATATGAGGTGTCCACCAAAAGTCCATCTATGAAACAATGCAAGAAGGTTCAGAGAAGAAACAATTGGGTCATGACAGTCTTAATCCAATCATTGAATTAAACACCTGATGGGATTATTTGAGTGGTAACTGAAGGCAGGTAGGGTGTGGCTGCAGGACATGAGCATTGGGAGCATGGCTTTGGGGTGTACATTTGTATCTGGCAAGTGAAGATCTCTCTCTGCTCTCTGATCATCATGTGAGCTGCTTCTCTCTGGCACACTTTTCCACCATGATGTCCTGCCTCATCTTGAACCCCAAGGAATGGAGCCTGCTGTCAATGGACTGAGACCTCTGAAATCATAAGTCCCCAAATAAATAAACTTTTCCTCCTCTGTAAAAATTATGCTAGTTGGGTCTTTTAGTCACAGCGGTGAAAAACCTGACTAAAACAATGGACTGCATATATAGTATCAGTCCCATAAGATTCTATTTCCTAGTGGTGCTGCAGCCATCTTGATTTGAGCAAGTATATTCTAAGATGTTTGTACAACAACAAAATTGTCTAACGCATGCTTTTCTCAGAATATATCCCTATCACTAGGTGGTGCAGGAGTGTAGTGCCCTGGGTTGTAAATGGAGGGGTGAGTCCTCCTCCAGGGTCTTCAAGGATCATTCCAACATGGCTTTGAAAAGCACTCAGGAAGGCATATGAGGTAAAATTATTTCTTATACCCTAGAATATGCCATGCTACAGAGGGAAGCACTCAACCTAGCAGGTAAGGAACAGAAAGAGAAACAGAAAGTGAGGACTTGTGGGCTAGGGCTCTTTGGGAAGCTCAAAGGGGGAGGAGCAAAAGCCTCGAGGTTTGCATTGAGGTGGATGCGGGGTACCTTGGGGCAGGGGCCAGCCTTACCACCTGGTCATCTCAGCAGGATGCTCACAGCCTGTTTGTGGGGATGTTGAGGCATCAGTAAAACAGGAAGCTCTGAACATTTACAATGCAGACCCCCATGTATTTGTTTACTTATTGTCGTGTTTCACAAGGCCTCGGGCAAGAGCCGGCGTTGCCTACTCCGCTCACTGCCACGCTCTACCATTTACAGTGGCCCCTGGCATGTGGCGCATGTTCATAAAATATTTCTTAAGGGAAATAAAGGAAGAAAGGAGAGAAATATGGAAAATGGAATGAAGGAAAGAGGGAAGAAAGAAATTCACATGCATCTGAGTATGTCAGTAAACGCTGGGGACAATCAGCCAGGAAGCTATTTTCATGAAGATTAAGGAACTCTCTGAGGTTAATCCTAAGGGAAGGAAAAAGTCTCTCAGAGACTGAGTCAGCAAGTAAATCCTGAGTCATCAGGGGGAAAGTTTGGTCTGATTATAGCATGGTGACTGTCTCTAGAATTTATTTTCTGCCTCAGTCCTCACTGGACTCAGATCAAAAGCCTTTAAGAAACAGAGGTGTGGGGTAAAATCTGAAATCATTTACATTAAAATTGTACACAACCTTGGGACCTACCTGCATGGCTGTAACACTGAGGGAGACAGGCATCATTCACCATGATATCACTTTATACCCAGTGAAATTTGTAGTGCCCACAGGTACTGGAGACCTACAGGGACCACAGCAGAACACCAGAGGTAGCCAGAAAATCAGCAGCAATAGGCTGAGCAAACACTGCACACAAGGAGAGCAGAATCTTTCTTGAGAACAAAGAATTCACTTGTTAGAGACTTCTAGAAATATTTGGGAGGACATTATTTTAATGAATCAAACATACAATATTCTATAGCTAATCTATGAGCCTGTGAAATAGTCATTTCTATTACTATAACCCTATCTGCACTTTGAAATTCATGAGTCTGAAGTAAATTCAGCATATGTTTATATAATGTGCTTTAAGTGAAGATATTTGAGATACAAATCTTCTAAAGATTGAACATGACTTAGCCTTTTCCTGCCAACTGAGGGTTTTTATTAAGAGTATTAAACGTGGTTCTGTCTGCCCTCAAGCCCTCTAAAGCATGTGATGGTATTTACCCACAAAATAAATGACCCTATTGAGTATTTGTGTCTGCTCTGTTAATCTATATCAGAACACATACTTGAAACTAGGACAGCTAGCTGTTACTTTTCATCACTATCAATGTACTCGCTTCTAGAAATTATATGTTTGCTTATATTTTTGTTTCCATTCTACTATGGACAACTAAATCCCAACTTATAATTCATGTCACTTCAACAAATACAGGAAGATCAATCAATAGTCCAGGAAATGCATATGATGCTACAGGGAAAGAAAGATGCGTGTGATATAAGATGTCAGGTCTATCCTCTCACACACTGATGGATACCAAGGGGTCTAATCCAAAAGACATAAGGGAAATGCTTCAGCTTCAGCCCATGAGCTTTGCTGCATCTAGTATGTCTGTTCAGGGCTGTCTATACATGACTCATGGCGCTTAGTTGTATTCCAGAAGAGACGTTCTTACTGAAAGACTGAGCTTCAGAAAAGCCAATTTTTTGGTATACACACACACACACACACACACACACACACAACACAGAGTAAACTCCAGATTCGTTAGTGTAGTCAGGAAATGGTTTTTATGAAGCACACTAGACAATACTAGCTTGATCAAGCAATTCATATTAGTATCATAGTTTCTTGCATTGTTAAATGCTTATTCTATGTCCCGGACATATATGACATCACACATAACATCTCATTTGATTCTCACATTATCATACCATTTCATAGATAAGGAAAACAAATTAAGAAAAGCTTACTAGCTTGCTCGATCATACACCTTAACTAATAGACAAAATCAGGATCTGAGCTCAGACCACACAATCCTTAATCCACTGTCTCCATCATACCAGACTTGACCTTGCTACAGATCACTGCATCGCTACAGTGCTGCCTGGTGGGCAGTGCAGAACATTTCTTTTCTAGGTGAGGACCTTCCCAGACCATGGAACCCCAGTCCGGTCATCACTGATTTGGAGATTAGTCTATATATAGATTATGTCTTAGTTATATGTCAGGAGGTTGTAGGTTCTTCTTCTCCTTCTCCTTCTTCAGTTCCTTATAGTTATACATAATATTAGTTTTCATTTTGACATAATTATACAAGGATGGAATATAATTTGCCCTAATTCAGTCCTTTTTCTCTCACCTCCTCCCTCCCTCGTTCTCTTTCCTCTACTCTACTGATTTTCTATGTATTTATAGTTTTTTGTTTAATTAGTGCCTTGTGGATGTGCATGAGGGTGAGATTTTCTGTGGAATATTCACGTATGGACATAAGAAAGTCAGGTCGGATTCATTTCATCATTCTCCCATTTTCTCATCCCTCCTCTATCCCCCTCAATCTCCTTCCTCTACTCCTTTGATCTCTTCTATCTTTTCATGGAATCCTCTATTTTTGTTTCTTTCATTTTTTTCCCTCATTTTGTTCTAAATTCTTCATTCAGAGAAAACATTCAACCTTTGACTTTCTGGGTCTGGCTTACTTTGCTTAAGCATGAGGGTCTCCAGATGCATCCGTTTCCCAGAAAATACCATAATTTCATTCTTCTTTACAGCTGAGTAACACTCCATTGTATATCTATACAACATTTTCTTAATCCATTCATTTGTTGAAACAATTAAGAAAGTGTAGGTTAGAGCCTACAGAATGGGAGATCTTTGCCACCTGCGCTTCATATAGAAGATTAATATCCAGAATATACAAAGACCTCAAAAAAGTTAACATCAAAAAACACCAAATTAATAAATGGATAAAATAACTAAACAGACACTTCTCAAAAGAAGAAACACAAATGGCCAATAAATATATGAAAAATGATTGAATATCTCTATCAGGGAAATGTAAATCAAAACTACTTTGAGATTTCATCTCACTCCACTAAAAATGGCACTTATCAAAAATACAAATAATAATAAATGTTGGTAAAGATGTGGAGGAAAAAGTGAAATTTCAAATTAGTATAACCACTCTGGAAAGCACTATGGAGATGTGACCCAGCTATCCCACTTCTTGTTATTTATCCAAAAGACTTAAAATCAGCATGCTACAGTGATGCAGCCACATCAATGTGTATAGTAGCTCAATTCCCAATAGCCAAGCTATGGAACCAGCCTAGGTGACTGTCAAAAAATGACAGTACTTCCTTATTGCTACATCCACAATTCCCTTCATTCAGTCTCGTAAGGTAAAGAACAGCCCTTTTGTGCTCAGTTTTAGCATCCCTTCCCTAGAAGCCTAAAGCAGCCCCTGCCCCAGGCGGTTCCTCTCTGAATCTTCCATCAGGGAGAACAAAGCCTGGCCACTCAGGTTACCTTCTCAGCCACATCAAAGAAGAGCACCACCGCTTATCTATCCCGCCAGGTTTGAAGTGACCAATCCATAGTTTGTCACGTGTTTTGTAGCTGGCCCTATAAAATCCATGCCCCACGTCCCCTTCCTCCTTTTTCCTCCTTCCTCCTCCTGGGCGCCCACTCCGTGAATAAAGATCTCCTGGCTGCATGAGGTATGTCGTGTATGGCTGGCCGGTACCCTAACAAGTCTATTTTTCTTTTCATTTATCATTTTTTCCTAATGAGGAAAGTAAGGCAAGGATTCCAGTTATGTGGGTCCTCCTACTTAACTGAAATTTTATCATGTACAAATTAAACATATATCTTCTCCCTCCCATCCTCACAGGCACCAAATAACTGGGGTATATTTATTTATAAAAGGTAAGGTTATAAAATAATTAGGCTAATTTATGTAGAATTCTTGCATTTGATTCAATAAATACAGGCTGCATGGCAAGATCTGTAGGAAAAACAATGACACAGACCTGAGAGGAAGGCAAAACTTGGCGTCACTAGCTAGAAACCCAGAGAGACATGTAATTGGCATGGCATAAGAACCCTTCATTTGATGATTAAGTGGACTCTGTTCGTCTCACAAAGAGGGCCATAGAAATTTCTCACTGCCAAAACATATTCAGCTTCTATAAGTAAAAAGAACCAAGAAAATCTTGAATTTATCATATTGCCTGGCTGATATTTCTTTTTAAATTTACATTAAATATATGCACACTCACGTTGTCATCAAAGTACTGAAGTCTGGTTAAATTCATAACTCTAGGAATAGTCTCTGGCACATGATTGCATTCAATAACTCTTTGTTCAATAAGCATACATGAAGTACAGTATGAGGATCTGAAGATAAATGATCTGAATGGAGGTGACAGAGGAAAGCACAGTCCACAGTCCTATGAGATAGCGAGAGCCAACCAGATTCCCCAACACAGCGGTCAGTGATGACCTCAGACAAGGCACTTGAGCTGAAATATCTGGCATTAAATCCAGTCTGCAAAGATCTGAGGGGTCAGTCACTGAGGAAGTAAGTATAGCTCCTGTCAGAAGCTGGTGGTAATGGGGAGGAAGGAGATATCATAGTAGCTAAAAAGGCAGATGGTATTTAGATAGAGAAATGTTTAAGGTAGGAGAGATCTGAGTAAAGGATAATAGGCCTATAGGAAGGAGCTAGGAGTTTCTCAACATATCAAGGGATAAGGAGGAACTGAGACAAATTAAGCAGAGAAACTTGGGACAATGGATGTTTCTTAGGCAAGAGAAGCAGGAAGAGCTCCAGTGCGTGGACTGTAATAATGTAGAAGTTTGAAAGGAGTGCATTTGCATGGAACAATGCAGGGATGTTTTATGGGATTGTCTAGCTTCTCACTAGACCTATAATCAGTGATACAGAGAGGGTTTGCATCCATTTCTCCTCTTTCCAACAAAATTCTGCCAGGCACTTGGAGTGTTGGTGAAAAAATGGGGGTAGAAAGTATAAAGTATGGTTTTAAGCCATGACTCTACCATGGTTTGGGCTTCACTCTGAGTAAAGTGCTATGGAGAGTACAAGAATGTTCCTACCCAGTGCTGGAACACAGCAGCCACCATGGAGAAGGGAGGCAAGCTCCTACCTGCCTTATAGGTGGTCACAAGGACAAATCAGACAGCAGGTATGAGTGTCACATTCATCAGGAAGCTAGTAAAATACACATGCAGGTATAGAATTGTTAATTTCTTTTTTTCTTTCTTAGAAAATGTACATTTCAAAACAAAAATTTTAAAAATAAGAAGCTAACTTAGAAGACACCAAAGCAGGGGAGGATGGGTTAGGAGGAGTGTATGCACCCAGTCTTCTGCACATTCACAGTAAACAAGTGATAAAACTGAGAGCAATAACCTTGCGGCCTCGCTGCCAGGCTGGAAGCCCAGCCAATGAGTGCTCTAGGGGAGCAGCGAGCCCGGCCTTCAGCCAAGTATAGATCTCTCCTTCTATTCTTAGCTGTACTTAAACCTCGCTTCCCCTCTCAGCATATGTCCTTTCGTTAATAAAACAAAAGGCAAAGTGGTCTGTGTGAGAAGGAGGCAAATCTCAGGAAACATTACCAATGACCCACTCCTGACCCTCAGCCAGGAAGAAACTCAGGTGCCCAGAATTCTGTTATGAAGTTGCATGTGGTATATCTGGGATGCTCCATTTCCTGTAATCACCAGAACTCCACTCCCTGTCATATGAACAAGGGCATCCGTGAGACCCTGTCCCCTCCCACTGGCTCCTATCCTTCTCTACTACAGCTTCTCAGGTTAGCCTCTACATACTTGCTGCCTGACAAGGTCAGTGCTCAATAACTTAAATAATGAGTGAAGAAATAAGCATTCTATGAACACAGTTCTGTGCTGCTTGACAGGGTCAATTCGATGCTCAGGCTTGGCCCTGCCCAGTGAAACATTCTTTTTACATGTGAACAGTGCTAGAAGCATGGTGGTCTATCATGAATAAATATGGTCCAGCCCCCATAAGACCCTGAGGATTTCCAGTTGTCAGTACAGGCTGCAGCTCGGTAAGTGGGAGGCACCCTCAGATCAGTCTAGTATCTTTTTAAGCATTGTGTGGGAGGGATGCACATGTTCATCCCTTCTCCGGCACTCCTCTACTGGAATCAGAGCAAGCATGTCTCTTGGCTGAACAGCGTTTGAGGAAAATCTATAGCAATAATAACTAACATTTATTGAACATTGACTACTTACTCTTGTAAATGATTCACATATATGCCCATTTGGCCCTCTCAGAGGAGTCAGGATTATTAAAATCTTCATTTTTTAGCTATGGAAAATGAGACAAAAAGAGCTTAAGAATTCTGCCCGAGCCATACAGTACATAAGTGGCAGAGCCAGGAATCAAATTCAGGAAGATAATGCCAGATTCTGATCGGAACTGCCATACTCTAGCACCCTAAGAGGAGCTAGGGGAAATGCTAGGACCCACGAGGATTGCAATGCTTGGAGTAAACTTCTGGGGCAAGTCAAAGCAAGTACATGCTCAAGGGTAAATGTATCTCACTCAAGGTTACAATTATTGCAAGATCATGCTAAGCCCCTATGATGCACAGGGCACCTTGCTAGGCACAGTGGGATGATATCAATAATCAAGAACTGAGCACCTGCCATGAGCTTTACATATATTATTAATAATCTTGACAATATTCTTGTATTTTACAGATAAGTTGAGACTCAGCTACTAGGCTATGTCACCAATTTTTCCTTGCAGGGAGAAGATTGAAACCAAAGTCTGTCTACCTTAAAAGGCCTGAATTATTGCTTCTCCAGGAGAGAGATGAGGATGCTATGTTTCCTAAACAGAGCACTTCAGTATCCTGATGGTGACACATTGTAGGATCTTGGCCCTGCTTTGGTCCAGTTATAAACTAAAAACACAAGCACCAATGGACCGTCCACACTTACACAACCCAGCTGTCAACTCAGTAATTTTGTCTTTTCTATTTTAAATGAAATTTACTCAAACACCATTTTCCATGTGATTGTCTCTTCACATCTTCTCAATATCTACAGGGAATCTTGAGTTTCCTCTGAGTGTGTACAGACTTCACTAGACCACTCAACTTTTCAAACATTTCTGTATTTGAAACAATGTCTGGAAAGGTGGTGACTCTTGCACCCAGACAGAGGTTGGATGCCTCATGTTTCCCCTTTGACCAACCTCTTTTTGTTATTGGATGCTGGATGTGTATCTTCCCAATTCTGCATAATTACTCAACCTTGATTTTAGGCTGATTACTTCCATACTGGGTCTCTTCCATCCACCAAATGCTTCTAAACTTTCATTCTATCCAAAAGAGTGGGCTGAATTCTACACTCTGTTGTCCAGCATCTCTTATCTCAATAGTCAGGACCACTTCTGAAGACTTGACTTTCAAATGCTAAGAAGAACGTTATCATGGAGGATGGTCTGTCTACTTCACTCTCTCTGTTGTTCATGTCTCCAGAAAAAGAATGAAAAGCTCTAGAAATTGAGCTTATTCACTGCCAGAGAAATGAGTGACTCAGCTCTCCAGTCTGTTCCCTTATCACATTCTCACCTTTCCCAAGCTCAGCTTCCACAGGATTCAAGCCAGATTTTAAGCATGAGTAAAGTTTCTTAAGAATTATCTATCATTACTCCCCACAGTCAGAAAAAAGTATATTTCCTCTCATCAGAGTTCCAAGATTGTGCCCTGCAGGGCTTCCCCACTTGGACCTAAGCAAGACTTTCTTTCAAGACAGGATCTACTGCTACCACCTGTGAAACAGCATCCTCAGCCATGTCTAACATATATTCCATTCATATGCCCAGGTACAGAAAGCAATTTGTGTGTATGGCCATCAATTATGTTTGAAGGACTATCTCCTCTCAAAACTACAAGTGGAAAGGATACTCATTTCTACTCTTCAGGTCCTTGACTATCAGGAACTCAACCCCAGGTGGAAAATCATACCCATATCAATCTCTCCTTCCCCAATATGAGCTGGAGCTTCCAGAGTTGTTTTGTTTCATGAAAGTTGGGAAAGTAGACACCACCACTTCCTTCTCCTCTTTGTTTCAAATTAAATAAATCAATGTAACCATTCACTTCAAGCATACATTGGAGGAATTTCTGTTTTGAAAATTTATTTAGAGGTCTTCAATGAATTGGTTCTTCATTTAAGAAATGACTGGCCAGCATGCAGATAGTTCTGTATGTATTACTGAGACTCTTCTTTCAAATTATCTAAGTAGATTCTGTCCATCTTACTGATTTCAAATAATGTTGGTAATCCAATAGTCATTAAGGGAGATATTTAACATTTCAAGGTTGCAGATGGATTATACATGGCTGAAACTTCATAGATTTCCTGTCAGTTGACCTCCTTCCCTTGCCTTATAGATCTTGCAGCATTTCTATAGCATAGTGTCTATTCACAGTTCACAATCCTGTCTTCAGCGCCTGAGAATATTCCCACTTTCACATTGTGTATGGCATCTCTCAGACTACATTTGCTAATTACATGCCTTCTGATGTGAACCCAGTAACTTGAACAATCTGACTCAGTGATTTGATCGATGGCATGCACATTTGCCATGGACCTCTTGAGTTCTCCTTCATCTTCAAACAGCTAACACAATATCCCTCTATCTCTGCCTCTAAAGACCTCTCTTTCTTCTTTACCAAGTAGGTACTTCCAATACGCACTCTAATCAAGCCTTATACCCATTTGCTATGCTGTTCTCTAGCATTCCTATCCATCTTAGAGACAGAGAGACTCTCTGAGGTCTGAGGTCACATTAGAGAAACTGGACATGAGTTCCCAGAATACACCAGGTAAAAGCAAGCTGTTTCTCACATTAGGATAGCGATTCTATTCATTTCCTCCTTTTCTACTTAGCTGCTTTGCAAATCTCTCTTACAAAGAGCACATCTTTGTTTTTATTGGTTTCAATCCCTTGAAGGAGCAGTTCTTTGGTTGTCATTTACAAATGTGCAAGCCACCCAGCACAGAAGAGGCCCAGTGTTCATTTCACAAACTTCCTAGATGTTAATTAGAACAGATACATCAAAACGTGATTTGCAGTTGCCTCATGTTAGTATTTTAATACTTTGTGCAATTGTGTTCTTATCTTCCCAACTCTCTGTCCTATCCTTCTTCGTTGCAAAATAGCACATTTAAAGAACTATAATTCTTCACCCACAAGATATTGCTTTCTTCTTTAAGCATCTAGCTCAAGTTAAGTGCTTATTATTCTTCATCCCTCCCCCAGGTTAGAATTCATCACAGCTGCATTATTACCATGGTCCATGGGGAACCAGTCTTTCCTCCAAGTCCTGTACCTAAAGCAGATCAATAGGTTTCTCCTATCAACACTCATTTCAAGTCAAAGACAATGAATTCATATTAGGAATCACAAGGTAGTGGAAATAATTCTGAGTTAGGAGCCAGAGTCTTGGGTCTAATTTCTGGCTCTGTAATATATTTCCATGTGATCTTTTAGGTGTTGGTTAACCACCCAAGATCCATTTCCTTACCTGCAAAAGGGAATTAATAATACCACACACTTTTTTCTTCCTTCCACGTCAGTAACATTTTCTCCTGCTCCTTATTCTAAACAAACACCATGTCTGTCTCCCCAGTTCATTGCAAAAACATGGAAATGAGCCTTGATCCATTCACTTCCTTTACCTCAATCTACTCTTATACAACCCATCAACAGCAGTTAAATCTACTTTTCAAAGTTTCCACAAATTGCCCAGTTCTATACAGTTGTGTCGAGTTCAAGTAGCATAATCTCTTCCCTTTATCACTGAATTACTTTCTTTACTGACCTCTCCTGTATTTCTCCAAAACATTTTCAGGAGTGTTTTTTAGAGCATGATTGAAACTATGAAATCTTCTAGATTAAAATCCTTTAAAAATGCCTTCCTGAGTAAGCTATCTTTTAGGTACAAAGTTCTAAATCAGTGGTGGCAGCCCAAAGGCTTGAGCCTCTGTTCTGCTTGCCCCAACAAATATTCTAATTTGTTGCCTGCATTAAGAAATCAGAAGATTTCATATAAAATCTAGATTCTCAAGATCTCTTTTAAAATTAGATTTGGGCACACGATGTCTGATTGCCTGTGGCAACAGGCATCTGGAAGAGATGAGTGGTTCCAAATTTAGATAAGACATGGTCTTCCCAGTTTGCTGTAGTATCCACCACTGTGGTCCTCTGTGGGGCTCCTTTCATTGAAGAATATACTTTTCTGGCTCCAATAAGCATTTGAATTTTTAACCTCTGGTCTGGATCACTTGAGAAGAAAGAAGCTGGATTTTTTAGTTTATATAGGGGACAAATACTATTCATTGAATGAGTGAATAAATAAGCAGGAAAGAAACTCACCTAGACCTGATTACTGCCTCCAGTTCTCTGTCCATTCAATTGCCACATATCAGCAAGTCCTCTGCTATGAAGCCTGTCTTGCCTGTACCATAGACTGCTGAGCCCTCCCTTGCTGAATTTCTACAGCATGTACTTTTTAATACCGAGTCTTAATATCAAGTCATATATGTCCTGCTCAAGAATGCACTATTTATCTCTGCATATTCTACCCAGGGGTAAGTAGTGAATAGACAACCTGTTACAGTTTGGATCTGGAATGTCCCCCAAGGACTGAACGCATGGCCCCAGTGCAACAAGGTTCAGAGGTAGAGCTTTTGGGCCATGACTACACTATGAGGCTTCCGAAAGCTGAATGGACTCCGGGAAGGTGGGACCTGGTTGGAAGAGGTGGGTCCCTGGAGGGACGCCCAGGAAGAGTTTTTCTTATCCTTGTTTCCTTCTTTCTCCTTCCTTCTTCCTCTCTGGCTGCTGTTCTCCCTCTCACTTTCATTCTCCTCTGCTGCCATCAGCTAAGCAACTTTCCTGGGCCACACGCCCTTCCTTGTTTTGGTCTTGGAGTTAGCCAACCGTGGACTGGATCCTCTGAAACAATGAGCCAAAATAAACTTCCTTTAAGTTGTTCTTGCCAGGCTTTTGGTTACAGCGACAAAGGCTGACTAACACAGACCCTGAAGCAAAAATAGTGGGGATGGAAAAATTCACACGTCCCTGTGCTGTTCATACTGTTGTGAGGGTATTTTCTCTATCCTGGTTCCCCTCTCCCATTGCCCACACACACACAAACACATATGCAAATGGAAGACTGCTGTTGCTTGAGCTGAAAAAAGAAACATCCTTCAAGGCCCATTGCCAGGAGAGGCCATTGGTCATCCACGTCCAAGAGGGAATAGGAAGAGTCTGTGCCATATAGGGTGACCAAATACCTTGAATTTCATGGGAATGAGGGGTCTCCCAAGGCTTAGGGTTTACAGAGCTAAAACTGGGAATGCTCCAGGCAAACAAAGAAGAATGATCATCTACCCATTCTAGGCAAATTGGTAAACTGTCTTTGTCTCTGTTGTTTCACACTTATCCCTACCTCAGGTTCAAGGTGTGTATTCAGAAAGGCCAAATTCCTTCCTGACTAACACGATTGGCATTCTTTGCTCTCTTACTCTCACTCAAGGATAGTGCGCCAGTCACAGTTCCCCCTTGTGTGCCTGCTGAAAATCTTCAGGAAAGAAAAGAACAAGATTATTACAATGATTTCCAGCCTCTAAATTGCTTTTCACACCTTCCTCTGCTCCCACATCCACATCAAGGTTGGTGGAAATGGTATATGGAAATCACACATCCCTATTCTCCCTGAGCTTGAGGTAGATGCAGATAAGCAAAAAACAAAAAACAGAAAACAAAAACAACTTCATGGTGGAGGAGTGAAAACAGCAACACAGAGAGATGATTATTTTGTCAAACAAATAGATAATGTAAAGAAAGGAAATTACATGGGTGCACTTCAAAGAAAATACAGTGTGCTTGGAAAATGCAGAAAATTGGATAAGAACAGTGAAAAAAGTCAATATAGTAAATGAGTTTTGTGAATTTTCACGACACAGGCAACAACTATCATAACCAAATGTAACCAAATTATATTTAAAAGCTGGGAAATATGCATGAGTGAAAATAACATTTCACTCATGAGCATCAAGATTATCCAAATGAAAAATCATACCTCACAAAGGATGATTTTAACATGAGAATGAGGAAGCAGAAAGAGGAAAAACAAAAACGGCAATAGATCTTGGTTTTTATTAAGTGCTTACCATTGTCTAATGAAATTACCCTTGAAACACTAATTGAAATTGGCTGATGCTAAGGCAGAAATTGCAAAGAAAACTTTGTGAGATGGAAGGGTTAGCTGGGTCTCTGGGAAAGCAAATGGTTAGAAGACATCAAGCCTGGTATTGGGTCCAGCTCAGTCAACATCTACACTAAGGATAAAGTAAAGATAACCACAATAACTGGTCTTGCTGAACTGGGATGGGAGGCATGGGAATTGGGTGGAGAGTTGGTAAAAGAGGACAAATGGATTCATCCATCAGCACTCATCTACCCACCTCAGTTAAAGGCTAGCAGCACAAGGTCAGGCTTCATTCTGGACCAACAGTTGGGATGCAGTGAAGGATCCATGAGTCCCATGACCACATAGGCTTTTATGACCATAAAAGCCCAAGGAGTTTCTTATAAGAGAAATGGCTGTGTTCATTCATTTTAAGTTGTACACATGCATCAAAACATCACATTATATCTCATAAATGTATGCAATTATAATTTATCGATTAAAAATTATATGACTTTTTTTAAATGAAGAGAAAAGGAATACTTAGGGAGAGAAATATGGTGTTCAGAAAGGCTTTGTCTGTTTGCTTGTTTTTTAAGAAGGTGAGCAGAGTAGGGAGTGGAGGCCGGAAGTCCCACAGGGTTCCTGATCACATCATTCTTGATTGGAATGATGTGATAGAGAAAAGAAATGGAATTTGGGAAAAGAAAGAAAAAGTGAAAAATCTAGAACAATTTCATTGACTAAACAGAACAATTTGGGCACATTTAAGAGTACTGACAGTTTCAATGCAGCAATAGGGATTTATGGGAGAGAAAGGTGGAAAACCATCCTCTCATGTGGGCATGAGAGGGGAGAGGGTGTCTGTATTTTCAGGCACATAGAGCAGTGCTATTCAGGCACTGTGGACAGGCATTGGTCCAACAATTATTGTTTTCTGGTTCTTGATGAAATAAGGACATAAATGGAGAGTGTGTTTTTGTAAAGTAATATGGCAACTTGATAGAGTGCTTATGTGTCTGCTAAATCTAATATTAAATATTTGAGGCTCATTTTTTGTGTTTTTTGTCTCTCCTGACCTTTTCTTATAGACCAGAATAAATACTTATTGTATTTTTAAAAGTAACAGATAAGAAATTAAAACAAAAGAAAGAGCAAAAGACTATGAAACAAAAGAAGAAGAAGAAGAAAAAGTTGCCCTCCCTCCCTGACAGCTTTTGAGAAACACTAATATAAGATTCAAGGTCACTACCAACCAGAAGAAGTGTTAGCCATTTGAAGCCAGAGTAGATGTTAACTAATTAGAAAATGTAAGAGTAAATGGACTATGTCTAAAAGTGTGGTCATTAGATGAGCATCACCTAAATTGCTTAGAAATGCAAATTGTCCAGGTCCACCAAACTTGCTGAAGCAGAAACTTAGTATGTTTTATTAAGCCCTCCAAGCAACTCTGATGCATACTAAGGGTCAAGAATCACCAGACTAGAGAAAAGAAGCATACTTATCATACACAGCACCAAGAGTCCATTGGACATTAGGACTGATAAATATAAAGAGCCATCAGACAGCATGGCTATTGGCACCTGTTGGCACCTCAATTTCTCCTGTTGACAAATCAATTTTAGGACTTCTAGGACAAATCTGTTTTAGATTAGCCACTAAGTTTGAGGTCTTTGATACAGAAGCAATCGAAAACTAGTACTTACTTTTCCAGGAACCCAAACATACTTCCCCCAATCCTCCACATTCTTTCTTCCTCTGCCCACAGTGTAGACACATAGGATTCAGCAGAGGCTCCCAAAGACCCACTGGAGGAGACCCAAGATAGCAGCAGCCTGGGTCCCAGAATCACAGGGACCACCTGGATTGAACTGCATGTGAGAGAACTAAAGACCTACTTCTGCTAAATTTCTGGGCTGTAGGGTGTGTATTCTAGAACAGCTAATCTCTTCTGACTAATATTGAGATCTGTCTTGATGGGAGTGAGTGTGGGTGGTGGGTTGACAGTGGGAAGTGACAAAGAGGTCTGACCAGAAATGCTGTAACTCTCTCTTGGATTCTGCCAACAGTGCTGTGGAGGCCTCAGGAGAACCAGTGATATGTACACATAACAACGAAAGCCCAGTTAGAGACTTAAGTACATCGAAGACAAACATTTAGCCTATGTGGGGCTCTTTCATAGTTCTCCTACAAGTGGTAACTGTCAGTACCTTAGGATTTTATGCCTTAATCAAGCGTACGATATGTGAAAACGTGAGTCATTCCCAATTCCCTGATGAGGGACACATAAAATCTCTAAGACTTTACAATGGACAGTAATGACTGTCAGGAAGACAAAAGATTGAATGTTAAACAATCAAGTGAGCACAGCTGACAGGGGCTAACTGTTAATCAATGAACGTGCTGATTGATTCTTCCTCCTTTCAGATCTTTGGACTTGATTCCTATTACACCATTCAGAAAAACACACTCTCATCTGCACCGAGCTGCAGTCTATCTTTTTTTTAAACTTCCAAATTCTGTTTAACCACTATGCTAATTGTCTCTCTGCCCTAACTCACATATTGGCCTGAGCAATGGATATATCAATAATCATAGAAAATGATTCCATGGAAAGAGAAAACAAATTTCATCCACTGGAACATTTGAGAGGACTATAAGAAACGGCATCTTAGATAAAAAGGGAATCTCTTCCATACATATTGAACTCAGTCATTTAAAACCAGGCTGTAAATAAACAATAGAACATTAAATTTTCAAAAACAATTATGCAGCAGCAGCCTGGATAGATTAACAAATGGTAGTGAAGGTGAGCACATTTTAATTCTCAAATTTATTCTGAGATGTTTTAAATTGATGATTGGCATTTGAATGGAGATAATGTGATTTTACAGTTACATGAATAAAGTAGATTTTAAAATACAAAGATGGAAAGGCTGAGAAAAAAATAAAACAACAAAGAAGAAAAATTTTGGAGACTGAAACACATTGGGATCATTGTCAAAGATTTTGGAGAAGACTAAGCTAAAGCTAGGTACTGAGGACATAATAATTCCAGAATTTGAGTGTTGATCTGAATAAGGAATTTTTTTGAAGGAAGTGACATTTCTTAATCATCTGCATCTTCAGCATCATAGTACCTAAAACAAATTTCCTATAAGTACATTTATTTTAATGAACACAATGTATGATCATTTTATGTGTTGGCAATATGTGTGTTACTCAATTAGAATGAAAAGTCAGTCTCCATGCCAAAATTAAAAGCAAAAAGGAAGTAAATCAAATAAAAATCAGTCAACTGCTGGACTGGCCAGTTAATTCCACTTTCAAAAGTTGATAAAAGAATGTTACTTGATAACATGCATTAAAATGCAATTTTTGAGAAAAATAAATAAATAAATAAATAAAAAAATTTTTTAAAAAAAGAATGTTACTAACATTTATCTCAGACAATCATAGACAATTGAATGGGGGTAGAACCTGCCATAACCCATCAAAATGTCAAATTATGCCATGTATATTTTCAAGCTTCTATTTTCCTTTGCTCCTGTCTGTCATGATATTCCTTTGCTGAAATCTGAAATAACAACTGAGACTTCAGGGAAAATATTCATTATGAGTTATAGTCAGTTAAAGGACAAGATCATTGATTTTCAAAAACATTTAAACTGTGACAAAATTATATGGTAAAAGCTTGTAATGATTAACAATAAGTCAAAGAGGGCAAATTTTCTTTTTTCATAGTGAAGGGCTCATGTCAATATCCAGCAGTTAAATCTGTAGTAACTCCAAAGTCATTAATTTAACACTGCTCACACCAAGCATAAATGAAATCACCCTTACTCCGCTCTTACGATGTCATCTCCCTTCTCAAGAATCCTAATAGTTATTTCTAGACTACCATGTTGTTGTGGCTGCTATGAGATTAATTGTATTCTCCCTCTCCCCAAAAAACCCCCATGTCGAGCTCTTAGGCACAGTGCCTCAGAATGTAACTGTCTTGGGAGGCAGGATCTTTGGAGTTGATCAAGCTAAAACGAGGCCATGAGGATGAGCTCTGATCCAATCTGACTGGTGTCCTACCTAATAAGAAGAGGAAATTTGGACACACGGAGAAACACCAGCGATGGAAAGATCACCCGAGGACACAGCAAGAACACAACTATCTACAAGTCAAGGGACAAGACCTCAAAAGGACCAAAACCTGCAAAAATGTTTATCTTGGATTTTCAACCTTCAGAAATAAAACAAAAATTTTCATTTTAAAACCACCCAAACTGTGGTGCTTTATTATGGCAGTCTTGTCAAACTAAAACACATGAAGTCCAAACTTCTTGTGGTATTGAAGGAACTCCTTTGATTAAAAGAGTTACTTGGGGAATAACACCTTCAATCAAACTTCTCATTAATGACAAACCTCACAGCCAGCACACACACTACAAGATCTCCTACCTTTGCCCTTCATCCTGGGTGCCCCTTTCAAGGATGCTCTCACATCATTTATAAAGCCAACTCAACAATAGCTAAACTATGGAACCAACCCAGATGCCCCTCAATGGATGAATGGATAAAGAAATTGTGGTATATACACACAATGGAATATTACTCAGTAATAAAAGAGAATAAAATTATGGCATTTGCAGGTAAATGAATGGAGTTGGAGAATATCATGTTAAATAAAGTGAGCCAATCCCAAGAAACCAAAAGCTGAATGTTCTCTCTGATAAGTGGATGCTGATCCATAATGAGGGAGAGGGCATGGGAAGAATGGAGGAACTTTGATCAAAGGTAAGGGAGATAAGGGAAGGGACATGGGGGCAGGAAAGGTGGTAGAATGAGATGGACATCATTACCCTAGGTACATGTATGACTGCACATATGGTGAGACTCTACATCATGTACAACCAGAGAAATGAAAAGTTATACTCCATTTGTGTACAATGAATCAAAATGCATTCTGCTGTCATGCATACCAAAGTAGAATAAATTTTTTTAAAAAGCCAACTCAGGAGAACCACAAAGTCTACTCTAATCCCACCCAAACTCATCTCTCCCTACTCCTGACTCTTAACTGGTATATCTAGATTGGAGATTAAATTATTCCTAAAAGCCCAAGCAAGTTCAATTCTAATGAGAACCTGGCAATATCAGTACTGTCTAAACCAGTGAGCATGGAGAGCTACTCAAAACTATTGGTTGTGCGAATGAATTATCCACATAGGACTTTCCAGTTTCCTATTTTTCACATAGTAATTTTGATATTCCTTAATTTACTCATCTAGTTAAGAAATAGTTAATGAGCTTCTGATATGTTCTTGGTTCTATACTATGCACAGAGGATATGATATAAATGGTACAAATTCCATTCTCAGGAAACCTATTGCTTAATGTAGATTACCAATAAGTAAATAATGTTTAGAGCTTTAAAGTCTGAAAGAGGCGTTTTCTCTTATTTCCTGCTTATTTTCCTGCACAGGATGAGGTCCACTTGCAATCTATTGCTAAATGATTGCCACTTGAGTCCTATGTCCTCTGGCCAAGCCATAGCTCTTCCCCAGCCAAGCCCCTGGACAACTCACCACAGTTCCGCACTGCTCCTGGGAATCCCTGTGCCACACTGCTGAGGGAGGGTCTTAGGAATTAACCTTCAAGTTTATACTTATACTTATCCATATAATCAAAAAATAATTTTAATACATCATATATATGCATTCAATTTCAATGGAGAATGAAAAGCACATATCATTAAACATGTAAGAATAGGCTCCGGGATCTCTCAAGATGAGCAGAAGACCCTGCCTCAGAATTCAGAAGAGCCTGACTTGAAAAGGAAATTTAGAGCTAGATTCTATCATTTTGTAAAATTTGACCAAAGAACAGTGGGAAGTGTTTATAGGCAGAAATGTATACAGAGGCCAAATGGATGGGGTATAAGATCTTTGGGAACTTAAGATGTTTGGGAACGGCTAGGAGCTTAGTATGCCTGAATCTTAGTATGCCTGAGATCTATTCTGTTCATTCCATAGGTCAGCAAATAAAACGGTCCCAGGGCAGAACCCATATAGAATGAAGTTTGCATTTGGTGGGACTATCACCCCAGTACCATCTCTGAGAAACCTAGAATTTGGAGCAGAAGAAGCTGACGGGCCACAGAAAGACCAGTGGGCACTCATACAGCTGATTCTGAGCCTAAAATGCACCTCCCATGCCTTAATCCTATATTTAAAAAACAGATTTCCAAGGTAAACCCAAATACAAAATACTTGCTTGTTAATTAGCTTCTGCTTAGCTAGATTTAAATCCCAGTGCAGACCCAAACCAGATAATTCCACAAAGCATATTAAGAATGACCTTGTTTCTAGTGCAGTAACTCTCTACAAAGTAAAACCCAAAGACCTTAGCACAATATTCAAGACTGACCTCAAACTACCTTCCTAGATGCAACTCACTCCCCAACTTTCCTGGAGTTGTATCAAACACAGCACATCCCAGAGTCCAGTGCAACTGGAGACAGACCTCAGTCTGACCATGTTATTCACTTCCCCAGCACAGCCCCCACACATTTTTTTTGCCTATTCACATCCAAAGTCAGAGAAGCACTGATAATAGCAATACCTCCCCACCCTTGCCTTCTAGCCCAGCATGCCACCCAGATACCTACTGCATACCCTATAATTATAAACACCCTACAGCTTGTGCCACTAGTTGTGTTCTGAGGAAAATAGACATGGATAAGGAGTTAAGAATGCAAAAGTTTATTTATTTATAAGTAATATCTCTTAAAGGAAAAGGAAGGAAGTCGGATTGGACAATGAGAGCTCTAAGATCAGGATGCTAATCTATTGATATTTCCCCAGCCCAACAAGGGGCTCCAGAACAAAAATTTACCATTAGAAATGCCTAAGCCTCTGTACAACTACTTTGCTCAGCCTCTGACCAAACTCTATCCAGAGAACAGCAAAACTACAGCTAGAGCTAAGGCAGATCCTGAAGAAGCAAAGAGCTAGAAGATGTCAGCTAATCATGTTCCCCGTGTTTGGGTAAGGAATCTTCTTTTATAAGGGAGAGACACTGAACGGGACATCTCCAGGGCTGTCATAACCAGAAAGAGGCTCCTTGGCAGAGTCGGTCTTTGAAGTTAAAACTTCAGAGATAATTCCATCTGGAGCATCCCCTAAAGCTTTAACATAACACCTGAATCCCCCCATTCAAGAGTCATTTCTTTTAGGATATTAAAGATCTTTGGAATTTCTGAGATCCTCAATAGAATTCTTAAAATACATATACACCATTAGGCAACATCCATTAGCACGTGTAAACAGTTTCATGGCAATTGAGCTAACACCATGGCTTTGGGATTTGACAATGCTAGGCATGGTTCTTGGCAAAGGAGTAAATAGCTAATTGAAAGCAAGAGCCCATAGAAATCAGGCAGTTGATTACATGTGCATTTGAGTTCAGGAATCCAAAAACAAACAAACAAACAAATAAAAAAAAACAGGAGTCAAAAAACATCAGATGCAGGACTCATTCTGAGCATGATTCTGACCTATCCCACTAATGTTAGGGTTCCTGGTAGACTACTCAGTGGCCCAGGCAGGTTATAAGCCCGCTAAGGACTCCTGCTGGATAGGAAGTTCATTTTAATGGGCAGGATTTAGTTGATTGACCTGAGTTCTTCATGCCGAATGGGCATCTGCAATTTTCTGGGACAATATCACTCATAAAGTTTCCCACAGATGCCCAAAGATTTCTTCAAAGCAAGCCGAGCCTCCCCGGAGGCCACAAGAGAGCATCCTTCATTTTATTATTCAACAAGTACTAACTCAGTGCTGGCTGAGTACCAGGTACCATGCTATGCTAAGGATCCAAAGAACAATGGGACAGAAACCCAATATTAAAGAAATGTCTTATCAGCAACTGAGAAGTAAATATTCAATTTCAATGGAGAATGAAAAGCACATACCATTAAACATGTAAGAATAGGCTCCGGGATCTCTCAAGATGAGCAGAAGACCCTGCCTCAGAATTCAGAAGAGCCTGACTTGAAAAGGAAATTTAGAGCTAGATTCTATCATTTTGCAAAATTTGACCAAAGAACAGTGGGAAGTGTTTATAGGCAGAAATGTATACAAAGGCCAAATGGATGGGGTATAAGATCTTTGGGAACTTAAGATGTTTGGGAATGGCTAGGAGCTTAGTATGCCTGAAGCTAAAAGGCTAAGAACTAATGAAAAAGCATGTGTAAAGTACTGAGAGATATGTCCTGGTACAGGTGTTTACCCTCCATGATGTTTTATCTTAGTGCAGATTTTGAATATTTTCAGATGCATATAAATAATATTATTCCTACATATCATTCTGTAACTTGTTCCACTTAACACTGAAGGCTATTTTAATGTGTCTATTTTGTATCTTATGGTTCTATTTTGTTGATTTTTAAATAGACCTTTTTTTAAGAGAAAGTACAGGTTCACAAGAAAATTGAGCAGAAGACAGAAATTTCCTCATATTCCTTCCATATACATGCCCAGCTTCCCGCATGGCCAGTATCTCCTACCAGAAGGGTCCGTGTGTTTCAGTTCATGAATTTACATCAACACATCATTATCACCCAGAGCCCAGAGTTGACATTACTGTTTACTCTTAGTGTTATCTATTCATGAGTTTGGACAAATTGATATAACATATATCCATGTGTCATAGAGTACTTTATTTGTCCTTAAAAACTTCTGTGCTCCACCTACCCATCCCCTTCTCTCCCTCACCACCAACAACCACTGATCTTTTGACTAGTGCTTTGGTTTCCTCTTTAACAGAAGGTCATATAGTTGGATATAAACATATGGAGCATTTTCGGATTGCATTCTTTGACTTAGTAATTCACATTTGAGTTTCCTCTATGTCTTTTCTTGGCTCGATAGCTTCTTCCTTTCTTGGCCTAAATAATATTCCTTTGTCTGGAGGACTTCTTGGTTGCTGCCAAATTTTGTCAATTTGAACAAAGTTGCTGTAAACATCCAAGTGTACTTTTTATACGGACATATAGTTTTCAACTCCTTCAAGTAACTATCAAGGAGCATGATTGTTGGGGCTGACAGTAACATTATGTTCAGCTTTATAAGCATTTCACTGACTTTTAATGGTGTTATGTTATTATGTTTAATGAGTGAACCACAGTGTGTTTATCTATCATTGTACTAATGAACACTTAGGTCATGAACATTTTCATGTTCATATACAATGCTGCATGAGCTTCCTTGAATACAGATCTTGGGGATGTGTGTGCAAGCTCCCCAGTTTCCACCTCCAAGGCCAACGGGAGTCCATATCTTCCACGTTACTTGAAAATGCCATTTATTTCCCCTCTGAACTGATTACATAACTCAAATTCCACTAACAGGATATTACAGTTCCTTTTATTCCACATCCTTAACACTACAGGATAGATTGACAAATTTTTTGGAAAAAAAAAATTCTGGCAAAAAAATGTGAAATGGTGTCTCATTTTATTTTCCCAACTATTAATAACTTTGAACACTGTTTCATACATTTATTGTCTTTGGGCTTACTCTTCCATCAATTCCCTGCTCAAACCCTTTGGTTGTTATTCCACTGGGTTATTGTTTTCCATATTTAATTACAGGAATTATTTAGATTATATAAAATATTCATTTTTGTTGGCTGTATCTTTTACAAATAGGACCTCTGTTTATATATATTTCAATTATATGGCTTCTTTTTACAATTTTAATTTTTTACATGTTGATTTTAATTCTTTCTGAAATTTTTTACTTAGAGGGAATAGATTTGGGGTATGATTGCATGCATTTTCCCATATGAATGTCTAATTTGCCAGCACTATATTCTTTGGCCATATTAATTTATAATGTCACTTGTCACCAATTGCCTCAAAAGCTATTTCCAGATTTCCTAGTCTATTCCAAAAGTTTATTGGCCTGTGCCTTTGACAATTTTTCAGTCTAAATCCAAGTTCTGCAACAGAATTTTCAGTGATGATAAAAATTTACTGTAATCCATATTGTCTATCACAATGGCCACTGATTATCCATGGCTACTGAACACTTGAATGTGGTGGGTATGACTGGGGAACTGAATTGCAAATTTTGTAAAATAGGAAGCGAAAACTTCTACTTCTCTTTCCAACCTGGAAAATGTGGCAGTTCCTTAATTATTCACTAAGACTTACCTCTAAAATCCTAGGCATGACAACTTTGAAGGGATCCAAGTTTAAACTCCAATTCAAAATACTTAATGCTTAATGGTTTGTTTTGATTTTATATTAAATTATCCTTTTCAAATAAGCTTTCAAAGTTATTGGCATAAAGTTAATTGCATTTTTCTCTTGAGAATCCTTTAAATCTCTAATTTGCGATTAAATTTCCTTTATCCCTTAATATTATGTTTATTTTTAATCACTGACCCACCAAGCAAATTGCCCACTCTTTTATTTTCAAAGAAGTAGCCTTTCGATTTATTTATATTACTCATTGTTTGTTTTCTAAATTATTAGTTTGTTACCTTAATTTAATTTTAACATTCCTTCATGTTTTAGTTTTTTCTGTTGTTCTTTCTCTAGATTTTTAAGTGAACATTGCTATTATAACTTTTAATTTTTAATTAAATAAATTTCAAGATATAGATTTCCTTCTACATTCTCACATAGTCACATCTCACAAGTTTTAATGTCCAGTATTTTCTGAATCATTCAGTTATACATAATTTTCTTCCATTTAAATATCACCATTTTACTGTTATAAAAAAAGAATATTTTCAAGAGTGAAAACAATGTATATTTTATCTGTAGTGTAATATCTATACTTATATTTATATTGCATTTAATATATATTATACTTAATTGCATTATGTTCAATATATTATTTATATTCATTTTTGGAAAATGTATACTCAATTTCCAACCTTTTTGTTTGTTTGTTTGTTTGTTTGACATGGGGTCTTACTCTGTTGCTCAGGCTGGTCTCTAACTCATAAGCTGGAGTAATCAACCCCTCTCAGCCTTCTGAGTAGCTGGGACTATAGACCCTCACCACCTTGCCCAGTACAACCTCCTTCAATTCTTGTGTTTCCTTCTATTTCCTTTTTGTAGTTTTATGTTTGAAAATTATTCTTTAATAACTTGGAAATCAGGTTATTAGGTGCATCAAAAGTCAGTAATTGTTATAATTTCTTGGTTGATTTCAACTGGTTTTGCCTGTTGGCCTTCTTTATCCCTACAAAAGAATTTCCTTATAAAATCTGTTCTGTCTCACATGGGTATCACTACACCAACTCTCTAGAATTCGTTAGGTTCAGCTTATTTCCATTACTCTGTTGTCATCTGTTCTCTGAGACACTAGACATATTCAGCAGGTGCATGCCAGTTCTCTATGGCACATATGTATCATGGTGGTTCAGCAGCTGTGCTATATCAGAGGTTTGACATACCAGCTGTTTCCACTGGCTCCAGATGCATCTGTTGAAAGCAGGATATACTCAAAAATTAATCACAACTTAACAATTTCTCTTTTAATAGGTGAATTTAATTCATCTATAGTTCTATAATGGCTATTATAATTGAAATTGCTCCCTCCACATCTTTTATTAAAATCTTCCTTTTTACTTTTTTTCTGTCTCCCCTCCTGACCTTCATTGCATTTTTGAAGTTTCCCTCTGTCTTCTCTTTTTCTCTGCTTTTATTTCTTAAACTTTGTTGATTAGAATCAATTTGTTTCGATTTCTCTTTAAGAGGGACTCTGCTTCTGTTATAATATAGGAGAATGTGAATGACCTTTATCTCCCAAGATAACAATATAAAAACAAAATAAAAACTATTCTTTTAAAGAAGATATTGAAAAGCAGAGAATTCTAGGTGGCCTTGATAAACTGAATTCCAGAGAGAAACAAACTATTAATATGTGAGTCAGAAGATGCAGATGCTTCAATACAGGGGTCCAGGATTCTGGAAAGAATCATTTCTACAAACAGATTGAGCCTTTGAATTATAGTGGAAGCTAGTGAGATAGATTGAATCTGCAAAAGACCTCAAAACAGACATGAAACACTTCCCAGCAATTCTTTCTCTGCCCCATTAGTTATCTCCATGAATTGTGTTTCCCAAGAGAGTAGCTATAGGGGACCTTGACAGAAAAGGAAATCTGTACATCTTGAGAATTCTTTGGAGTACTTGGATTCTATCAAGGAGCTCTGATTCAATCCAGAAGTGAACCAAAACTGTACTGAAACACAATCCAAACTCCTGCCAGCTCAAATTCTGACAAGGCCAAAAAAAGAAGTAGTTATGGATTGAATGGCTTGATCTATTAAAAAGTAAAGCCTACCAAAAACTCAAGTTCACTTGTGAAGGAATCTAAATGACCAGTTCTCACTCAAACAGACCCTAACAGACCAAATTGCCCTAGGCAAAACAGTATGACACTTTAATCTCCACCATTTGTTCACAACTGGTGTATGAAATGCAGTATAAAACTATGGGGGTGGGTGGGAAGTGACCATAGCAAGAGTACAAATCAGCCGGGCGTGGTGCCACACACCTGTAATCCCAGCAGCTGGGGAGGCTGAGGCAGGAGGATCATGAGTTCAAAGCCAGCCTCAGCAACAGTGAGGCGCTGAGCAACTCAGTGAGACTCTGTCTTTAAATACAAAATAGGGCTGGGGATGTGGATCAGTGGTTGAGTTCCCTGAGTTCAATCCCCGGTACCAAAAATAAATAAATAAATAAATACAAATCAGTCGCTAGGGGCAGAACAGCAGATTACTAAACTACTGGAAATAGTAGATAAAGATTTTTAAATATGTGATCAAATATGTTAAAGAGGTAACAGAGACTAAAATAATTGATAAACAGATAGGAAATTCCAGGATAAAAGGAAAAACTCTTAAAAATAATCTACTGGAAATTCTATAATTAAAAGATATAATATATGAAGTAAGGATTAAAATAATAGCAGACCAAAAATTGCAGATAAAAACAATTACCAAATTTGAACACAAACCCAAAATGACCAAATCACAAGAGAAATTAAAAAATAATGTTGAACTAGCCTACACCTGTAATCCCAGCACTTTGGGAGGCTGAGACTGGAGAATCATGAGTTCAAAGCCAGCCTCAGCAATGGCGAAGCGCTAAGCAACTCAGTGAGAGCCTGTCTCTACATAAAACACAAAATAGGGCTGGGGATGTGGCTCAGTGGTCGAGTACCCCTGAGTTCAATCCCTGGTACAAAAAAAAAATATGTCAAACTGAATGAAAATTTAAATATGAGGTATTAAAATACATGGGATACAACTAAAAGTAGTACTTACATGTAAATTTATAATATTAAAAAAGAAAAAAGTTCACAAAATACTGACCCACACATCTATGCTGAGACACTAAAATGGAAAAGCAAATTGAAACCAAAGTATGCAGACCACATACAATAATTTAAATGAGAGGAAAAAATTAATGAATTAGGAAAGATGAAAATAAAAGAGAAAGTTGATGCAATAAAAACTGGCACTTTGAAGGATTTAATAAAATTGAAATATTGCCAATGTTATGATTAAAAGGGGTGATATCTCAACAGATTTTATGAAAACTGAGAGAAAAATAAGATCTTTATGCCAATAAATTTCACAACTTAGGTGGATTGAACAAATATGTGAAAAACAAGAACTACCAAAGCTCCCTCAAGCATAAATAGATACTTGAATAACTCATATTTTTTTAAATGAACTTATAATCTCTTTGCAAAGAAAATATCAGTTTCAAATGGCTTTATTGGTGAATTTCACCAAATATTTAAGGAAAATGTGATATTAATTTTATACAAAATACTTTTTAAATAGAAAAGGAAGAAATATTTCTAACTAACAGTAAGTATTATCAAGCAAAGACAACAGAAAAATAAATAAGGAAGAAAGGAAGGGAGAGAGGGAAGGAAAAAAATGTTGGTTCCTATCAGTATTGCACATGAGCATAGAAACCAAAATCCTTAACAAAATGTAGCAAATTCAATCCAACACATAAAACGGCAATACCTAATGACCAAGTGGGTTTTATACCAGGAATACAGTGTGGCTTTGGCATTAGAAAAAAATCAATGTAATTTATAATTAATACACTAAAGAAGAAAAGCCATATGGCAATTACAATGAATGACAAAAGCATTTGGCAAAATTCAAAATCTGTACACATGAAAAACAATCTGATGAAGGTCATCTATACAAAACCTAAAGGTTACTATCTTATTAATGATGAAATCATAAATGTGTTACACCCTTAGATTAGGAAGAAGACAAGATGTCTGCTTATACCACATTTATTTGGCACTGTATTAGAACACTAAGCTAGTAAAATAAAGTAAGAAATAAAATTGTAAAACATAAGGTTTAAAAAATAAAAAGTAGGAATAGTTATATTCACAGAAGGCAGAATTGCCTACGTAGATAACCCAAAGGGACGTGTGTGTGCTTCCTAGACCTAATAAATGAATAAAGCAATATCATAGAATACAAGATCATCAAAGAATATCAACACTATTCTTATATATCAGCAACAAATAACTAGAAATAGAATTAAAAATCAGTACCACAGCAGATTAAAGATGAACATAAATCTTTTCACATTACTTTTATCAATAAATTCATTCTATGCTCTCTCCTCTTGCATTTGATAATAGTTTGATATTCCCAACACCAGAAGAAGGCATTTATGTCTCCTCTGTCAAACCTGGGCAAGCTCCTTGACTGCTTTGATTAAATAATATGATGCAAGTGACAGTGGCAGTTTCCAGGTTGTGCCTCAAGGCACTAGCAAGTTCCAAAAAGGAAAGCGTTTCTTGGACCACTCACTTCTGGAATTCAACCACCATGTGGTGCAAAGCCAAATCTCATGAAAGAGCCAGATGAAGGCATATCAGTCCGTTGCCCTGGCTGAGCTGTTTGCCAGCATCCACCACCAGCTGTGCCAATGACTCATCTTGTATCTGTAACCCAGGTGAAACTTCAAATGACTCTACAAGTTCATGTGCAAATCCAAGAACCATTCAGCTAAAGCAAGTCTATAAATGAAAATGTGAAGGATATTCTCTTTAAATGTTATTGTTATAAGCCATGAAGTTACGGGATAGTTTATAGCAATAGACAATTGAAATAAAAGCACACAAAATTACTTAGTAGTAAATGTAATGAAAACTCCATACTATGTTGAGAAATTAGAGGCATAAAAATACTGCAGCTCTTCCTGCCTGTAGGTATCCAGGAACTGTCACAAAAAGTATAGCCTCTCTCAGCCACATTCCCAACAGGTGAGCCATTGTATGCGCTGCTCGTCTCTGGGGACCCTGGAGACTAGTAGATTGTTCTAACTAAAGCCAGCTTCTATAAGACTTTGTTGCCAGCCCCCTGCCCAGGGAAAGATTCCCACAAAGGTGACAAGATTTCCGGTCTTTCTTCCCTCCAAGATGATCAAATAAGAATCTAGAGTTTTATCTAATCATAAAAAAATCATATAAAAATCCATTTTCTTTAATCAACCACATTCTATTCCTCATCTGAATGCGGCTCCTGGTAGCTCAGTACACCAGGAACATAAATAAGACAATATTATGTAAGGGTGACAGGAAATGCCATTAGTCACCGGCAAACTGGACATGACACTAGGTGCCTTACCTGAGACACACTGCCACTTTCCCATGTGTCAGTTGTCCAGAACCCTGTCTGTGCCAGAACCCTTGGCAAATATCTTACTTAATTCCATCTAGGATCCCATCTTTTTCATTTAAATTCCAGAGTTGCAGAGATTCCCAACAGTGCTAAGCAGGTATAGTTAGCCCCATCTTTCATGCTAAAATGGATTTGCAGAGCCTGGGGCCTGGGTTCTACCTGAAGTCGAAGCCTTTGCTCGGCTCACCTCCACGTTGCCTCTGCTTGCCATTATCCTTGTTAGTTTACTTCTCTGTGTTCCCTACTAGCTGGTGACATTATGGAATGCAAAGACTGTGCCTTATTAATTTTATATCCTTAGGAAACAGAACAGTGCTTAGCTCTTAATCATTATTCACAAAATGTCACTTAAATTTTCAGGTTAGAATCTGTATTTTAGCCTAAGCATTATCTCCTTCAACCAGACGGAGCCCCAGAGGACAGGGGTCCTGATTGTACTGATTTCTGCACCCTCAGCGTCTCAAGCAGGGGCCAGCACCTTGGAGGGTGAACCGTAGATGCAAGTTCCCCTTCACTAACTGGCAGTGGAATTCCCCAAAGAGCTATAGAAAGCAGCAGAGCTATTAATGAAATAAGATTCTGTGAATAATTTAGTAATTAACATTGTCTATATTTGCATTTATTTACATAATTCTTTTGGTCTATGAAATGCTTACACATTCATTTTCTGACATAATCCTCATATCAATTCTGATATACAAAGCTAATGTTACCAGCATTTTATAGATGAGGTTTTATGTCTTGCCAGAAGACACAGGACTGGAAAGTAGTGATGCTGGAAATAATACCCAGATTCCCTGACTTCCTTTGTTAGGCCTTTCCTACTAGGTCACCGTTGGGCCAAAATAAATAAGTGAACACTTTGAAATCCAATGATTTATAACTGAGGGCCTTCAGTCAAGTTTTTTAAATTTTTGAATTTAAATGATCTCATGTATGAAATTATAATAGTTATTTTTAACCTGCTTCCTCCAAAATGAGCCATATTTATTAAAATATTTATTATTAATATTAATGTGCATTAATACAATTTAACATTAGTTTAATAATTTAATGTGAGAATATAATTAAATTATATTACTAGGTTCCTATTAATACTTATTAAAACTTATTGAGTCACATTTATTACTTCTATTGAAAATAAAAGTAGAAGAAAGAATGTTAAATGACCAATAAAAAAGTCTTATACTTCTGGAAATAATTCTGAGGGAGAAATAAGTTTTTCCAAAGAGAACTGAGGTCTGAAGAGTGATGTCTTTCCTAAACTCTGTGCCCTGTTTCCTTGAAGCTGGGAGATGGGGCGTGGGGGTGGAGTAAGCTATCCACTAACCCCCAACTGCCCTTATCAATAATTCAGCAAGCCTCCAGTTAGGCCTGGCTGCTTTCTCTGGCCTGCAGTTCAGGATCTGAGCTGCATTGCTGATGCCTTAATATAGCTCTTCACCACCACATTAAGAATGCTTTCTGGTAATATGCAGATTTATGGAAACTATCTCATAAATCAAAAAAAGCAGAGCTGTTAGATGATTCTTCAGTGACCTTTCTAACTACCAGATGAAAAGTCACATAGCCCAATGAAACACTAAGACACCATTCATTTGCCAGTCAGTGACAAGCATTATCTCTGTATTAACAATGTACTGTCTTATGATGTCAGAGAGAAGTGTCAAATAGTTTCCCTAACTCAATTCTAATTATAGACAATTTTTCTAATTAACTTTATAGGGTTCCCTTCATGTTGACACATGAAGTCAGTTGGCCATGAAAATGACAGAAATGTCTTGCTGAGGACCAGTGCATGGCAGTGAGTCCAAGTCTATTCATTTCCTATTGCCTCCATCATAAATCTCCAACTCCAAAAGACAGCACTACCCATTGGTTTCCAGCATCCTCTGAACTTTCTTGCCTCTGTGATTATACTCATCCATGCCATGTATATGAAATGCCTTTTTAACGCTTCTCCACATATGTATTAATTATCTAACAGGCTGCATCTATTCCTACACTTAAGTCACCAAGAGTTGCCATCTCCATCTTACAGATAAGGAACCAGAAGCTCAGCAAAGTTAAGTCATGTATTCAAAGCACACATCCTGGAGGAAGGATTTCAACTCCACTCTGTTTAAAATCCAAGCTCTTACCATTGCATTTCTTTTCTCTAGACCACCTCAAAGTCCACCTTGACCAGAAATCTTCTTTGAGTATAAATTCTGAATGTCCTCACACTTCCTTCTTCCCTCATTGACCACTTTGCGTCCCTAGGGCTGGTAACAGCTCTCCATCGCCAGTGGCCTCTTCCACTGAGCCATGACGTGTTCAGGAACAGGACATTCTCTTGTATTTTAGGCACATGATCCACCATGTTTTCTATCCCATCATAATACTAATTTTAAAGAAGAAAACCATTCACCAGTATGTCCTCTTGGTCTTTGCATTACTTTATGCACTTTCTTTTTTTTTTTTTTAAATATTTATTTTTTAGTTGTAGGTGGACACAATAGCTTTATTTTATTTTTATGTGGTGCTGAGGATCGAATCCAGTGCCTCCCGCGTGCTAGGCGAGCACGCTACCACTGCGCCATAACCCCAGCCCCTACTTTATGCACTTTCATAGTATTGTATACATAGCAGACATCTGAAAAGTGAATGTTAACAAGACTTCGAATTAGATTTAGACTAAGCATCCATTTTTTTTTTTTTTTTTTTATTATTTTATTTTTTTCCCAAAAGTTGCATTTTAATACATGTTGGCAAACATAACAGAAAAAAAACAAATTATCAGAAGCTGTACACACTATTCACTGAAAACATTTGTTGAGGCAAATAGAAAAAAATTGTTACAATCATAATTTTTCTAACTTTGCACAAAATTATAAGCAGATTA
>CM053411.1:70296573-70337577 GCA_028644305.1 Xerus rutilus | reverse complement strand
CAGAAGATGATATACAATCAATAAACAGATATATGAAGAAATGTTCAACGTCTCTAGCCATTAGAGAAATGCAAATCAAAACTACCCTCAGATTTCATCTCACCCCAGTCAGAATGGCAGCTATCCAAAATACCAGCAACAATAGACTAAGCATCCATTTTAAAGATGAAGAAACTAGTACACAAAGAGATTAAGAGCCCAAATGGTCACAGACATTTTCTGATGGAGCTAGAAAATTTTATTACAAACAGGTGTATTTTTTTCTACTTGGATGACCATAACGTATTGCCCAAATTGGGATCTTTTTAAGAACCAAAGGGAATAGAATTTCTAGTTATTCCAGGAAAATACATTAGCAAGGACCTATCATCACCTAATTATTTCTCGCAGTCTTCACCAACAGTATGCTTAGAAACATGCTAATATGAAGTGCTTCCACTGTGCCAGGTGCTGAACTACAAATTTGATTACAAATATTGATACAGATTTAAATAAACAGATAAAATCGTAACTTGTTTAATCTCCATAAAGAAATACTATCATTACACAGAAAAAGGAAACTGAGGTGGAGAACAGATGAGTGACTCGCCTCAAATCTCCATCTAGTAGGTGTTGGAGCTAACACTTGAACCCCAATAGTCTGGCTTGCAAATCCATGCTCTTAACCACCATAATTTAGGAAGTAACTATTCAATAAATAGTTGGTATTATTTATTCCTAGCCAAATATGTTTCCTATGGGTCAAGCTGCCATTACTAGAGCATGGTGGTAAAAGCCAGAGTCAGGAAGATGGAGGCTCCAGCACCCATCTGCTCTGACTCACAGGGGACTCTTCTCTTCTGGGCCCCTGTTCTCACATCTTAGAGTGTTAGATTACTCTGTTTAGAAGTTGACTAGCTTGAGATCTCCACTTATGGGACTGATTGATGTGGTTTTCCTTCAGGGTTTCAGTACAGACAAGCAGGGATGGGTACCAAGGGAAAGAATTCTTCTTGGTGTGTATCCTGAGGGACACTTTTCCCTGACTTCTGAGGATCTGGTTAACAACAGATCAGTTCACTCACAACAGCCTGTGAAAGTGGTACAGCATCTCTAATTTTCATATGAGAAAGGAGAAACTTAGGAAAGCCAAGTGAGTTCCCCAAGGTACACTGTCCATGTGTGACCCAGAAAGGATTGGAACTCCATCAAGCCAACCCCAAACCTTGGTATTACAGAAGCTGACACAGAAGTATCAGCATAATTACCAAACAAGAGTCTGTTTTCTAGAACTCTCAGTTTTATAATTCTGTGACTCAGAAATATACTGGTTTCCAGTAAGGAAAAGAATTTTTTTCCCTGGGCAAGAAGAGAATTCCACCCAACTTAAGCAACTTTACGACCTGTAGCTATCCTTTTTCTCACATATACTTAGAAAGTAGATATAATCAAAATGTTTATAAAAGTACCAAAAAAGCATACCACTGACATTCAGAGGCTCAGTGGTTGCCTGAATAACAATAATCTCCCACATACAAAGAAGTTTCTTGAAGAGTGAGAGAGGACTCAGAGATAGACAGATGGAGTTTTTTCAGGGAACTCTCCAGGTAAAGAATGTACAGGCATCACCATGTCCCTCTGCCACCTGGGTTTCCCAAGGTCCATCTCAGTCCCCAGCCATTCCTGCTTCTGGAAGGTGGACCGTCCTCTGCTGCAGTTTGCTGAGTATCAGGTGGTTCTACTCCAGTAAGATTCCTTCAGGAATCTGCCTCCTAGTTATCAACAGGAACCAGAATCAGCACAAAAGAGGCAAGTTGGGGCACAGGGAGAGCTTTCAGACACAGATCCTGTGTCCTCTCTGGACCCATCTTAGACCTTGCTGCATTACTGACCTCCCTGGTTGCTGGTCTCTCACTCCAGGTATGTTTATATCCACATTTCCTTTCTGTTTTCACTTTCAATATCTGCTCATTCCTAGAGGTCATTCTCTTCTCTTGCACTAGAATGAGAAAAGATTTGGGACTCACAAGCCAACTTTTTTCAGAGACAGGTCTCCCCTGTTCTCTCCTCTCATGCCAGCCTTCAGAAACTTCTCTCCTATAGTCCAGACTTTCAGTAGCTCCTCTCCTTCCTCCAGTATCCAGGATGCCTTCTTCAATGGCCAGAGTCAGCTCAAAGAAAGCACCTTAATAGTCACCATTCCAACATTCAGCCTTGTGACACCTCTCTCTTTTATCATTTCAATAAAGGTACTTGGTAACCTTACTTGGTAACCCTCTCCTCAGAGCCCTGCCCACCACCCAGCACTGGACAGCTCTAAATGTCAGATTGCCTCCTCATGGATCCTATCCTGTCCTCCAGGCTGCAACGAGGTAGTCCTTCTCCTCTCTGGCCAAGGAATTTCCTTCAAAGGGGTGCAAACTGCTCTCAATCTCTTTGCTCCAAGTCCTCTCCTCCAATCTAACCACCTACTTTTTAAGCCACTCACGATGTGACCATACCTCATTCCTGTCAGGAATGCAAGAACAGTGCTGTCCTTCCTTGTGATTTTCCCTACTTGAAGGGGATAGCCACAGAACATTCACAGGAAAAAGTTGGCCCTCGACCTCCTTTTCGTCCTGAGGCGTTCTGCAGAGGTGCTCACTGATACTTGTCCTGCAGGACCTCCAGCCCCACTTGTGTCTCAGCCTTCCTTGCTTCCCTTCTCCTGTGTGCTATCCATTTCAGAAACCTCTGTCCTTCCCATGCCCATAGGTTCTACCTTCCACAGGAAGTGGTATCTTCTCTCATCCACCTCCCTTCTCCAATAAGGAGACTCAAAGCACGCCTATTGAGCAGTTGTAGTGTTTTCAATTTCTTCCAGCTTCACTAGAATTTGCTGGGTTAGATATCCTCACAACTGACCCATCAAAATCTCCTAGGGAAGATTGCCTTGGAGGAAGAGAGTCCTTCCCTTTCCATTTATAAAATAATCCACTGCACTGTATGCCTTTATTCCAGGCTTCTCAGTCCCAACCCCACACATTGCTCCATAAGTGTCCAATAAAAACAAGCCTTGGACATTACCCATTGGTGACAGATGTCTCTGACTTCTCCTGTTACTTTTCTGCTTCTTTTCCGCCTCTGGATCCATTACTCATCTCCCTGACTCCCAACATCCAGGATCTGTCCCTCACTAGTCATTTCTTGGGATGAAGCCCAGATTTGTTTTCTGGCATTGTTCTTGGCATTCCTTCACTGACAGTGTGTTCGTCCTCCCGTGGTGCCAGCTCCCCTTGCCCAGCATCCCTGCACAGCTTGAATTGAGCAGCTACCAACAGCCCCCATGCACTGCATCACGCTTTGAAAGCACTGTCACACAGATTTGATCTACTTTAGCTATGATACCAAGGAAAAGAGCTTGTGCGAGAGATGGAAGTGGTTGCCCTGAAACGCTTCTTAAAGTTAGTGGGAACTTTCCACTGAGCCTCCAGCCATCTCTCTATGTTGACGCTCTTGTTTGTACTCCACATAAATAGGTTGATTTCTGAAGCTTAACTGGGGCAAAGTATTCACTGCACAGCCAGATCACCAACAGCTCCCCACTTCACAGGCTTATAGGAGTTGCTGGGTGTGCATCCTGCAGCTGCCACTCCAGGACACACATTGGAAGGACTGACACCACTTCATGAAACCTCAGCCTGGTCAAACATGACTTCACTTCATTCACTATGCATAGACCAGTTACACCTAATAAAATTTTAGCCAGAAATTTTTATTTTCATTTCCAGAGGTAGTGATCATCTGATTGCAGTACACACACACACACACACACACACACACACACACACACAGAGTATTTTAAACGATGCTCCAATAATAGTTGTTGCATCACACAGATGAATGATTACATGAAATTGGAATCTTATCATAAATCCCTATTTCGAACATCCAGCTAGAAACTCATACAGGAGCATAAAGGTGTGTAGAAAGACAAAATGGAAGCAGAGGCTTGATATTCTTGGCAGTTTCATCCTTAGAAGGACACGTAATGTCTCAAATTGTAGTCAGTCCTCTTTTGTATTTTATTTAGAGACAGAGTCTCATTTAGTTGCTTAGGGCTTCGCTAAATTGCTGAGGCTGGCTTTTGAACTCCTGCCTCAGCCTCCCAAGCTACTGGGCCTATAGGTATTCGCCACTGCACCCCTGCTAAGCTTCCCTTTTTCATGCACAGCTTGAATCCTAGGAGGTTGGGGAATGTGCCTTAAATGTTGGTACCTCCTCTTGGCACAGCCAAACCTAAAACAGGGCCTCTGAATGGCTCACGAACTGCTTCTCCTCCCTACTTATTCGGTAGAGAATGGCCCAGCACTCCTAGGTGTCATCTTTACCTTAGTTTACCAGACTAGACTTGGGGCAAAGCTGCTATCAGCAAGGCTGCCTCCATTGCAATCTACGATCTGTCAAAAGGGAAGAATCTATTTTAGAATTTCCCATGTCCACTGTGGTTCTGAGTAATGCCTGAGACTTGTTATCTAGCAGTTAAGCAAAAAAGATGGAAAATCGTATTTATATTTTCCACACTGGTGAGCTTTCTATACCTAACCTTGCAACTTAATACTGTGCTGAGTTATGATTCACAGGGGAACAATGGTTTTATTTTAAAAGAGGAAATAAGGCTTAACCTTCACTAGAGTGGCTAACTTTAAAGACAAAAGAGTGAAAGGTGTGCTTTAAACTTGTCAGTGACAAAAATAAAAAATAGTGGCTCATGCTTATAATCCCAGGGGCTCTGAAGGCTGAGTCAGGAGGATCACAATTTAAAGCCAGCCCCAATAATTTAGCGAGATGCTAAGCAACTTAATAAGGTCCTGTCTCAAAGTAGAAAATAAAAAGGGCTAGAGGTGTGGCTCAGTTGTAAAGCACCCCTGGTTTCAAGCACTCCTAATAAAGAGATAGATAAATAAATAAATAAATAAATAAATAAACTATTTCTATTACTGAAAGTGAGACTTTCATATCTTTCTTCTCTTGGTTTATAATCTTCACTAAAAGAATATCCACAATTGGTAATTTCTCACTTTTATTTGATGATTATCCCTCTGGAAAGTCCTGGCCTCAATGTTCACAGGTCCAAAGACCAGTCCTCCTTTAAGGCTCAGTTCTCACACTACTTTTTCCACAGTGATCTCCCTGAGCAGTTCCTCATCTCCCTTCTTCCTTGTGCTCACCACTGGCCATTTAATTGCCCCAAAGACACAAAGGGCTCACAGCATGATAGCTTCCTAACATTATCTGCTCACTTCTCATGTGTTCTCTCCACACTGGGCACTACTTCAGAGTAAGATGTTTCATTTCTCTGAACTATTGCCCAAGACACTGCAGTCACTCAGTAACTATGTACTGTTGACATATTTCACATACTGTGTTTAATATATTTTACTTATGTGTATTCAGAGTTTAAAGAGTCTATTTTCCTTTAGAACTAGGACAGAAGAATGTTGTTATTGCCTATAATACGTTGTTCAAAGGGCATCAGTTTGACTCAAGAAAACTATGATCAAATGACCTCTTACACATGTGTCAACGGTGGAATATGTCACTTTTAGGGCTTTCTTAATGTTTGGGATTTATCCTTTGAGGACACACAGTTACCTAGTTAAATACTGGCTCTTCACAAGCAAGCAAATGAGATGTTTAATTCTCAGTGCTTACTTACTACAATTTCCTACATAATCAAAAATTAAATCTTAATTCTAGTGCCACACTTCCAATCTAGCTTCACTTTAGAATCATCTGGGGTGATTTGGAAAAACATAAATTCCCATTACCTACCTCCAGAGATTTTTATTCAGTTGATCTGGGCATCAAAATTTGTTAAAATGCCCCAATATGTTTTAATGTCCAACCAGAATTAAAAACCTCTGATAGAACATTTGATTTATTGATTCTCTACTTTAAGCTGTGCTTATTACCTATCCTAAGTAGCTCCAAAATAATAAGTAACAACCCAGCCTCCAAGCTGCCTCAGAAAAATGAGGATTTGTCAGGTTTTAACAGAAATGTACAATACTAAAAGATATATTAGGATGGGCAAAAAAACAACCAATGACAGTTATAAAAGTCTAGGTACCTTGGTCTTGGCCACTTCTCCCTCTGGACTGAGCCATACTATGGCTCCTAGATCAATTCCTGTAGTTCTGGAAAACAACCCAAAGAAAGGTTCATCTGTTAGGGGAATGACAATCTTTACCCTCTAGCAAAAGGACCCTAGAGCACCTAGGTCTGCCACCCCTTTGAAAGCTGGGATGGTGAAGCCATGTGAAACTCTGGTTCTTGTCAAAAGTAGAACAAAGGCCATTTCTGAAGTCAAGTGTCCCCTTGACCAACTCACAACTGGGAATAAGAAAAAGGAGGAAGAGCAAGGGAAACTTTATAAGATTTCTGGCTGACCAATCTACAGTCAGAGAAACAGAAAGGATTTCCTACCTGCAGCATGAAGTGAACTTCAGCCACCCAATGGAAGGCTAAAATCTTCCTGCAAGAATAATAGGCCTATTTTCTTATTGCATAAGATAAATCACCCTTTAGTCTTTTCAGAGTTGCTTTGGCTACAAGGGCCCTATTGGTCATATGGGGACAACATGAAATATATTCAAAAAGATGCTTTCTGTAGGTGAGATGATTAAAAGGAGAATACTCCATTCTGAACAGATACAAATGAGGGAACCTAAAAAGTTCTAACAGTAGCATTCCCCATGACAGTGGAAAGTTTCCCATACCACATATTCACTTGCCCATGGACAGTCACCTCTAAAAGTCCGACAAGCACTGAAAATTTAGCCAGTGAATAAATGAGTCCAACATAACCTCATATTCTCAATCTTGGACTGTAGCACTACCCCACAACCCATGCCAGCAGCTTAAGACATAACTTGAGTCTTTCTCCTTCACTCTCCTCCGTAAATCCAATTGTTTATAAGATCTCACCAGCTTTCTCCCTTTTTACTTCAGCTTCAATCCCAGCTCAGATTAGGGCTTATTATCATTTATCAAGATTAGGAATTACCACACTATAACCTTTAGGCTAAATTCTGGCTCTCCATGAATTTTTATAAATAAAGTTGTATTGAAATCAGTCACACCCATTTGTTTGCATCTTGCCTAGAACTGCTTTACATTTAGAGTGGCAAAGTTGAGTATTAGCAATTCAGAACACATATGGCCCGTAAAGACAAAATTACTTATTATCTCCCACTTCACAGAAAAAGTTTACTAATGTTTGATCTAGGTCATCGCAGGAGATCCCACCTCCTCACTCACTCCTACACCCTAACTATCCCACACATTGCTGATGGAATGGAATGGCCTTTCAGAATTGCAACTCCAATCATTTCCCTCCATAGCGTACAAGCATTTGATGATTAATCATCAAAAGTAAGATCCAAATTATCAACCTGACATTCAGGACCTTCATCAAATTGCTGACCAATCCCAGCTGACCTAAGACCCCTTGTTCTTCTCCCTCTCAGGCAGAATTGCTTTCATTTCCTTAGGAAATCCGAACTTCAATTTGACATGAAGGTCATGAAAGCTCAGTTCAGCCCACAGAGGACTTATTAGATCATCTTTTCAACAAAGCCAAGTCTCCCTTAAAGGGATTTGCTCTCCAGCTTACTTACTTTATCGTAGAATGGTCTGGAAAGGAAGGGGATCAGAAAACTTTAATCTTTAAGTGGAAGGAACTCATCAGATGTTAGAGATTTGGGGATGATTTTCAGTAGCAATTGCTTAAACAAAGTTATATAGTTATAAAACAGAAAGGTATGTTTGAAAAACATGAAGTTTACTGCAGCTTTATATGGTGCTAATAACGGCAGATGAGGATACAAAGGCAGCTTATAAATGGGCTTTGATGCCATAGTGAGGACCTACTATGAAGCTGTTACAAGCCAAACTTCTGATAGAAGGAAATCATTCTAGTTGTGGAAAACCTTACTAATCAGGGAGATGCCTTGATTTGAGTTTCCTTACAAAACAGAAACTGTGAGAAATAAATAGAGAAAAAAATAATAATTAAGACAAAGAAACCAGTATGAAATTAATTATAATAGTTCAGATAAAAAATGAAAAAGCTGGAACTTGGGTGGTAACATCTGAGATCAAAAATGAAATTAGCAATCAGCTGGATCTAAGGACTCAGGATGAAGGAATAGATGTTGATTCTCAGGCTTCCAATCTATACAATCTACACAGAGCAATGGGACCAGTAGACAAGGTCAAGATCACAGGAGAAAGATTTAATTAGGAAAGCAAGAGGCAGGGGCAATAATGAGTTGATTTGAATACAGTAAGATTCAGGTGCTAGAAGTTCTCTAGATGGACCTACCAAAAATGCATTTAAAAACTATATACCTGTTCCTCCAATGGGAATGTGAGGCTGGAAACAAATATCATCTGTTTTAGTCAGCTTTTTCACTGCTTTAACTAAAGGACTCTACTAAAACAATTGTAGAGGAGGAAAGGCTTATTGAGGGCTCGTAGTTTCAGAGGTCTTAGTCCGGAGAAGGCTGACTCAATTCCTCGGGGTTCAAGGTGAGGCTGAACATCATGGCAGGAGAGGGTGGCAGAGGGAAGTGGCTCATGTCAAGGTGATCAAGAGGCAGAGAGAGAATCCACTTGCCAGATACAAATACATATCCCAAAGCCACACCGCAATTCCCACCTCCTCCAGTCACACCCTACCACTTCAGTTACCACTCAGTTACCACTCAGTTAATCCCTCTCAGGGGACTAAATCACTGATTGGGTTTAGACTCTTAAAACTCAATCATTTCTCCTCTGAACCTTCTTGCATTGTCTGACATGTGAGCTTTTGGGGGAAACCTCACATCCAAACCAAAACATCATCCTAACTTATTTTGATGTAGAACATTACAAGAGTAAGGGAGAGAAGAAAGCATCAAGAATAAATGCTACCTATGTCTCTACTTACAGGTAAAAGTGAGGTAAAATCTGGGGTGGGGCCAAAACTTTGAGAAAATATAGCCATGTCGTTCTAAGCTTCAAGTCTTCCTAGGATGGAAACCATGAAACTCTTGATCTGAACTAGGCCCAAGGTCCTTAGGAAAAGGAATTGCAAAGCAATCAGAAAAAAAGAAAAGTTCTGACCCTCTTTACCAGGAAATCTTAAAAAGACACAGAACTAAAGGGAATGGGACACTAAGAAATTAAGTTCAGGATATATTTTTGAAAATAATTTCACATGGAGAGGAAAGGTAGAGGCATTTTATAAGGAAATATTAAAAGAGCATTGTTCTTAGGTAGGTCAGAGTCTACTCAACTGGGGATCAGTGGATCCGGAAAACCAGACTTGCCAAAGGTCCACATGAGAAGTACTGCACCTCGCTCACCAGGAGAAGGGACATCAGAGTTTTACTCAAATAGGACCAGGGGCAGTTTGGTGAGCACTGTCTTCAAAAAAAATTATAGTTAACAGTTAAAAGCCAATATCGAAGACGATTCTCAGAGCTTGCCATCAAGGGTGCCATCACAAGGAGAACTTGGCTCCTTCACCTTCTGATCCCCACTTCCCCTTTCCCACAGAAATCAGCAGTGAGACTCTTGTAATCAAAAGCTTGGTGGCTGGGGATATAGCTCAGTTGGTAGAGTGTTTGCCTGGCAAGCACAAGGCCCTGCTGGGTTCAATCCCCAGCATTGTAAGGTTTATTTGCAGGTACAAGCAGACAAGACCATATTCCACTCTGTAATGAGTCTGAAGGAAGGGCAGGAATGTACATAGATGGCGTGGGTGGAGAAAGCCATTAAAGGAGAGAAATACAGGCTGAATGTCTGTTTTCCACACCAAAGAAATAAGGGAGATCCTGAAATGCTAGCCCGTATCTGAGGAGAGGACCAACAAATAGCGCTCATTTTGCCTCAGATTTTGAAACCATATGAAGAAGGTAGTCAGAGCAACACAGCTGAGGGCACACATGGCGTGTCACATCTCTGCCAAGGAAGGCCAGAATCCAGAACCCTTTGAAGTTTCTAGAGATAATCCAAGGGAGCGTGGAGGGGCCCCCCCATGATATGACAGCCAAAGCGTAGGCCTAATACTCAGATGGGAAGATGCTGATGGGAGAGAGGGAGGCTCAATGTTCAACTGTAATTTTGACTTTGTACTCCTCCACAAAGAGTGATCTCGGTTCCTGCATTCAATAAACATCAGTAGACGTGACTAGATTAGATATGCAAAGAAACACATATCATCTCTACACTGCAGACAGCTCGCTCTCCAAGGAAGGAGACTAAAGCCAAGTAAAGACAAGTCCCCAGACAAAATCTAGTCAATAAAGTACCTGCACTCTCTGTGAGGGGCTCCTCTGTCCAGGCTCAGGCAAGTCCCCATCCCTGAAGTGTGGGTTATCCCTGAGGCACAGAGGAGATAAGAGAGATGTCAAAAGACTGGAAATGGGCAATTGTAATTATGAAAAGAAAAATATATAGGTCTTATCATCAGAGGACCCAGAGCTTGGTATTTTTAGACTCCAGCCAGCTAGCAAGGCCAGTCAGACTAACAGAGCCAGAGGCTGCCTCATAGATGAATCCTCACTCTCTGTCGTTCCTTCCTCCTTTACACAGATTCCTGGAAGAATAATTTTCACTTTTGCCTTTGAGGTAACAAGATCCTGTGAAAATAACACAGACTTGACAGTCCGAAAGACTGTCCTTCCTTCTCTTGCTGTTTATATGACCTTGAGCAAACTGCCCAATCATTTCCTTATCTATACAATGGGAACAGAAGCCCTGTCTCACAAATTTCTTGTAAGATTCATTGAAAGAATATATTTAGTATTTCGTTTAGAGTTTAGTAAGTAGTAGGTGAGCAGTAAATATGTCTAATTATTCCTTTGTCCTCAGGCACAAGCTTATCGCCCTTACCAACTCCTTCCAGTCTAATCCTTCACTGTTTGACTCGGAGTTCACACAGACATTTTTGTTAGCAACCTCAGCATCTCTCAGTCACTAGCCTGAATCAGGAAAGGATTGCCAGATGGGAATCCTGGATACAGCTTCTCCATACAGAAGATCTCTGCAGTCTGCTCCTCATGGACACTGCCCTCTGCTGACCACAGGTGTTTGCTGCAGTTGACCCTTAGGTCCTAGGAGCACCAGAATATAAGAGAAACCTTTTATCTTTGTCAACTTCTCAAATAGTTGTTGACAAATAATGTATAATTTATAGTCATATAATATGAAACTCAGGGAGCAATCACTAAAAGCCAAAATGAACTAAGAAAATATTTCCTTCTCATCTAACATCATTCTTTTCTATAACAGTGCTGTGAATCTGATTAGAAAATACATTAAATAGAATTGCCATAATACACTTGACAGATGTATCCTAATAACCTCATAATAAAGATGTAGCACTATTAGCTGAAATGGAAAACAGGATGTTTTATGGCATGGCTGAATGATCAAAACATAGAATTTATGCTAATGAACTTTAAAGGTAGCACCGAAGCTCCATTAACAACCCTATCCCACTCAACATCTTTATGAGATGTGAATGAAAATAGATGTAATTTTTATCATATTTTCCAATAACACATATTAGTCTGAATGGTATGTATGTAAAACAGAATCCATCTTCCAATAATCTGGCAAAACTCGTTTTAATAAATAGTTATTGAGCTACTTTGTGTTCCAGGTACTCTTCTAGGCACTAAACATAGATTGCCGAGACAGAGAGAGAACTCTACTCTCATAGAGTAAATATCTTGTAAAACTTGAAAATTCAGATTTTCATTTGGTACCATCTGAATTAAAATATTGGAAACCAACTTATTTTTTAAAATATTGGGCCTAAACAAAACAGAAACAGAGCCAATGGGATAGACACAGATGTATACATGGAATCGGCTCACAGGGTTACTGAGGCCCAAGAATTCCGTGATCTTCCATCTGTAAGCTGGAAAATAAAAAAGAGCATTCTTGTCTTTCCACTTCTGTGTGAAGGCCCAAGAATCAGAGGTGCTGATGGAGTGAGTCCTGGGTCAAGTCTGAAGGCCCAAAGACCAGGAACATCATTGCCAAAGGACTGGGAAGGATAGATGTCCTCGTTCAAGCAGACAGAGCAAATGCACCCTCCCTCCACCTTTTTGTTCTATGCAGGCCTTCAGGAAATTAGATGAGGCCACTCACACTGGAGAAGACCATTCCTTTACTTAGTTCATTCCAGTGCTAATCTCTTCTGGAAACACCATCTAGACACACCCAGTCATACCAGGTATGTGGGCATCTTTTAGCCAGTAGAATTAACATATGAAATTAACCATCCTAACATGCTTCCTGGATGAGACAAGAAACCAGTGAAGAAGACAGCATGTGTGTGCACACACACGTGTGTATGCATGTGATACACAGGTGGTAGAGTTGAAGGAGCAGGGCAATTTTTTTTTCCAGATATTGGAGAGTTGTCATGTTCTTTGCCATGGATAGAGGTAAATACAGTTTTCTCCTTTTACTGTGTCTTCTGGTAACAGAATTCTGCCTTCCTGTGGGAATGTATTCCACATGGTCTGGGTAGGGCTAAATGCAAACACTCACCATGTACAAGGACACCCAGACTCTCTTGGAGCATCATATGACTCAAACCTGATCAGAGTCCTCACTGGATTTTTGCTGGTACTGCTGGGGAAAGGTACTTTTATTTCTCTAAGATTCCAAATTCAACACTTGCGCTAGTTAACAGCTACTAATGATTATCTTTCCCATCACACAGACAGAATCAAACAGAAAAAAAACAAAAACAAAAAAAAACCCAACACAGAGTAAGGAAGATCTCAGAAACTGAAGAGATGAATTGCTATTGACATGATTTGGAAACTTGGATTCACCTGCAGATGGTGTTAGACCAATCACTGGGTTCACTCAACAAATTGCTTTTTTGTTTAAAGCAGTTGGAGTGGGATTCTGTCATTTACCCTAACATATCCTGACTGTCATTTTCACTGAAGATGAAGTGCTTTATCAAATGTGTTTTCCCTCCTTTACAAGCTAGGGACAATCACAGCCCCAGGCATCCAATAAGTATCCAGTAATTGCTGGATATATTGAAGCAGACCAAAACTTTAAGGAGGCTGATTTTGAGTCCTTGAGGATGGTCTTCCTGAAGACTGTCATGGTCAGCAGAAGCATTGATTCAGCCGCAGGCAGCATAACTAGAGGTGTTGGATGGAGAGGCTGCTGGGGGTGGGCACATCCTATTACTTCTGAGTTTCCTCTGCACAGGCTGGGAGACTGGGTGATATGTACTCCTCTCTGCCTCCCAAAATAGCCTTCAGTGTGTCTTTCTGTTATCATTGAAATTAGCTCATCTTCTGGCCTTTTATTCATTTGCTTCATATTTAAAGGCCTATGAAACAGTAATTACTGAAAAAGATTGGCACAGGCAAACTGAAGGAAAGTTGAAGCAGTGTGATGAGTAGCTTGGTTGGAGCCTCAGCTCTGATTGAGATGCTGAATCATCACAGACGAGGGGAAAAAAACAGGCTTCCTGTCTACAAAGTGGGCATGCTTTCAGTTCAAGAGATTGCATTTTAAGATATTTAAAATAAAAAGAAAGATGAAGCAACATTCAGTTACATGTTTGAGGGCTGTCTAAAGGAATATATGAGGAAAAAAAACTAAAAATGAGAGAAATATAATCTTTGAGGACAGTGGCTCTCAGGAACTACACATGTTAGATTCACTGATCTCTAGATAGTAAATCTAGATAGGTAGATGCCACCACATCAGTCATACAGTTTCCTATTAAACGGTTTCTATACTCAGACCATCTTTGAAAAGGGAAAAGTTTACATACAGTCGATCCTTTAATTTCATTGTCTTGACTATCCTCTCAGTTTCACATTTGGGCTGATAATCTATTTTTACCTTGAACATAAATAAATAAAGGAATAAATGAAACTCTGAAAGCAAAGCAAAAGTTAAAAATTCTTTACAAAATGTAAGACATGAAGCAACTCTGCCACCAAAACTATGACTGAGTATAGATTAGTGTGGTCCTGAGCAGTCACCTCTAGATTGGCTTGATAGCTCTGCATAGAAAGCAAAGATCAGAAACGATCCTCACAGACTACGGTTTAGGTTTTTAATCTGTTTTAGCAGCTTCTTTATGTGCAATTTACACTTTCCCTGACTGCCAGGAAACTGCAGCAAAATCTTTTCCTTTCTTTTTCTTGGTGGGGCGGGGGATGTTTTTGTCTTTAGGGGACTGTTTTGGGGCAACAGGCAACATCAGTTCTGACAGTGCTACTACATCACTAATACAGCTTGTGACGCCGGCTCTAGCTACAGCTACATCCTGCACCTCTTTGGCAAAGCAAACTTGAATCACATTCACTCAAATAAAGGGCCCCATGTCTTCCCGGAAATGAGTGAATCACTGTGATATTTCAATAAACCTTGAGATTTTTGTAGCTAACTCTCACCTGGAAGTCTGACACACACAGACCAGAGATCACAGGGTGCTGAGGAGGAGAGAGACAACGTTGAGTAGGAGGGGATAGAGAAAAGGAGATATTTTTCAAAGGTAAGGCAATAAATGCCTATTTTGTACAGGAAAACAATGCTTTCCAAAATAAAATCAGTATTGTAATCATCTGCTCTTCTACTTGGAAAAAGAAGACGAATGATGTTTATAAAAGAAAGAAAAGAGAAATGGTGTTACATGATGTAATTCCACATTCTGACCAATCTTCTGTCACATCCTATATATAATCATGTGAGAATATCATTTAAAAGTGGCCTTAAATAAAAGGGGAAGTACAAAATAAAAATTTATGTAAGAGTGAGGGTGTTACTTCTTTCTTTTGCAAATCTTATTGTTATATTGTTCTTAACAAGAAAAAAAAAGACCTTTGGATACAAGCAAAGAAATGCTTTTTTTTTTTTGACTACTATTTCCTTAGCAATATGGCAAATATTTGGAGGGGTAACATACACATATAAAAATAACTTATGAGTCAAATATCATTCTTGTGGGAAGTACTTTTAAAAGTGTATAATTAACCTCAAACAAAGGTAAGTGAAGGACACCTTTCAAAGGGCCCTTCCTGCAATGTAGAATTAGTGTGCTTTTCTTTCTTTTCCAAATACAAAATGACTTTCTTTGATTCTCCTCCCACACACTATTTCAAATAAACCCTGCAGTGTGAAGCTTTTTAAATACGGAGATAAGATGCTTAAAAGGTCATATTAACATCTGAATATGGTCCTTTAATATTTTACAAATATTTAGAAGTTTTGCGTGCAAATTTGCTAATTTTACAATTCTTGATTGTCAATGTTCTCTAATAATTTAAATTCCATGATTTGGAAACGCCGGAATGTGTTGCTATCTTGTCATGAGCATCATCAACAATAGCTAAGGGAAGATGCCCATATTTCAATCTGAGAGATAATGAAGACATTATCATTTCACTTAATCTTTCAGTAGGGGATGAATTAAAGGGGGGAAAATTTGGTAAGGTGAAATTATAAGTATTTCACTAAACAAACAATCAAATAAATGAACACAGTAAATGAATTTACCTTTAACATACAAGATCAGCGTGTTCTAAGAGTCCTTGAGACTTCCACCACTGATTTGGTCCCTCTTGGGATTCCATACAAGTGTTCCCAATGACCACCATTTCTACCAAGCTGTTATATCTTGGTCTGAGAAATAAAAAGCTTTCTTTCTGAAATTGGCAAAGCCAAGCAGTAACTCAACTGTTCTGGATACTTGTCAGTCTCTTGTCAGAGACTGAATGGGTCAACAGATAGTAGTGGAAGACTAACATATGCAGTGCATGTGCCAGGCATCCCTCTGTGCAATATTGCTTACTCTGGTCACACGTCAGCATCACCTAGATTCCAAGGCACTGATCCAGAATCATGCTTTCTGTAGGCAGCAGCTGAGGGAGCAGGCATGGGAGGAATGAGGCTTCCCTGTGTCCAAAACCACATAGCAAACAAAAGACAGAGCTGACAGAACCCAACTTTCCTGCAGCCAAGGATCCTCAGTCACTGGCTGCTCAGCACCATATTTTGTTACTTTCTCTCATATTTAATAGTCAAGTTCCATGACCTCCAGGGCCTCCTCTTTCTGTTTTTATTCCAATTGTTTCCAATAGAAGCAAGCACAAAGTCCAACTTCCTCACCATGTCCTTGGGGGCTGGACCTGCTGCTCAGAAATGTGTTCAGTACGGTCACTCTGGGCACCACAAGTAGAAGGCTGTGCCCTGGATTTGATGGCTCTGTTGCTATCATCTTGAAATCCTTGTAGATTCTTATAAAAAAGAGTCCTATATTTTTATTTTACACTGGTTGTACCTAGAGGGAGCCCCAAGGGGTATCCTATATACCTGGTTCCATCCTGTATGCCACCCCACCTCCCTCTGCTCCCTTTTCCTTCACTGTGTTCCAGCCAGCACAATTGCCTTCTGTCCCTTGCACATGCCAGCTCACTTCCCATCTCTGCGTCTTTGCACTTGTTGCTGCTGCTTCTATTGGGAGCACATGCTCATGGTCTCAGAGGCCTGGCCTCCTCCTCATAGTCCACGCTCACCACTGCTTTCTCCATTCTGTATTTTACACTCCTTAGGAGCATCTGAAATTGCCTTATTCATTTTAACCTTTGTATACTTGTTCATTATCTATTTCTTCTCTACTGGAATGTAAGCTCCTTGCAAGCAGAACTTCTATCTCACTACTGTATCTCTAGTCCCAAATACTTAACCCAGAGGGAGTATGCAGTGATTGTATATTGACTAACTTTCCAAATGACTCACTGATTTACATGTTCTGAGTGCCAGTCATACTTTCCAAAACCTCTACCACATTAACAATGTTCTGTGAACAGTACTTAAGCCCAGGAGTGGATCCAGGAAGCCTAAAGTTTAGTCAAATATAGAAACCATTGGATACCTTCCGTCATTTTCCAAGGATAAGCTTCAATTTCTGTCACTTCCTGAGTTATTATTATAAATTATTATAAAGAGCCAATGGATGAAGATTAAGGAGAGGAAAATGTCAGCATATGGGAGGAGGATCTTTCTGTCACTCATTGCTGTTCAATAAACACAAGGATTTGCTTGTGAATAAGAGTTTCCCAGCACTAGGAGAATCCAAGCAGAGGTCCCGGGACAGTAGTTGCCTATAAGGAATGCCACAGAAAGTACTATTTCTATACTGATGTAGAATTTGAGATTTCTTAGTCACCTATGATTCTGATCTTTTGTATTTCTAAAGATTGATAAGACCCATAATGTCAGATATGCCTGTATGGACTGTCAACAGTGAGTTGGAACTTTATGGCATTTAATGGCAAGTGTCAGCAACAACCTACCACTGAACTATCTCTACTTCCTATAGGCACTCCTACCAAGATAGACACAAATATAATAAAGATTTGAAAGAATATTTGGAAGAATAAATATTTGGAAGAATAAATAATTCCTAGGTTGGTATCTAATATACCCAAAACAGAATCTAGAAAAGCCAAGTTATTGCATGCCTCAATTCAGGCTTCTTTTACAAAAATACCATAGACTGGATGTCTTAAACAACAAATATGTATTTTTCCAATTCTAGAGTCTAGGAAGTCTAAGAGCAAGGTGTTGACTTATACAGTGTCTGGTGAGGGCCCACTTTCTGGTTTGTGAACAGCTTCCCTCTGGCCATATCGTTAAGGGGAGGGCACAAGATCTTTCCTGTGTTTTTGGAAGGGCAGTAATCCCATCATGAGAGCTCCACCCTCATGGTCCAATACATCCCCAAAGGCCCTATCTTCAATATTATCACATAGGGGATTATTGTTTCAACATATAAATTTATGGAAGGAGGACATAAATATTTAGCCCATACCTGAACATGAGGCTTAGCTTCAAAGGCTTCATAATATCTCATCTATCCCTTAATTATAAATTTAGTTTCCAGAATCCTACCATCCTGCAGCCAACTTCAAATGATGATGTGTTTTCTGGTGTTTGCAATGAGAGATGCATGGCAGGGCTCAAAGGGAGGCCTTGACTTAACCTACCACCCTGCCAGGTGGGAAGGAAGGCAGAGTTAGCACACTCTAAACTCCTGCCTTTTAATTACATTTATTTATACCAGTAACAAAGAGGAAATGTTTCCCAATCAGCATCCTGGGAATTGAGCAATCAGATTAACAAGGTCTTCCTGGAGATTCTGGGAAGGAGACAGAAGGGACCATAGAGACTGCAAAGGGCCTCTCCTGAAGTCATACAGATTTTTAAAAGCATTAAAATATAAGCCTTAACAATATAAACTAATGAAGGAGAAAGAGAAGCTAAATGCAAAAAGTGTGTATTATGGTAGATTTCAAAGAATGTAAAGAGAATTGCATGAAGCTGCTTAGGGGCTACGCTTCCATAAACCACTACAAACAATTTCCCAGTTGAAAAGTTAGTTGCCTTCACTAAGAGACCTTGGCAATTTTAAAGGCTATTAATTTGATCAGCAAATCTGTTCCTTATAAATTGATCAAAATGATTGCAGATTTCAAATCAGTGGGCACTGAATTAATGACATTCCTATATACAACGCTTTCCTCCATGCAGGACAGTTTGGGAGTCAGTGCTTAATTCAAACACCCACTGTTACTTGGAAATCAGACTATCAGCTCCCCACTGGCAACTAGAGAGACTCTTGAAACTCGTTTTTCAATTAGGCAATGTGCCTCTTCATGATGGCTTTCTGTCAGAGATTATTTGCCCCATCTTAGGAACATGGCAGAGAGCATATTTTAAGTATCGCAGAACACTCTTTAACTGACAGCAGTACAGGAGAGGTGTGGATCCCAAATGTTGGCAAGGGGATTGAATTCACAGACAGCCCTCCGTGCATGTGCTGACATGGATTTTGAAGTCAACCTGCCAGAATGCCAACTCTGCCATTTTCCCTATGGGGCTGCTGCCACAAGGCATTTTGACAGAAAACTCTCATCCGGTGAATGGGTGAGTTGCCTGCCTTGGAAGACAGTTGGGATCATCAAAATAAGTTTTAAAAGGCAAGGTGGAGGTGAGTGTCTCCCTAAATTATCATTATGTAATCCCTAGTCCATAATGTGGCTTCTCTTTAAGAGTCTTCACCGAAGGACACGAGATCAGTGAGACCACTTTCCCAGGTAGCAAAGGACTGTGTCGCCCAACAGCACCTGGAGAATGTGGCTGGATGTGATGATCTCCTTGCTTGCTCCATTCTCCTCTTTCCTTATTTACCCCACTAGGAGCCAATTCTTCAGAACAAAGGCTGCTTTCAACAGCAAAGCTAAAGGGAAACCCCGTGAAGTCCAAAGTCTTATGCAGTCCAGACCATCCTACCGGTAATAACAATGATAACAGCCCCATTTGTTGATGGTAGCCTGGTGCCAAGCACTGTGCTTGGAATCCTATCTGGCTCATGCACCACAGCCTGCTCTCATAGACAAGGGAGCTGCCGCTGGAGTGTCCCCTACGTCAAGGTCACACAGAAGGTCACAGACAGAACCCAAAATCCTAGCCGACCTTTGCCAATGTCCCTACTCTCCTTCCAAGTAAGCAGGATGGAGGCGGAAGTGGGGAGCCTTGAAGAAGTAATTCTCCAGGGGTAGGGGAGTAGACAGAGACGGTAACCCCGTGAGACTGTAGCAGAGATTGCGCAGCGCCGGCACAGGGCACAGGGCTGTGGCAGGGCTTATGTAACTTTGACCTGAGGCAGTAGCTCACCAGGGCAGCAGGCAGAGTCCTCAGAAAATACCTGTGCAAGAAAATTATCTTTACTTCTTTTTTTAATTAAAAATAAAAAATTCATCAGGCTGCTCACTGCAGAGGCAAAGAAAGCAATATCAAGTTTTCAGAAAATCTGAATTGGAGATCAACTGACCCAGCCTAGGAAGCAGAAGAACTCGGCCTTGCAGCAGAGGATTCAATAATGAAATGCCCTGTGCGTTTGGGCTGGGTGTGGGGAAAAGCAAATTGAAGGAGGACAGTCTTCATCCCTAACACTGTCTTCAGTAATTAGACAGGGGGCTTACAATGGATGCAAGTCCTACAAAACAGCCCCATGATGAAGAATGGAAGAGAAATTCTCTTGCAGGAAGAAGAAAATAAAACCAAAAATAGAATACAAGAAAAAGAGAAAGAAATTAAAGAATCCACCATTATTTTCACCTTGGGCATATTTCTCCCTCTAACACAGTCCAAGCAGCATTCTACAGAAAACATTCATCTGATCAGGATTTCACCATTATCAGGATGGCTCATCACCTCAAAGTTAACTGAAATCTGTTTGTTATCAACAAATTACATAAGATTCAGGTAAAGATTTTATTAATAGAATTGTAAATATTTCCTCTCCATTTGTAGGGATAAGTGATATTTACCCATCCTGCTACTCCTGTAGCCTGCCCAGCCACTGTTTGTCGGAGATTGAGGTGATGTTGTCAAAGCTACTGAGGCTCACCATGAAGAGCAGAGACATTTCATTTCCAAGCCCTGGAAAGGCAGCTACCTGTCATCATCTCTCTGTCTCCCTTAAGCCAAAGGGTCCAATAAGTTAGAGAGAGACAGTATTTTCTTCAGTGATGTCAGTTTAATACGGCAAAAGAAAATTCAAGAGGGAAATCATTATTGTCTTCAAAGAACATATGTTATGGTGGAAAGAACACAGACTTGAGAGCCAGATAGACCTGAGTTTGAAGAGTGACTGTCACTGTGGACATACAGCTTCATGAAAGTTACTTAAGCTCTCGTGGTCTTAGATTTCTTCATGAGGTTGTTACCATTTATAAATCACACCCTTGGTAAGTAAAGTGCCTAGACCAGTGTAGGGTATTTAGTAATAATCATAGCCACGATGATGCTAATGTTAGTTCTTGTTGGGTACTCATAGCACGTTTTAGTTGTCTTCTCCCACCTCACCTTCATCTTTTGACCTCATATTTTTCAGGGATGTCACAAAGAATAGGAGTGAAACCTATTCCATGAGACAAGTGAGTGCAGGACTGAAATCAAAGGGTGAAAGCTACAGGGAAGTTAATTTCAACACAAGATCTGGAAGATCTTTTACAATACCAATGGTCCAAAGATGGAACGCACAGTTCATCTCTGGCCACTCCCCAGAGATGAAGCTCTGTTTTGTCCAAACCTAGGCCTCTAGGAGAAATACCACATACCTTTACTCATTCATCAAACATTTCCTGGACACCTGTGTTTCCTATCTGTGTGACCTTGGGCAAGGTCCTTAAGTTCTCTAAGCCTCTGTGCACTCATTTCTAAAGAGAGGAAGTGAAGAGTACTTCTCAGATGTTGGTGATGACTATTAAGTAAGACAATAGCTGTAAGCTGTTCACAGAATGCCTGGCACATAGACCTCCACAAAGAATTCTACATTTCCACTTGTTATGTAATAACATTAATGCAATATCATCATGTACAATTACACTATCATATTATTATTACATAATGATTATGATTATTTCACAGGTCCTGTTATTAGGATTTTCAGATATACAGTAGAATATGTCACTGCCTTCTGTTCAAAAAGCTCAGTCATGGTAGAAGGGGCAGGTGATTTGGTATTAAATAATATAGACCTCAAATCTGGCTCTTGCACACACTAGATGTGTGATAATGGATAAGCTGCTTAAATCCAGGACTATTTTTCTTTATCTATAAACTAGAGATGTTTATACCTACAGCAAAGATGTTAAACATATAAGACAGGCTATGTGAAAGTGTTTTTTTTTTTAAACTATAAAATGCTCTGAAAATAGAATGTATCACTAGACCACCAAAGTTCCTTGAACCAGTTTTCCTTGGAGGAGGTTTCTTCTCCTCCCATCAGACTTTGCTAATGCCCAGAATGAACAAGGCCTCTGGGAACATGGCTAGGTTACTCCCTGTTCCTTCCCTAGTGGACGTCTACAAGTGGCCAGCCCTTTTTCATGCCCATTTTGGGCAGTCTCATTCAGTCATCCATTTACCCATCTTCCCTAGAACTATTATTTGGACTTCAGACAGTTGGTGTGATGTCAGTGTTTCTTGACTGGATATAAGGAACCTTCTACCATTGAGAGTTGTCCAACACTGGAAGGAAAGTGAGCTCCTGGTCACTGGAGTTCTTAAAATAGAGTCTAGGATCTTTATCATATCTCCAGAACTGACCTCACAGTTTGTGGGATTCAGTAGAAAATGCAAATGTAGGATTCTTAAAAATAATAATAATAAAGTTTCAGAACAGCCAAAGAAAGCATGAAACCATTTATGGATCCTTCTGAGGACCCTGTGCTACTGCAGCGGTCACCCACGCCAGAAGCTGGGCCTGAATGAGCTTTCCATTTAATGGAAAGACCAGCTGACCTCTGAAACATCTCCCATCTCTGAGATTCCAACACAAGACCATAGAACTATGTAAATTTACTAGCCCCACAATAATTATAAAATGAGATAGAAGTGCTGGGAATGCCATTTGGAAGATGTACACAGCATTGTGCCCTTTTACAGTGTGGTATAGGAATGTATGAGTAAAAAAATACCGAGCACGGGATGCTGAGTTATAATTAACAGCTGTGTGGTTGGAATATAGCCAAAGAGTCTGGGTTTGGAGTCGAATGGGCCATAGGATACCCACACATGGATGGAAAGGGAAAATCTGCATATTTGACTACCAGGCACCACTCTGCCTGAGCCAGGAGCTAAGCTCACAGTATTTGTATATGAGCAATATCGGGGATTTCCCCACTCACCCCATTAACATAACAGTTCTCTCCATGCCCAGGCCTGGGTTTTGCCTTCCTTCTTGCTAGGTGTACATTGACCTCTGTACCACTTTTTAGCACCATGTAGGTGCTGAAACTCTGCTGCTGGGTTCTTTGGGGTCCCTGCAGTATGGAATAAGCTGAGAGAAGCCAGGGATTCCTGTCTGTTAATTCCTCTTTGGCATAGAACAACCTTTGGAGGCCTCATTCAGTGTCTTGCACCTTCAGAAAACCCACTCCTCTTTCTCTAGCCCACATAGATTCCCCCAACTCTACACAATCTTTCTCCTAGGACAGATCTGCCACAGTCCCTCTTGGCTGTGTAGGACTGAAGGCTCCTTGAGGGCAGGAACCACAGACACATCTGTCTCCTTCTGTTTTCCGTTTCCTGCACAGAAAGGTAGGCTGATGAACGCTGTACTAGAGCATCTCTGCCTCCTTCTACAGAGGTTGGATTTTTTTCTCTCTTGCTCTAGGACTCCTATCCCAGGGGTCTAAGGGAGAGAAGGAGGGAAGACTGAGTCCAAGACTGAGGACCATGGGCTGCTCCCCTCAGCCCCAGAAAAGGCGCATGCATGTGCATGCCTGGGAAGGTGCAGGTCTACTGAACAGAGGGCCCTGGGCCAGAGTAATCGTCTTGTGTTCTGAGAGCCAGGGAACCTTTACTATAGACAAAGGATAATCTTCCATATAATTATATGTGCTAAAAGGCATAAGGTTCTTTCCCACAGGGAGAGACTCTTGACCAACTCCTCACAAGAGCCAGCAGTAACTGACTTCTCATATGGCTTAGAGGACATGTGCATATGTGGACAGTTTGTGGATTCAAACCCATCCCTAAGTAGACAGTGGAACACTGGACCCTTTGGGGGCATAATTTTGTCATTGTTCTTATCTTCTCAAGAGAGAAACAACTTGTGTTATATAAATGATCAAGGCAGAACTTTGTCTCTCAATATTCACTAAATGGACTTGAGGTCCCAAGGCTCATGCAGATAACTATTTGACAAGATCTGAACCGCAGCCTTTCCTTCCCATTTTCCCTCTTGACAACTTTCAATCTTCTCCATAAGTTTCATTCATATTTTTCCCTTGGCTTTGATGTTCTGACCAGACTTCCAGGCCTTGGAGAGGGCTGGGCTGGATCCAGTAATTATCTAGCAGCTCCTCCTTACCTATGTCACCTCACCATCTGCCTCTAGCCTCAGCCTCACAACAGAACCTGTAGAAAACAAACTTGTTAGGATGAACCTGAGACCTCCCAGAGAAATCAGCGTGGCCTCCGGGAGAAGTGAGGACTTGCTTTCCAAAGCACACCTCATCCCTCTGGGTTACCCATGTCCCTTGGGTGTTTGATGGGATCTTTTCCAAGGGCTCATGTTAATTACTCCCTATACCATCAATTGCAACTGAGCTATGCTCCCACAAATCATCTCTCCTGGGAAGACTTTCAAAGAAAATCTTTCTTTGAGAATCAAGTTGTTCCCTCTCTGCTTTGCCCAGCCCATGGGAACCAAAAGCCTTTATTTCAAGGAGAGGTGGAGTAGCTAACACACTATATTGTTCTAGGAGTGTTAAAGGCAGCATTCAGTTCCTGCCGAAAGTATGGGCTCTAGTTGCCAGTCTGCTTCATTTCCAAGGCATGCATTGAACTCCTTAAAAATCAGTAATTACATCCTGTGGAAATCATGATTCTTCCTACCAGCTTTTGGGCCAGGCTACTTTCAATGAAACTAGCAAGGGCCCAACTGCTGACTCTCTAGGAAAGTGTTTCCTAATAAATGGAGGAAAAGATAAGAAATGCTCTTTCCCTGGAACTCGGACACCTGGGTTTTAGTCACAGTTCTGATATTAATGTGTTCAGGGAACATCTCTATCTGCACATATTTCCTTCATTCTAAAATGAAAGATTGGGTGTGGTATTTCCCAGGTCCCCTACATCCCCAAATGGTGCAAAAAATGGCCAAAGAATCATTTTCCTCTAGGTTCTCAAAGTTTCTGTCTACTCAGAAGCAAGAAGTTAAGCCCTAAGTCTGAAGTGAAGGGCAGTAACCAGTACAGTGGAAGCACAGGACCAAGAAAAACCAAGACTAATGCTGAGATATGTAGATGTCCTTTCCAAAGATTTTCCAGGAAGCACCACTTCCTAGAAGACAAATGAGTACTACTATACTTTTTTAAAGAAAATATAGGTATCCTGTGGTCAAATAAATTCAGCAAATATTCAATCCATTAAATGGCTTTCTTTACTGCAGGTCTTCTCAGAGCATTTACTATGCCAATACATGAGTTGTTGATCTCCCAATGGCACATACAGTATGTTTAACATTTCAGTGACATTTTGGAGAAACCACTTTGGGAAATGCTAATTTAAATGCTACAACCATCAACAGAACTGGTAACAACTAGGCCAAGACATCCCTCGTATCAGCACTTGAAGTTAGATGGACAGCATAATGAGTTACAGATTATGGATTACTTTTGCACTAAGTGATTGAATATTGGGAGCCAGTTATTTCATCTAGTGTTTATTAAGTGTTTCCCATGAATTTAGGCCTGTGTGGAAAAGAAGAGATGTGTTGGTGAGTGCACATTAGTGGTGTGTGAGTGTGTGTGTGTGTTGAGCACATGTTGAGCATGCGTAGGGACTAGGAGAAGTATTGTAAAAGAATCACTGACTGAAGATCCAGACACTAGTTCATTAGTTCTATATAACCAAGCTATGTGGTGGAGGCAAAGTAAGACTGTGGGTCAGCAAGAGAGGGCATGGTCAAAAGAAGCTTTGTGGAGTCAGGACTCAGGTTGTCTATTAGAAACTCAATTAGTGTGGACCAGATGATAACCTGACACAACCAAACACATAAGATTTATCTCCATTTACAAACTAAGAGATGATAAATATTCCTTAGCACTAATAGTGAATCATTGGAAGTGCTGTTGTAAAGTGCAGAATTACTTTTCTCTGCCTCAAGCCAATTGCAGTGTATGTCAATTTCTCACTTTCTCTTTAATATATAATTCTTTCTGTTCTCCTCCTACTCTTACTATCAATTCTACTATCTGTCCTCTGGTGTTCCTTGATCCATGTAAATTAATTTCCATTCTAAGCCTAATTTGTTGCCAATGTCTTCAGAGATCTAAGAAAAATACTGTGCGCCTTATCTATTTCACTGTTTTTTTCCACTGTGGATTTCCCAGTTTCCTGTGGACCTGCTGTGCAAGCTTGCTCACGGAGAGTGTGCTTGTGAACATTCACTGCAAGCTACCCAGAAGCCACCTGAAAATGTCAGGTGGAGAGAAAGATGCCCCAGAGGTATGAGTGGAGAAGCTATCTTGAAAGCACGTCTTGTGGCCCCAGCAATCCCTGTTAATGCTCAAAGATCAAAGACAAACTACCAGATGAAGCTTACTGAATTCCTGACCCACAGGGTTATGAACAGAAGATGACATGTGTATTAGCCATGAAGTCTGGGAGTAGCTTGTTAGGCAGCCATAGATAACTACAAAGCTTGCACTCCCCCAATCCAGGTGTTCACTTCAGATGGAAGGAACACACAGAACAGGTTTTGATTGTTAACGTAAGTAGAAAGTGATATGAAAGATCAAGTGTCTGACAAGGACAACGGTGTCTGGATTTTTCTTAGTTGGACAACTGTCAATTTCAATGAGAAAGAAATTAAGAGACCAGGCTGTCCTCAGTGGGAGTGATTTGAAGGAGCAAGATAAGGAGAGTCAAGCAAGAAAAGGAGTATAAAGCATTTTCTCCAGGTGTAGCTGCAAATATTCTCCTATATAATCCTCTTAATAACTCTTTTAGAATGGTTTTATGCTGCTCACTTTATAGATCAGGAAACTGAGGCAGGTAGAGATGCATGGCCTACCCAGGTCATAGAACTAGTATAATTATGCTAGTTTTTGCAGGAGATGGGAAGTAGCCCTGACCAGCTACCATCTGGGTATTATTCTTAGTTTTTCTTCAAAGCTGTTTCTGCAATTAGAGATGATAACAGAGCTGGCAGCCTGTGGGTGGGGCCAGCAGTACTTTCTGGGGTTTGCTTTAGAAAAGGACATAAAGTCCAATCCCTCATAACCATCTGATCTCAACTCCCTGGGCTCCTCTGAGGAGATTCTTTTTCACATATATTGAGTATCCTCTGTGCTGAGGCTTTGCAGATAGGAAAAATGATCCAAGAACTTGGGGCCAAGCGGAGGAAACAAACATTCACATGAGCAGAGACGTTCAGGGTGTCAGCATGAGCAGCACGAGTCTGGAACTGCCTTCTGGGATAGCAGCTAACTGCTCTCTACCTTTTGGGATGGTGGAAGTTGGCCAGTTTGAAGGGATAGATAATGTCCTCCTTTTGAGGAGACACCACATTCAGCGTTCCTTGGCCATGCTTTCTGGAGCCCTGTACTAAACCAACTGAAGGGTGTGGCTACTTCTTTCTTTGCTTTTAAACTCTCACTGAGTTTCTAGTACTTTGCAGAAAAATAATGCACACATGACATGCCTGAGAGGGAAGATGAATCGAGAGAGCTGAATTTTCTGTGTGCTTTGAAAATAAAGCCCAAATGAAAACACCTCAAACATGGATGGCAAGTTTAATACTTCATTTTTATCTTTCCTTCAAAGCACACTTCATACTTCACTGAGCTAGTTCATAGGTCTAGCTGAAGAATCTTCCATTTCATATAGCTTTGCTAGATGTTCTTGTTTACCCCAAATGTTTCTGCCTCCTGATATGAATCTTCATTTCTTATCCCTTTTTAGAGAAGAGCTTGTTGCTGCTGGTTCCAACCCGGCTAAGCCCAGATATAGAGAACTAAATAAGAAAAATGCTCTGCGCTCCAACCCAGTCTCCCCTTTACACGCTCCTTCTTGCTCTCAAGCTCAGTGCTGCTCTGTGTCTCTGTCTCTCTCTTTCTTCCCTTCTCTTTCTCCTCTTTGAAACTGCATATTTCTATCCATCCTCTTTCTCTTGCTCCACCTTTTAAAGCATATCCAAATGCAATGAGAAAGAATTCTCTTTCAATGTCAGCTTCGGGGGCAGGGTCCCATCTTTGTACTGAACCTCCTCCAACTCATTCACACACATACATAGAGACTGCATTCATGCATACACATGCGCACACACACACTTGCATGCATATCGCACCGTGTTCTTTACACATTGTCCATTTGTTCTCCCCTCTTTTATCCTCCCAAATCCTTCTGTCCTCTTAAATTCATCTCATGCTCTAACTCCTGAGCCTCTCCCTGCCCCCAGCCCATAGAGACCTCTCCTTCCTTGGAGCCCTGCCAGCACTCATCTCTGAATCATATATGCTGGCACAAAAGTAAACATTGTCTAGAATTATTATCATGTTATTATCATAACATTTTTATTCCTGACAAGAATGGATGCTTCTCCAGAGCTAAAGCAGAGCTATCCTCTGTACTGTAAATCATGTCACTTCCCTGCTCAAGACACTTGAGTGGCTGTCTGTGGCCTAGGACAGTGTTTCTCAAGCTTTTCCAATGAGCCATCCAATAACCAATGAGAATGCATGCATACTCTTCATGATCCTGGGGGTAGAGCCCAACTGTTCCCTCTCTGAAATTTCCTTAGTATCTCATGGTTTCGCTTTTAAACTACAAGTAAAATTCGTATTATAATTTCCAATAAAAATGTATGTAAATCCATAGAGAAGACTCCAAATGCACAAAAGATGAGCAGGTGGGGGAACTGAGATAGCGAAGTCTAATACCTAATCCTTTCACAGAAGGGCAGGAGTGAAATGGGAAGCCCATGCTGCAGACATGGTGTGGCTAGGAATGGATACATCAGTGCCCTGAATACTATTGTTCTATGGTTCTCTATCACCTTAAAAAAAAGGCCAAATCCACTAATCCACTAGCGCGGCATTGAATGCCTTCTGTGCCTTGGCTACCGCCTATGTCTCCAGATCCACCGTTTGTGCTTTCTCTTTCCATCATCATGAACACTCTGCAGCAGCCACCAGGAGCTCCTGCAGAGTCTCACATGTGCATTCTGTCCTTCCGCTTCAGCCTTCCATGCACAGCCCTTCACCTCCAGCAAGTGACCAGCATTCCTCTGATAAGGTCCTATATGCTCACCACGTGCTCAGCGTCGTTCTGAATGCTTTGTGCCTTCTCTCATGATGCCTCTTACATTATTTCACTCATCCAATAGAAAAGAAAAAGAATTTCAAAAGCTCCTTGCCAAGCAAGGGACAGGTGGAGCATAAAGCTAATTTACTACAGTAATAATGATTTGTAGCTTTTATTAGAAAAGTTGGCATGCAAAAATGTGCACGAATGGAAAAGACTAATTTTCATAGGATGGAAATTTTCCCCAGTAGAATAGGAAGTAGAGAATAATTTTACACTAAAAAAAAAAAAGAAAAAACTTTGTTGAGAGGAGGAGAAATAGAAGTTAAATGTATGGCTGCTCCTCTAACATGTATAATGCAAACTAGCACGCTCAGTTCTAGTCCTGGTAACTATTCCAGAGGTGAGGAGATCTCTCTCCTGGGTATCCCATACAGCCTGGAAACTGGCTTCGAGTCTCTCCTTTCCTCCTTAGCTCTTCTTCCATTAGGTGCCAGAGGAAGAGAGAGTGCTGCTTCTGCCAGTTGAGAGCTTTCAGATAGCTGAGTCATCCCCACGTACTTTAAAAGCAAGGCAAGAGTTTCCCCAGGGCCTCATAAAGTATCTCATGAGCTACAGTTCTAGAAGGAAGCAAAGGTTACTCAGTGCTAGAATGGTTAGAGAAATCTTCCTGGAGGAAAACAAAATCCTCCAGAGATGAGAGTTGGAGTCAGAAGATTTAGGGCCACTTTGGGAGCTTGTATGACCTGACTTTGAAAGGACTCACACCTTTATTTTCCATCAGTTTCCATTAAATGCTATGACTGGCAATGACATCATCCTTTAGTGTTGCTGGCCTCAGGAGATGGGATTTCCATGAGGAGCCACCATCTTTGCCTGTGCCCTCCACAGTCTCTAAGGAAGGAAGGGACCAGAACTTCTTGAGTATGTATCAAGTTCAGGCAGACACTTGGCGCTTATGTACACATTAACAGAGAATATGCCTAATAATCTGCAAGATAGAATGTATAAGTCCCCATTAAGCAACTTCCAAAGGTCACACAGCAAGCAAGTAGCAGCCTTGAGCTTCAAACCCAGATCTTCTTATTTCAAAGCACATTTTCCTTCTATAACACAAGTAACTACATTGGTAAGGCATTATTTTGTGCCTTTTTTATTAGGTTCAAACTTCATCAAGCTTATGATTATATACTAACTACTGTGCAAAATATATTTTAGATTAGAGACATACACACTCCCAAACTCCGTAAGCCTTAAAAACACTTCCACCAAGTTGATTTGAACTGCAGCACAGTGACATCATCGTTGGACTTTGCAAAGGGTAAATCGTGATACATCTTATAGTATTTCTCATAGTGCTTCTAAACTTGTTCTTACCCCAAACTGTGCCTGGACTTCTATTATGGTTTGGATCCAGATTGTCCCCTAAAAGGCTCATGTGTTGAAAGCATGGTTCCCAACACAGTAAGGTTCAGAGGTGAGGTTTTTCAGCAATGATTGGATCATGAGGGCTCTGCCCTCATCGGTGGATTAATCCAGTGATAGCTAAATGGATGATTGCAAGGAAAGAGGTCACTGGGGATGTCCCTGGAAGGGTTTATCTTCCTCCCAGTCCTTTCTTCTCTCTTTCTCTCTGCTTTCCAGCTGCCAGGAGCTTAGCGACTTTCCTTCGTCACACTCTTTGCAGTGATGCTCTGCCTCACCTCAGCCAGAGCAACAGACCCAGCACGCATGAACTGAATCCTCTGAAAACATAAGCCAGACCAAACATTTCCTACTCTAAAAGCTCTTGATTAGAGCACTTGAATACTGAGAGAACTTCCTATCCAGTTTTCTGGGGGAAAAAATAAATCAGTAGAGTTACCTGCTGAAACAGGATCAATTTAAGGTTAAGCATAATTAAATGTTAACCAAGTGCCATAGTGGCTCTTTATCTTATAATCTCCACATTGTTAATGATTTTTTCTGGAATTTAAAGCCAGTTAATTAAATAACTAAAAGCAATACAATATTGTTTAAGTTAATTTCTATATACCATTTAGTCGTTGGTTCTAGGCCGTAACTCATATTGACCAGCCTATACATGAAGAAATCAGATTGGGTTAAACAAATGTATGAACGTGTGGACATTGCTCTGGAGGCCTGTCTTGAGTCCAGAGCACTCTTGGAGATGTGCACCACTTCTTAATCAGTACTTGGGCACAGGTGCTGCACAAAAGTGAGGTCATCACATGGAAAGTTTAATTGGGTGACCCTCCTTGCCCAGACTGCTTAACGGCCTTCTTGCTTGGTTGAAAGGGTATTCTCATACATAGTGAACCTAAGGAAAGTTACTGTGGGTTGGCATCAACATAAGCTGGACTTCCCTGAGAAGCTGGGATGGAAGCAGAGTTGACAGGTTCTTAAATCCAGGCCAGATTACAGGTGTGAGCTGTGCAGTATGACAGGCTACAGGCAAGAGTGACCACTCTGAAGTATCATGGGGACATAAAGGACACAAGGGAATATTCTAATCAAGGGACAGCAGGTGGCTGTCTCCCCATAATGGGGGGCCTGGTATCCATTACCCCATGCCCATAGAAGGAATTGTATGTGGGTGTAACAAGCTGAAACCAGACCAGAGGGACAAAAGTACCAACCAGAGAATAAAAGGAGAGGTCAGATGGGAGATGCAGGGAATAGGCACCCAGTTACCCAGGTGCAGGTACAAGGCAGAGCAGCTACCAATTGGCTACCAATCAACAAAGTACATCTATAACTATTCATTCATTTCATTAAAACACCAATACTGCTTCCTACACTTCAGCTATTCAAAATGATCTACATTTACTTATTTGAAACTTCTAACAACCATGGGAAGGAGATACTAGTGTTATCCTTATTTTATAAATTAGAAAATTTAAACACAATGGAATTAAGAAATTTCCCCAAAGTTACAGAGTTGGAAATTAGTCATTACTTCAAATTTTGTCTAGACCATATCAGCCTTTTCCAATCTGCAAATTATTTTCTTAAGCTTCATAAACATATATACCTAATATAATCTTCAACTTTATTTCTACTATTCTGCTTATTTTGATTTCTTTAGGGAAAAAAATCAGAGCAACTATTTTTCTAGGGCTGAATATCTACTTTCTGATCCCCATAACTTTTATCTTTTTTTCCATGTTTTTACTTTTTTCTTTTCTTTTGCATTTAAAAAGAATATTCTGAATTTATCCTTAATTTCTTTTCTTCTTTTTGTGTACATTTCACTTCTTTTCTTCTTCCTTTGGATATTTTATTCAGATACTGGATTTTGCTTTTCTTAAATACTTTTATTTCAACCAGTTTCTTCTTTATCTCTACTTGCATTTTTATTTGGTCTCTCATTATGACTGCATTCCTTAGATTCTCATGCATTCCTTAGATTGAGATAGGGCCATCTCACATTTTACTATGTGCGTTAGCAGAAGGTTTCTAAAATTGTCTTCCATTTGATGATGTAGGTATTTTCTGAAGTTATCTCTTCTTTGAGTGTTCTAGATAATCCTACTTTCTTTGGAGCATGCGGCAGGACAGTATGTGACATCCTACTAGACTCCATCCCCCACACATATATTACACCCACAGTTCTCTTGGGTACTAATATCTTGATCTGAAGTAGAGTTTGAAGTGCACTGTCTTGAGTCCAAGTCTGGAGACCTAACACAATTTGTTGAAATTCTACTTGGCCTGGTATGAAATGTTCTTGGAGTCAGATTCCCTAAGACTCTACAAAATTAGATGCAGTCTATAGATATTTTTTAATGTTCAAAGAAATTCTAAGTTAAAGAGAAATACATTATGTCAAAGAAAGAAAAAAAAAAACCTGGCCACAGAAAAAAAAAAGAAGCATCTGATGGGCATAGTACATTCTAAATAAAAGAGTCAAAAATGGCTTCTGATTTTTTTTGTACTTAGACAAACTCACAAACAAAGCCAAGACTCATCAGATGAATGATTAGATGCATTCACCTTTCACAAGACTACAAAGGATTAAATATCATACTCTACCCTCTGAAAACAGGAAGCCATTCCTACTATTGAGGCAGATGGCACCACACTCAACACCAGAGCAGTTCTCAAAGTCAGAGAAGTCACACTGGCTAGTTCACCTTGGAAATTTCTGTCCTGAATTTGCTTTAGGCAATCAGGCACACGGGAAGTTCAGACCCTGAGAAGAAATCTTGTTGAATGCTATATGTGCAAGGATACCCTAACATCAGGGCAGTATGCTAATCAAGTTATAATCTAGCAATGGATAAAAGGCAGGAGCAAGTCCCTCTGGTCCTTCCTAGCAGGTCTGTGAGGTCTAAGAAGACTTCATTAATCACACTGTGAGCACACTTCTCTATTCTATCCTTGTCGTGTTGGAAACAGGGACCTTAATGACATGGCAATTCTTGGAGTGACATCTCAAAAACAAAAAACAATTTGGATGAAAGAATACAAAAAGGTCCAGATGGCTTTGCTGTGCTCACCATTGTAAATGAGGATGGCTGTCCACAGCAGCCAGAGTGCATCTGTTCGCTATTTTATTCAATTACTTAATTAGAGTAATGTTCTCTCTTTAATTGTCACTGTTTTAATAAAACAGAAAATCAAAGTAAAGTTGCTATTGGGTATTTTCTGATAAGTACAGAGTTTAAGTGCATAGAAGAAAAGACTCAAACACTATTTTTCTGAATCCCAAAGACATGACCATGCCCCTCTTCCCATCGACTCAGATCTCACCCCAAGCACACAAAGCTCCTCTTCAAGCAGGGGAAAATTTGGGAGCAATCAAATCGCTGATGTTGTTGCCTGAAGCAGATCTATCAATGTGTGGTTGAGAACAGAAAGCTGGCAGGGGGAGCAGCGTGATTAATCACGTTGTTGTTTTGTTAACTTAGATAAATTTATTCTTCATATTTTGTAAGAGCTGTCCACTTGGTAAAACAGGTTACAAGTGAGCAAGCCTTGAGATGGAAATCCCCTGGAAACATGATGGAGATCTAGGGAAAAAAATCATCTGTTTTAGAGTTGTGACACTTTTCAGAATCAATTCTGCATCTTTGTATTTAAATGCATATATAAGATTCTGGTGGGAAATAATCTGTCCTCTTTCAAAATTAAAAATAAGTGATTCTTTTTTGGTGCTAGGGATGGAACTCAGAGGTACTTGACCACTGAGCCACATCCCCAGTCCTGTTTTGTGTTTTCATTTAGAGACAGGGTCTCACTGAGTTGCTTAGCGCCTTGCCACTGCTGAGGCTGGCTTTGAACTCATGATTCTCCTGTCTCAGCCTCCCAAAGTGCTGGGATTATAGGCATGCACCACTGCACCTGACAAAAGTGATTCTTTAGCAAAGAGAGAAAGCTGGAAAGATGGCAGGAGAATTCTGGATGCAAAAAGAAATAAGTATTATATCCAACAACTGCCATGAATAGGGGTGAACCTCAGGGTCTTGTTTACCCACAGACTCATAGGGTTGGAAGAGACCTCAAGGATGAGTTAACCCATATAAAAACCCCATGGGACGACTTTTTAAAATACTGACCACTTCATTCCACCCCACGCAATTAAACTCAAATCTTTGGTGAAGGAACTGCATATCAATATTCTTTAAGCACTCTAGAAGATTCTGCTGTACTGCCAGGACTGAGAATCACTGGTCTCTTGCCAGATGAGGCAGCAGGGGAATCAGGGGATATTCAAATCATCCAACTGAAGAAAGATCATCACAGGGATGCAGATGGCATGTATGGGATCTGGAATTTCTCCCTGTCCAAGCTAAATGCAAGCTGTACACATGAAAAAGTAACCATCACTGCATAGTTAAAAAGAAAAAAGCCACTAACGCTGTTTTAGTATTATTCAGAAGTACACAGAAGACAATTTTATAACTCCTATTTTTTAGTTAGGAGCTATTGATGAAAGAGTTGCTCTCAAAGCCTAGAAAAGCCAACAAGTACTATAAGGGTGTGCCCTTGAAACAATCAACAGATGTAATACAGGAAGAGTCGAAACAAAAGTAGGCAAAAAATACAAAATGCTACCTGCGTGCTTGATTTTTAATGTGTTCTCCAGATCCACCTGTTGGAAACTTAATCCCCAATGCGACAATGTTGGGAGGTAACATCTCATGGGAGATGTTTCTGAGAGTTCCACTCTTGTGAACAGATCAGTGCCCTTACAGAAAGTGCTCAGGGAATGGGTGTGCTCTCTTGCACCATTGGCCTCACACCTTCTGCACAGTTAAGAACACCCTTGTTAGATGCTGGAAACCTGACCTTGAACTTCTCAGGCTCCAGAACTATGAACCCATGCAATTTCTATTCAATACAAATCACCCAGATTTGGGTACTGTGTCTGAGCAACACAAAGCAAACCAAGACAATTACTTAAACCTTTCTCGGATTTGTGTTTACTTTATATTATGACCATTTGGAATTCATATGTAGTTAACTCTATGACCCCAAGAAGGTATTTCTTTGGGTGGAAGAAAACACAAATGGGTACCAGAGAAGCAAGAGCAGTGTGGTTAGGATGGGGGGTATGCAAGGACATGGGATAGGGAGACTATAGAGGACACAAGAAGGACTTACAGGGACACAGAGCTTGGAGTGGGGAAGACAACATGAGGAATTCATGTTTGTCTTTTGCCTAATTCAGGAGGAAATGGTCTTGGTATCAATGTTAAAAAATTGATGCCCCTCAATACACATTTCAGAAACAGCATTTCTCTCCTAGATCAACTACAAATCCATTTCTTACTCTGGTGAGGGATTTTTAGTTTTGCTATCATGATGCTGCTGCCTAGACACTTCAGAAAAGAGATCAAGATGGTTGGTGAATACATGGCCTAGAATTCAAACCCCCAGTCTCAGGGTTCCTCCTGAGCATTTGAGCACAGGCTACTGCTACTGCTGTCACCTCCAAACTTCTCAGCTCCAAGCAAGCTCTGCCATCCATCTAAGAGGCCTAGGTGGCACATGAAATCTGGTTTAATTTGATGACTTAGTTCTATGCTTGTCTTCTGTTTGTACAAAATCTAATGGAGATTTGTTTGATTTTTATGAATACTGGTTAGTGCTTAGTCTTCATACTAATGATAGGAGAGAGAGTAATTTTGTCCACATATAAGGATTATAAATCCAAGACAGGGCTATATCATTCTTGTTTCTACCTGATATCTGACATAGATACTTTTTCTGTTGAGGATAGTAATACATAGACCATAACCATGCAGATTCCTCTGTTCTGGGCACAACTTAAAGTGTAATGATACCCATTCTCCTTGGTCACTTCTCTAAGACAATGTAGATGCCCACAAAAGACAAAGGTCTATTATTATAGCCAATGTCCCCCTACCTATAACTACTTAACTCACAAACCTGGGCTCAGAGACATAGTACTAGGCTAGGTCTTGAGCAAAGCTGGTGACCCACTGAACCAGAATTGGCATCTGACTCAGACACTGGACTGCCATAACTAGCCAGCAAAACATGACAGGGCTTGTCACTATGGGCACTGTCTAGTCGACGTGGCAGATATTGACCCATCAAAAGAATAACCCTCTGCCTTTGGACCAGTAACTCCAAAGAGCTCTAGTCAGACTAGAGCAAGTTGAGAGTATAGAGAAGAAACTAAGACTCCACCAAAAAGAGAGCATCCCTGGGTCCTGGGGGCTTCCTAGTACATAAACATTTTTCCATTGTCCTCACCAATCCATCTTTTCTATGTGTGGCCCAAGAGAGTGCCAGACATGAAGAGCCAGATTTGAGTTTCAATGTTGTAGCTGACTAGATAGAGCTCTCAGTTGATTCGTTTAACCTTGTTGAATTTGACTTCCCAATTTGTAAAAAGAAAAAAATGCCAATTCCCTGTCTCAATGTTAAAAAGTTCAGTAAGAAAAAAAAAAAAACTTACATGAAACTTAGGACAATGTCTTCCACCTAGTATATAGCCAATAATGGTTAGCTATTGTTTTTATCACTATGACTTGATAAGATAATTAAGGAAAAGTTTCAGGTACAAAATAGGCACTAGTAAGAGATGACTATTAAAGTCGTCTCTACAAATAGAAATATCTTTCATTTGCAAAGAGTTATTTGTTACTCATGTTCTCTCCTTACAAATGAAAACAAGGGAGGAGAGCCTCCAAGAAGCCCACAGCCCAGGATTTGGCTGGCCAGGTGGTGAGATGTGCCCTTTGAAGGAGAGGCCAAGACAGAATGGCTTATCGACTTGCAGGGAATTGGCAGCAGGATTATTGCTACCATTGCCATTCCTTCCTGACAGCTCAGCAACTATTTTTGATATGGAATTTAATTTCTGATTGAAATAGGATATCCATTTTCAACAAGACTTCCAGTCAATTGAGCTAAAGAAAATTTGGAAGAAGATCCCTGAATAAAGGGTGTTATGAAAATCTGCCCCCTGCTCTCCACCTGTCACCAAGGAGGATTTGGAAAGAGGAGTGGAGGTAGAACCTGTCAGTCAACCTATGAAGTTCTGGAAGAGCTCCCTGGCCTGTCCACTCACTAGGCCCTGTGAATGAGTGAGGAAGGTGGGGGAGTAGAGTAAGCACAGTGCGGGGCAGAAGGGTCTGTAGTGCTTTCCCCCAAAGAGCCTCTGCTGCTATCTGTTGCTGCTGGAGCTCAGAGGAAGAGGGGCCAGTAAGAATATGGCAAAATGAGCACAGTAGGAGAAAAGAAACCATACTGGATATTTATGTAAACACAAACAAAAATCTACCATTATGGTTTGAATCTGGAATTTCTTCCAGAAGCTCATTTGTTGAAAGCATGATCCCTGGAGCAAGGTTCAGAAGTGAAGCTTTTAGAGGAATGATTAGGGCTCTGACCTCATCAGGAGACTAATCCAATTGCTCGGTTAACACATTCATAAATGCCTGCACTACAGGGAGATGAGACCTAATTGAAGGAAGCAGGTCACTAGAGGTATGCCCTGGAAGTGTTTATCATTTCCCTGGTGTTATCCCCCTCCCTCCCTCTCCTCCCTTCCTTCCTAGGTTCCATGAGCTGAGCAGCTTTCTTCTGCTGCACCCTGACACCATGAGTTTTTGCCTCACCTCAGGCCCAGAGCAATGAAGCCAGGCAACTGTGGACTGAGACCTCTGAAACCATGAACCTAAAATAAACTTTTCCTCCTCCTCTAAATTGTACTTTTCAGGTATTTTGTATTTTAGTTGACTTACACACACGTGTTGACACTGATTCATTTATTAAATGTTGCTTCTTTAATTGTTTCTGTAATTTCACCATCTGAACTCTACTAAAACTATTTTCCGATCTTTTGAGAATAATATTTAAGTGAAAAACCAAAACCAAGTGCATGCATCATCACCTTACAGAGTGAGATGAGCCAGGAATAGTGGCACACACTTGTAATCCCAGAGGCTCAGGAGGCTGAGGCAGTAGGATCACAAGTTCAAAGCCAGCCACAGAAACTCAGGGAGGCCCTAAGCAACTTAGTGAGACTCTGTCTCAAAATAAAGCACAAGAAAGGCTAGGGGGTATGGCTCCATGGTTAAGTGCCCCTGTATTCAATCCCGGTAAATAAATAAATAAATAAATAAATAAATAAATAAATAAATAAAGTGAAATGAGATACGTCACCACTAAGCTACTTCTCCAATGCCTTCCCATCCCTTCATCCCTCCACATGTGCGTGCAAATGCTATTTCAGCCACGACAGTTACAGTTTAGACCACACCACAGGTTTTCTAAGATAAGCTGCCTGCTGATAAAAAAAAGTCCAAATGGCCATATGTTATGGAATATGAACATCGATTTTCTAGTCCTAGTTGATTGGACCAAGAAATACCTTTAAGAGCTAACCACATAAACTCAATCCATTGGAAAATGAGTGATTTTATATGACCTGGCATGAAAAGATGGAGCAGGGATCATTATGTTTCTCCTTCTGAAAACAAAACTGATATATCTTGAAAATTAGACAGAAGGGGAGGCTAAATTAAATAGATGCAATGAGATAGAGATTCATTATATATAAGAAAAATGTATAAGAAAGCAGAATCTAAGAACAAGCAAGGTCTGTAAAGTATGGAAATGCACATAGAATCAAGACTCTGAAAGAGTAAAGCTTTAACAAGTGAGAATTTGAACAAACATCCACAGAGTAGCTGGGTAGATTAAGAACGTGTTAAAACCTCATCTACAAGCCCGCTCTGTCAATACCAGATTGCTCAGCTTTTTCTAGCCTCCTGTGCATATATATCCACATGGATATCATCTATTAACATGTGATAACTTGAGTTTCTGTATAAGTTTGAGTTCTTCAGAGGAACAGAATAGAATAGCCAGATGATGGGTGATAAATAATAAATAAAAGAACACATGGGAGAGAGATTATGAGGAATTGCCTCATACAATTATGAAAACTGAGAAAACAAATTCTACAGTCAGCCAGCTGGAGACCCAGAAAAGTTGGTGATGTAGTTACAATCTGAAGGTGAGAAGACCAAGCAATCATGTGGAAGTGATTTGGACATGGTTTGGACATGAAGTGTCCTTCAAAAGCCCCTGTGTTAATGCAAGATATAAAGAGAATCAGAGATAATGAGATTGGATTGTGAGGGCTGTAACCTAAAGAACCCAACCTAGTTTTAATGGACTGACTAGGTGGTAACTGTAGGCAGGTGGGGAGTAATTGGAGGAGCTGGGTCACTAGGGGCATGGCCTGAAAGGTGTGCATCTTTCCTACAGACTCAGTTCCCCTTCCCTCCCCTCTCCCTCGCCCTCTTCCTCTCCCTCTTCCTCTTCCTCTCCCTCTCTCTCTCTTTCCTACTGCCATGAGAGAAGCATTACCCCCATGATGTTCTGACTCATCTTGGGCCCAAAGCAATGGAGTTGTCTATCTATGGAACAAGAACTCTAAAACCATCAACTCCAAATAAACATTTCCTCCTCTAATCATTTTGATCAAATACTTTGGTCACAGTGATGAAAAGTTGACTAACACACTTACTCAGCTTTTTTTTTCCTATTCAGGTCTTGATGGGATGAGGCTCATACACATAAGAGAGGACAATCTGCTTTCCTCAGTCTACCCACTGGGGTGTTAATCTCATCAAAAAACATGATCTCAGACACACCCACAATAATCTTTGATCAAATATCTGGGCACCTAGTGGCCTAGTCAAGTTGACATGTAAAATGAACCATCGTGGGGCCAAACTGAATCACTTCACCTGACAATAATTCTACCACTTGAAAGTGACTCATCTGAACTGCCACTCACTTTTCCTAGAGTCTCATTAAATTCAAAGAAATTGTCTGGATCATGAGGATCTGTGCTGTCAAGGTAGAAAATGCCTTGACTCAGTTGGGGCATCTGGGCTAATTATCCTTTCTATCTCACTTCTGGTACCTTCCATCCCTTGGTTTCCTTCCTTTCTTGTGCATCCAGATAGAGACTTCCCTGATCCCTCTTATAAATCCCCAAGAAAGGAGAGAAAAAGGAGGCAGAATATACCCTACTTCATGTTGGTCATTACCTTCCAGGGTGCAAATTTAAGTTGTTACTCAGATTCATGTTCTAGAGTAATGAAAAAGAAATAGCAGACACCCACACACCAAAATCCTTTTCTTCTAAGTTGGTTTTGTTTCATACTTTTAGAAGAGTGAAAATTATTGAATCAATCTGTATTTTTTAAAAGTTATCATGGTCTCTTAGAAATGAAGAGATGCTAGCATAGTATTTCACAAACTATGCTCTAAGGAATAAAAGTGGATACTACAAGAAAAGAGGATTTTCTTTGTCAGATACAATTAGACAGTCATAACACACATAAAGACATTAAGGGCTAAGATGCCCTATAGTAAAGAAACCTGTGAAACTTGAATTAATCCAACATTTACCAAGCTCAAACGTATTCAGTGAAAGCATTCCATTTTCATAAGGAACCTCTTAAGGTACTGCAAAACAAGATCAACATTGTATTGGTTTAAGAAATACTGTCTCAAAGTGTGTTCTTACCAAAGAATCAGGCCCTACTGCCCACCCAATTCGAAAATAACTTCTACAACATCCCTGACAAAAAAATATTCAGCTCTGCTTACCAGTCC
>CM053411.1:70199668-70296073 GCA_028644305.1 Xerus rutilus | reverse complement strand
TAAGATCAAAATGAATATTCCCAGTGATATTGAGGACATGAGAAAATGCTCATGAACTGATGGCATGAATGTAAATTTTATGGCTTTTGTAAAGTAAGTCTCCATATCTATAAAAATAGAAAATATGCTTCCATGATCTATCAAAATGCAAAAGGTACGCATGCCATGATGTTCTTTGCAGCACTATTCATAATATAAGATTGACAAAATAAATTGTGCTACCTCCATGTAATGGAACACTATGCAATAATTTTAAAAGACAAGTGAATGCAAAACAAGGACATAAAGTAGACCAGTGGAGGCCTGGGGCTGGGATGGGGGTGGGTATTGACTACAAGAAGGTGCAGGGAAGTTCTATAGGCAATGAAAATGTCCAAAGCTGAATTCTAGTGATGTTTATACAACAAGAAAATGCCAATAAGGTCTTGAAGCTTAGATAGCAAATTATCAGCAATAGTTACTCTGGGAATATAGATCATGAAGGACTCTAAACATTGACATTCTATATAATTTTTTGATGCTATATATGTCATAATTGTGAATTACTTTGTAATCAGAAAAGTTTCTTAAATAGTATCTATCTTAAGTCAATAGCTAATATATATAATGATGAGAATCTACTTTCACAATTATAAAATAACAATGACTATTAATATCATTTTTAATTAATGAGAAAATATTAAAAATAGCATAATTATCATTGGTGATTTGTCTATCTGAAAAATCAAGTGAAAGACCACAAAAATTTAATATAGTTAATAACATGGTCATTTATACAATAAACTATTCCATATTTCCCTAAATCCAATAACCAAGAGAAAATATGACAAGAATACTTTAACTCAGTCAGAAATGTATAGGATTTATGTAAGGAAAGGATAATAAAAAAAATGTAAAAGAAATGCTGTTTTCCTAGATAAGGTGACAATATTTTGGAAGATATCAATTATATACAAACCAATTTATAAAATGTGAGGTAATTTGAATAGATATATGTGTGTGATCACTTCTGTAAATAAAAAAAATAAAGTGACCACATAAAAATAAAAGATTTTTCTAAAATTACAATGATTGGAGGTAATTATATTTTTTAATAATTCATATATAGATTTAAAGAGAGCAATGGCATTCAAATAGGTGATAGAGCAGAAGAAATATTGCACCTCAAGTACGTATAAGAATAGATCACATAATAAACTTAGTTTCAAATTAGAGGGAGAATTATCCAATAAGTGCTGTGGGACTCAACTAACCAGTTTAAAAGTAGATCCCTGCTTCTCACCTTACCATCCCCATGACAAATTGTTATGTGCATTTACAACAACAGTCCAAGATTCCAAAGGCAATGTATCTTGGTTATAGCAATTTGAATCCATTAATGATAGTCCTGTAGACACTGACATTTGAGATCAAAAATACAATAAAAGAAAATCTATCCAGATGTTAGAGGGGGAAAAAATAAAAGGCCCACAATATTTTGAATACTATAAAGAACTGAATTTTAAAATCAGACAAATTTCAACTAAAATCCTTGTCTCACCACTTTCTAACCAATCTCTTAGAATCATTCTTTGCTTCTGTTTTCTTTTGTGGAAAATGGAATAAGTCATATACCACATTGGATATGTAAAATAAATGAAATAATCTATGTAAAGCACTTTGCTGGCCCTTAGATATTCAATTAATATTCCCCATCCATATCAGTCTGTCATGACAAAATACCAAAAACTGAGTGTCTTAGACAACATAAATTTATTCTCTCGTGGTTATGTAGACTGGGAAGGCCAAGATCAAGGCCATGGCTGATTTAGTTCCTGGTGAGATCTGTCCTCCTGGCTTACAGACAGCCTCTATCTCTCTTTGACCTTACATGATAGGAAGAAAGGGGGCAGTTCTTACAAGGGCACTAATTCCACCACAAAGGACCCATCCTCATGACTTCATCTGACCCTAATTACCTTCAAAAGCTCCATCTCCACATATCAACACATCGGGGATTAGGGCTTCAGAATATGAATTTGGGGCATGGGGTGGGGATGTATAACCATTTGTTCCATAGCACAATTTTTTTTTATTTTTTTTTTACTTGTAGATGGACACAATGTCTTTATTTTATTGCTTTGTATGTGGTGCTGAGGATCGAACCCAGGGCCTCACGCATGCGAGGCAAGCGCTCTACCGCTGAGCTACAATCCCAGCCCCCATAGCACAATTTTACTGCCTTTCTTTTCTAACTACTTATAGGATAAGAATTGATAATTTCTATGCTGCTTAGCTATGATTATCACTGTTTCCTTAAAACTTAAGAAAGATAAGAACTTTCATCAAAATAGTCACTTATGTAATCAACATACATTTTTTTCATATAGAAAAAGAAATTTATTTCTCATAACTCTGGAGGCTTAAGATCAAAGCACAGATAAATCCTGTGTCTGATGAGGGCCTACCTCCAGGTTCATAGATAGCACTTCTTGCTCATATGTCCTTGTGTCAACAAATATTTTGAGGCACCTACTATTATCTTGATATGGTGCTAGGTGCTTGGGTTATATAAATTAGCTCATCACACATGGTTCTAAACAGCAAGGAATTCACACGCTAAAACTACCTTCAAATAATGTTCTGTTTCTTCCTTAAGAACTACCATTTCCATATGTAGTATAATTTAAAGTTCACTTCTTTTCATTGTTAAGTAGCATTCCACTATGAATATACTATGTTTAATCCATTCTTATGTTGATGTGTATTTGTGCTGTTCCTAGATTTGGATCACTATAATTAAAGTTGCTATGACTATTAAAAAAGAAAGACACTATTTCCCTCCCTTAAAAGGCAATCTTAATATTGAAAGCTTTGCTATTTCTTCAGTCATTTCTTTTTTGAAAAAAGCAGCTCAGGTCAATAGGCAGTCATTTTTATCTCATTGAATATATGAAGAAAATAGGTGCCTATATTTAAAGACATGCAATAATATTCAGAAGTGCTTGACAATAGGGGAGGAGATGAAGGAGAGTTACTTTTAAAGCCCGTGTGTTTGAATCTCTTTGCTTCGTTAACTAGACTATATTCTTTAAAGGAACAGGACCCTTAGACTCCTTACAATATTGAAGCAAAGTATCTTTTCAAAAAGTATTCACTAAAATAATTTCTCCACTTGATCTCCACAAAAGCCTCACGAGCAAGGGGTAACTTTAGCATTTCATGAAACATAAGTGAGGAAAAGGACATAATATCAATTTCAAGAGGACTTAGTTTGCCAAACCACACTTCATCAGCACTCAGCCATGCCACAAGCTCTCCTTTCCAAAGGAAGGTTTACATCCATATTGTTTATGATTTAGAACGCAAGAAGGAGGACAATTCCAGGCAATAATTGCTGAAGTAATTATCATTGATTGCTTCAGATAAGAAGACTGAAGTTCAAGCCATCAAATGCTTTATAAAGGATGTCACACAGCTGAACTTTGAGTACATTTATCTATCCAATGTTCCTTTTATTTTTCACAGAAGTGATACTAACTCATGACAAAACATTTTTCAATTAGAATGAAAAAAAAAAAACAAAAGAGTCTTGCTCCACCTCTCTCCACGACTGTCCTACTCTCTCTACCAAAAAGCCCCCAGCCTTGCCTGGTCTTTGAGGAAAGTAGCACCTAAAGTCAATGCACACAAATACTCTTTGTTAAGACGTAAGTGGGATTATCTTAAAAATAATATTTTTCACTCTTACACGTATCATTAGTGACACATGTTGAAGGGGTTTCCACAGTAGCATATACCTTGTTCTGTTTAAAAACAACTCAGTTTCTTAAAAGCCAAAACTGAAATTCATTTTTCCTGACTCTTGGTGACTGCTGTCCTTTCTTCCATGTCAGGTAACTCTTCTTGAATAGATTCAGAAACCTGAAGGAAGAAAAAGATCATAACACCCATTTCAACAGAACTTAGCTTGAAGAACAGAGTTTTATTAGAATCTGGCCATGCCACAGACGTTGAAAGGAAAGGTTTTTATCTGTGCTATTTATGATGCAGTGCACAAGAAATAGGAAAATTCCAGGCAACAGCTTCTCTTTGCACATACAACACAAATCAAAAGACCCAACTTGTTTGTTCACTGTATCAACCCAACACTAGCTTGGAGTAACTTTTAATTAGAACGTGTAGCTCAAGCAAAAAAAAAAAAATCCTCAAGTAAAAAATAGTTGTTTTTTCAGTTTCTTCACAGTGGAGAAAGAAAGAAAGATCAATCAATCTGCTAGTTATAATTCTAAGCAATTATTTTGACAAATACAGACTTTAAAAGATAGTTTCTCAACATTCAAGTGTGTCAGGAGAGAATGAAACTTACATCCTTTTCTAAATCCAATGAGGACCTTTAACAGAAAGACAGATCAGATTCACAAGGAGGATATCCAATCACAATGAGACCAATAAAAACAGAGAGGGTCCTAGAATGTCCAGGAACATGCAAACCTGTAAGTTTGCAAGAGAATAAACTTCATTTAGGAAACCTATTCAGCAAACCTTGGCTTTGCTAGAGGAACAAAATCCTAACTAATTGTTTCCACTAATCAAATGGGTGTGTTGTTGCTCTGTAATCAATGAGAATGGATGGATTCTGCAAACCAGACTATTTAGAAGCCTTTTCAAAGCTGAAAAGCAGCAGTGTCCCTTGCAGCCTTGCAGAGAGCAGAGATGGAGAAGAGGTCTGCCTTCCAGCCCCCAGGGCTCTAGAGGCCAGCAAATCTCATTAGCTATTTATCTACCTGGGCAGAGCCACATTCGTCATGAGATGCCATTCTACAAACTACCCAAAGGGAGATTTGCTGGGAAAGAAAAATCCGGTGAGAAAGCCTGACCTTCAAAGTTAAGAAAGCATCAGAGCCAAAAGAGAAAATTATGGGTTTAATTCATTCTGGTGTCACATTTTTATTGATTGCTTTTGCTGTACCCAGTACTGTTTGTACTAAGGATATAGGTATAATGAAACTCAATCTTCACACCCAACTATTTCCCAGTTTAGATTGGGAGACAGAAATGTAAATAATTGCCATTCCATCTTATAAATTTCAGGATAATGGTAAGCCATGGGATTGTGGGCAGAGACAGGTGGGGCCTCTAATCCTACACAGCACATAGAACAAGCACACAGAGAAACTATTTTTAAATCTTGCAGGTAAACTCATCACTGTGGTCAGCTTAGGAAGAGAAATATGTGATTGAAAGATGAAATTGGAAGGAGAGTTGACTTCATTGTGTCATGAGCATTTTTGCGACTTCTGAAGTGTGCACATTTTGCATACAGCACTTATTTTAAATTAATTCACTAATTTAAAATAAGACAGTAAAGAAACTAATCCTTGTCCAGAGTAGAAAAGCAATAACTGTCTAGTATCTGCTTATTCACATTAAAAAAAAGATTGCATTAGTATCCATGAATAAATAATAATACCTTTGAACTTCTATAAGCATGTTTGAAACCTTGTGTATTTTAACAGAGCCCCAGGTTTTCATGCAATCTAGTTATGGACTTAATATACTGCTAGTCATAATGTAAATTGTTGTAACCAATTTACTTGATAAAACAGTTTGACTCTATCTTGCAAAATTGAAGATACACATTACCTAAGACTCAATTCTGGTCTTGGATGTATACTTTAGAGGATTCTCATTCTTCAATAATCATCAGAATCATTTGTAAGACTAGTTAAAGCTCATATATATGAGCCCCAGCTCCAAAGTTTACAAATGAGTAGGTTTGGGAAGGAATCTGAGAATTTGCATTTTGAATATGTTCCTAGGTGATATGAGTGAAAGTTTAAGGACTTTGATCCTTAAACTTATGTACAAGTACACCAGGACACCTGAACAAGGCTGCTCATGGCAACATTTTTCATAATAATCTAAACTGGAGATAACACGAATGCTATGAGCAGAAGAATGCTCAAGTTGCGGGGGAATTGAGCTATGGGTGACCATACAACAAGGAAAATGACCTGCAATTACTTGTTTATGTGTCTATAGCTCCCACTGCTTATTAAGAGTCTAGTCATGTTTATTCCAATTCTAAATCCACACCTAACACAATAACTGGTACTTAACAAAAAAGTATTGAGCTGAAATCTCCCATCTTTACTCAACCACCACCTTACTATAATCTCCTGACAAAGTTAACTGTTGGATAGCAGACCTACTATATGTAACATACTTTGTCAGAAGTCTGGGGATGTCTTCATGGAGACTTACAATCAAAATTAACATTAAATAAATTACAATGAAGTTTGAAATGTATTATGTATGCTCTAATAGAATTATGAACAAAATACATGAGACTGCAGCAGAAAAAAAAACTTTCTAATTAATAAGTATAATCGAATGAGGAAGGAAGTCTCCAAGCAGCAACTAGTACTCCATAAACAACACTGTTACCTTCAACCTCTGCTCCAGTCATCCAGGTTTGAATTGCTTGGAATTATTTTTTTTGTTTCCCACTTTGTCTCTAACGGTCAGTTGAAAACTCCCGAGCATTCCACTTTGGGAAATGGCCTCTAAATCCATCCTGTCCTTTGCAGTTGCATACCTACTGCCTCATCCATTACCTTTGACATGAAATGAAAAACTGTAATAACCTTTCAGCTAATCTCTTTCTTCCTTATTTCTCCACCCCATCAATATATCTTCTACAGTCTTTCAGAATTAATCCTACTGTGAAATTCTAATCCTATCACTTCCCTGCACAAAAGCTTTTAATGACTCTCATTAACTACTGAATTAATTTCCAGTTCCTCAGATCCAAGCCACATTACGATGTGGCCCAAACCAGTGATTTTAGCCTTTTCTCCAGCCATCCCCTGACTTTGGCTCTGTGCTTTGGCCAATCTCAGCCATTCAGCATTCCAAATTCACATCTTTCTGCCTCGTCTTTTATTTCTTTTCCACTATTTGCTGTGGCTTCCCTGTTCATCTCCACAGTCAGAATCCCAACACGTCTGTACGAATGGCTCAAGTGCAAATGTCACCTGCTTGATGAGGCCTCCATGGCTGGCTGTTTTTCTTGAAAAAAAAATGGAAGTTCTCCCACCTCGAAAGCCAACTGGAGCATCATCCTTTATATTGAGTGATGTTTCCATTGCCCCTTTGACCACAGACTCATAGTTAGGTAGGGCCTCCCACACCCGATAAAATATACCCTCTTCCCAATCCTAATTTTCAGTTATTCCTGGAATTGCTCTATCAGAGCAATATCATTTTTACTTTAAAACAAACACCTCATTTCCCTCAGGAGCTCCTGAAGCACCTGGCACAGATAACTAGCCCTAAGTATAATTCACTCTATACCTGAAATGGATGTTAACTCAGAAACACATCCTCAGGACCTCATAGCTAAGCATGCAAAGCTAAGATAAATCTTTTAGCTTATCATTTTGAGAAACTAATGAGCATATCTATGATGGTTTAGATATGTGGTACCACCCAAAAGCTCATGTGTGAGACAATGCAAGAATATTCAGGGGGCTGGGATTGTGGCTCAGTGGTAAAGCGCTTGCCTTGCATGCGTGAGGCACTGGGTTCGATCCTCAGCACCACATAAAAAATAAATAAATAAACATATTGTGTCCATCTATAGCTAAAAAAATTTTTAAAAAAAAGAATATTCAGAAGTGAAATGATTAAATTATGAAAACTGACCTAATTGGTGGATTAATTCACTTGAATGGATTAACTAGATGGTAACAGTAAGCAAGTACACTGTGTCTGGAGGAAGAAAGTTATTAAGAACCTGCCTTTGGGGGTTATGTTTTATCCCTGGTGAGCAGAACTCTCTCTGCCTCCTGGCTGGCATATCCTGAGCAGCTTTCCTCCTCTATGCCCTTCCGCCATGATGTTCTGCCTCATGTTGGGCCCAGAGCTATGGAGTCAGCTGGCCATGAAATGAACCTCTGAAACCATGAGCCAAAATAAACTTCTCTTCCTCTAAATTGTTCTTGTCTGTTCTCTTGATCCCCGTGATGCAAAGCTGATGTGCATCCCTAGATGGAAGGATTTGCTTATATTCATCTTTATTCTGCTGAGTTGGCACAGAATGTATCTGCTGAGGGAAAGGAGAGACCAACAAGAAATCTTTAAAGACAAATCAAGTTGGTCACAGAATTACTTTGACAAATAGAATGCTCCAAAACCTGTCAAAAGTAGCAGAGTCCTGCCAAAACGAAAAATTAACTGAAGAGGTAACAGCTAAGACAAGGATGCTGATAGAGAAATGGAGAGACTGAGGAACCTGGGCCTTAGCATTTCCACTTGTGAGGACTGTGGAAATGGCTCAAGATGGCTCTTGGGCTAGAGTTGTGGCTCAGTGGTAGAGCACTTGCTTAGCATGTGTGGGGCACTGAGTTCAATTCTCAATACCACATATAAATAAATGAATAAAATAAAGGTCCATCAACAACTGAAAAATATATATATATATAAATTTAAAAAAAAAAAAAGATGGCTCTGTCATTGTCAACCATGACTTATCAGGCACGGAAGTCAGAAGCACATTGAACACTGTGAAGATCTTGAACCCCTTTTGAACTAATATTCCTTAAATATTTCTTCAATATTTTCCTAATATGAATAAAGCAAGAAGCAATTTTCTACTAATAACAAGTATATGCAGAAACAGATTTAATTATTAATCCACTAAAAAAGAAATTATTATCAAAACTTTTCTCCATTTTCCTGCAGTTCATGTCCTTATAATTTCCCAAACCAGACACATCCTGACAAGCATATTAAAGGTTTGGAGTTTAGATACACAATAAATCATTCATACCCAATAAACAGAAGCATGTCTTGTGTCATTGGGTTTCAAAGCTCCGGCTGACTTACATGCCAAAGATGAATGCATGTACCTGTTTCAGAGAAATCAATGGGGTTCTGTCCTTCTCCCACTTAGAGAGTGCAAGTAAATTTCCACTGAGTTGCATTTTCCGTGACAGGGGAAATGGAGAGACATTACAGGTAGCCATGTTATTCTGGTGGCATTCAATACACTGTCTCTTACACACTACTGCTCTAGGAAGCTGTCTAATTTGTCTTTTCCATTAACAGGGATTCCACACAGGTAAGAGTTGCTTCTTGTGCAAGCATTAAAGTCTTTCTCTTTTCCTCAGTTGTTTTCTAATCTTTCTATAAAATGAAACTGTTTGTTCCTTATTAAAGCAATTCATTCATAAATAGACTAGCAGGTGTTAGGGAGACCCTACCCAACCCGTGCTTACTCCTCTGATGCACAAGATCAAGATAAGCTGGATGTTTCTGATACTCCTTTTTAAATATCTATACATTTGTTCACATGTGTACATTTCTGATCAGATAAAACCATGTAGGAATGGGGGTGTGACCCAGTAGGAGGCACTTGAAGGCCCTGAGTTCAATCCCCAGCACTACAAAAAAAAATGAATTAAAATAAAATAAATCAGATGGGTGATAAAAAGAATAGAAATTACTTGGAAATGCCAGGAATTCCTATTCAAGGTGGTAGATTCCTATTCAAGACCATAGAATGCTGCAAAAGTGCAAGCCCAATTTAACAAAATCTTTTTATAAATAAAAAATAGAGTTCTTGAAGAAGAAAGATACAATTACTAGATGACATAATAGAGTCAAAGATAGACCTAATGGTCTAAAGATAGACCATTAACTAGCAGTGTTGATTTAGTCAAGAAATTCATAGGTAGATCAGGAGATTATTTTTATAGCATGAATTAAGAGGACTGCTCTTCTTTCTTCCATAGATTGATGACTAAAAGATCTCATCAATTTCTGAGTGATAACAGAAAAGGAAAGAGCATAGGTAGATGGAGAGATGGATAGATTGATTAAAGAGAGAAAGAGAGAGAGATTAGACTTTGAAAGTGCAGAGGAGCATGAACACACTTGGGGTCTAAGGAGCTAGGGTAAGCAACATCATAGATATAAGGAGCCTGGTACTCTGTTCTGAACATGTGCCTAAATGCACATGTTGTAACATAAACTTTTCTGTGATAGTATTAAGAAGTGAGATCTTGGAGGTGATTAAGTTATGAGGACACAGCCTTATAAATAGGATAAAGTACTTTATAAAAGTGCTGATCAGGGGTAAGGGAAAGTACTGAAGGGAATTCACTAGGCCATTTTGGTCCTTCTCCCTTCCACCATGTAAAGATGCAGCACCAGGGGAGATCTGGGCCCTCACCAGAAACCAAATCTACCGATGACTTTATCATGGACTTACAGCCTCCATAATGAAGAAAAATAAATTGCTATTCTTCATAAATTATCCAGTTCTAGATATTTCAAAAACAAAGTAAGACAATTTGGGGAAAAAAGAAAAATTGTTGGCAAACACTGGAAAAGGGTTCATGGACTTCACAATAGAGGATGAAGAAGAGAGCTGTATATGTTCATGCACATTTCTGCAGGAAAAGCACAGCCAAAGAGTTCTGTGACAAGTTTAGGGAAAAAAATTTTGTTTCACAAATGATGTAAGTTTATAAAAGTTTACAAATTAGGTAGCTCAGGAAAGTTCTAGAACAAAGGCTTTTGTAGTAATTTAAGATGTAACAGTAAATAGTCATTCCCACTGCATGACAATCATATCTGTCCAGGCTTCCTTCCACATGTGCCTCCTCTCAATAGCATCAGACAGTCAGGCTGGTCATTGTCCCTCTGGGTGTAGATGCAAGATAGAGCTGTTTGTCAGGGCCTAGTGCAGCTGGATCAATATGTATGGATGAACATCTAGCCATTCCTAAAAAGAGGCAGAAGGACATGTTGGCAGGAACATCATGTCTGGAGATGAGGACCTACATTTTGGCTTTTCTACTGAACACTTTCTCAATTTTGGCATCTAAATGTTTATAATGTTAGTTTAATTTTCTTAAAATTGATTGCAATCTGTCATTAGTAGAACACTAACAACACTTTCTAGGTATTTTTTTTCACAGTAAACATAAAAGTGACTTTGAATGTCTCTGTTTATGACCCTAGCCTTACTTTGTAAGTTTTTATATGTAGCTCTGTTCTTCTTATTAATTTATGAGCAATATTTGATTGCTGTTTTGATTTGTTCTATAGTCATGTTTTGGTATGGTTTATCATTCTTAAAGACTGGAATTTTTTGTTAACTTTTATATTACTCTCAATTTCATTTCATTAGAGCTGGAGGATTTGTCTCCTGAAATTTATGCTTTTTGCCTCTAGGGACTTTTGATTATTAGTATTATTCTTTATACAATGGGGGAGAGGAGGAGCCATTTCTTTCAGATCTTTTAGAATCTGGCCCTAAATTACCGAGTGGAAAGCAATGTGTAAAGCTATCACTACAGACAGGAAGACACCCCCTGCCTTTGCTTGAGGCCTTTTGCTCTGGGTGATATGCCAACAGTTTACCAAAACAGAAGATTAGTTTCCAGAATGAAATGGCCAGACATAGCCAAAAAAGTGTATGGCACTAGCATTTATTCAATGATGAAGATGTTGATGCTCTACAATTAATTTCTATAATTTAAAATGTTTAAATAACCCTGTAGAAGAAAGCCAGCAATGTCACATATTGATTGGACTGCATATTCACCTTCTTCTCTGTATGAAACACTAAGACAATTTATATTTTCAGCACCGTTGCTTCTTTACCCTATCTCTTTCTTTTGTGTTAGGTTTTCTTTCTTTCATAGCTTATTTTTTTTATTTATTTATTCTACTTAGGTATGCATGAGAGCAGAATGCATTTTGATTCATCGTACACAGATGGAGCACAACTTTTCATTTCTCTGGTTGTACGTGATGTAGAATCACATCATATCTGCAGTCATACATGGAGCTAGGGCTATGATGTCCATCTTATTTCAGAGCTTATTTAATGCTGAATACCTCATCCTCTGTCCTGCCTTTTCCAGATTAACATTTCTGAAGCAGCATCTATCCAAACCCAGCAACTCCTTAACAGACTTATGCAGCCATGAAATTTACATGGGCCACCTTTCGTGTGAACAGCTCAGGCTGTCTCACAGACATTCACTCATGGCTCTTCTGGGATACACGTAATAAGTCATAATTACATCCACTCTGAACAGAGGGTAGATCAGAATGCTGATGGCTAATGGAAGCTTACCCAGCAAACCAGCTGCATTTGGATTGATATTCAAAGTCTCTGACACCAAAGGCCTAGGCTCCACACTAGACACTGCGATGTTCTCTATGTTCTCTTTTAGATCCTTAAGTCATCTTTCCCTTTAAGACTAGAATCATGAATTTCTAAGCTGGCAAAAATCTTAATGCTTATCATTTGTCATCTTAGACAAATATATAGGGGGGGAGAGAGAGAGAGAAAAAGAAACAGAGAGAGAGACTCCAAAAAGGTAAGAGATTTGGTGAGTAACAAGAGCTCAAAACAGGCTCGAACTAGAATTCTGGCCTCCTGACCTCCCAAGGATCCTTCCGCATTTTTTAAATCAGTGTATAATTTATTTCATGTGTCCTTGTTGTATTTTTAAAATCATCCTCCTTCTTTCTTCTCTCATTCCCCTTTCCTGCACCTTGACAAACACTTCACACAAATAAGCTTTTCCTTTATTTTGCATCTACATCATATAACACAACATAAAGTCAAATCAATTATATATAAGGTCATTCTATATTAATGAAAAGATGTGGTGGGATCTCTTTAAAGGAGAGCTTTATTCCTTTTAAGTCCACAGGAATTTGACGTAGGCTATTGAAATGCTTCTAAGAGAAGCATGCACTGAAGGTAGTTGTTAGAGGTGAGCATTTTAATCATAAGCCATGGGCACGATTGAAAGACCAAGTCTGCATTTCTATTAGTATCATGAGTCGCATGCCCAGCAATATGCACATTCCTGTCTCAGTGTACACTTACGGAAACGCTTTAACCCTGATCCCATCTGATTTTCAAACCCCCATATCAAGAAAAAGAAAAGGCATCATTAATCTATTTTACATATAAACAAACTGTAAGTCCATGAGGTGAATGATTTGCTAGAAAGCAATAGAAAACAAAGGGATGGGGGAAAGGACCCACACCAGAACCAGATATGTTGCCTGCACCCCTCATCTTTTCGACAAACTGCCCTTGCCCCGGCCCCAGCCCCTCCCACCATCCAGTGGGCATAAGTGTCTCTATGAAGTCTGTGCCCCTGGAGGACAAGGGCAGGTCTCCTCACCCCATATTCTCCACAACTCTGAACAGATCACGTTCAACAATACAATTGCACTGAATAATTGTATTAAATGCTACTGAAATCCTGGTAGCCACCCTTTGGGTCAATACTGCCTCCTTTTCTTAAGATTCCTAAGTTAGTAGGTTTGAGGAATGAAATTCTTCCTCCAGGGCTGATGTCCTCAAGGAAGAAGCCTCCATCACTCTGAGTGTGCAGGGTGCATCTGGCGCTAGGTGCAGCTCCAGTCTCCTTGCTGTCTGAGGGCCCTCATGCCCTAAGGTTCAGCTCAAAGCCCATCTCCTCCAGAGAGCCCTCTCCACTGCTCTCTTCCTCTTCTTCTCTATTTCATGCAACCCATCCTGAGTATTGAACATTCACAAATTTTATTAAAACTTATCCCATTTTCTCCTCAAATGTACAGCCATAGGGACCAATTTTTATTTTTCTGCCTCTTCCCAGCAGGGCTCAGAGCAACACTATGCATAGTAGGTACCCAATAATGCTGACCAACTGGTACTAGCTTGTCCAGCATCAGGGTTCAGAGTTCAATCTATTCAGATACAGAAGTGACTCTGTTTCTAGCCTTACCCCAGAATCTCATATCATCCTTGGCACATTCCAGAATGCACACTCTGGCTAAATTCACAACCAAGCACAATGAGCTAACACTTCATTTCTGATCTGCTGCTCCTTTCTGACCTTGGACTGTAAACAAAAAATGATCCTGTTTCCTGTCACCCTGTGCAGTCTTCAAACCTCAGTCCCTTTGAGCTCAGCTCTGCATCCATCATAGAGAGCCCTTAGTTCGACTGTACCTGTGCACAGAGTCCCCTGAAATCCAGACAGGACCTGCGCAGCACTCCCATGTGAGTGGCTAGGGGAATGACATGAACTCACTACTCCCACATTCTGCAAGAGGTTCTGCTGCAGTGCAGCACTCAGCTTGCTAGCTCGCAGGTAACTCAGCAGCCAGTGGTGTGGAAGGAGTAGCTGAGAGGCTGCAGGAAGGGCAGGGTGAGTGGCTGGGGCCAAATCATGCTGCAATGATGAGGTACTGACAGTGCTAGTCAGAGACACTCTATAAAACAGCAAAAGGGTACTGCTTGCAGGAAGGTTGCCCATCTGTTTCTATACAGCTGTTGTCTAGTGGAACCCTGTTCCTCTGGTTACTTCCTGAAAGGAAGAGCTGAAATCACAGGACCCATGCAGCTGAGCTGTAGCTGAAGCGCCCAAAAGAAATAAACCCTAGGTTACAGAGCTAGAGCTTAGCTGCAGGACAACATTTTACAGTCTACTTCTAAAATCTTGCCCTGTCCCTTTCCCCACCCCATGCCCTAAAAAGTCATTTCTTCCTTCCAGATACCTGAGAGCTCTCCTCCCCAAGACTAAAACTTATCTTCATGGAATGATGTCCACTTTTGTCAGTTAAGATCCCGAGTGACCCATTTCCCTGGCCCCACCTAGTACTGAGAAGGATGTTTGTGTCAAGCTCAGTCTCAGCACAGGACATATGTCTCTAGCCCATGGGAAGGGACTTCAGGTCTGCATCAGCCTGTTGGAATTTGTCCATACCCGGGTGACCCCTCCAAAGACTTGTGGACTTTCAGAGAGTCCCCTTTGTGTTGGGGTACCGAAGGCCCTTCTCCTAAGGACAACTGAACTTCTGGCCACTTACCAGGTTTTTCTAGAATGTGATTATTTTTCCTCCTATAGTCATTTCTTGCTCCTTTATATATATTTTTTTCTTTTTTTTCTTCAGGTTCTGCAAACATTCATTAGGCACTTTATAATTGCAAACCGAGTTTCAGTACAGGGAGTTCAGAATGAGAATTCATCACAGATCAGAGCTGAAATGACCGTGTGGGTTGTACCCAAGCTTGGGAAGATGGGAGACCTCAGCCAGAGCTCTTGGTGAAGTCTTATAGCACAACCTGAGTGCCGAGGAGCAGTGCTCTGACATGTCTAATTCTAGGCATAAGTGGATTACAACTTTACCACTCATTTTTTTATGTATACTTAAACTGTATACATTTTTATGTATACTTAAACTGACACGGCTTTCAGACTAACTATGTATGGACATAGAAAAATGGCTGTTTGAAGGGAGCAGAGTGAGGTCAGTATGGAGCCAGGCCATTGTCTTAAACTGAAGTCATGCAGTTATGAGAGGAAGAATTGGGGGTTAACTGAGGCAACAGGGAGGGCCACCCTTACCACAGGCTCAATGAGATCATCTCAAACTGGCTAACAGGAAACTAACATTAGAGCTGAACCTGCAGGGATGATAGGAGTGCACAGTGAAGAGAGAGAGAGGAAGCAGAATGTTCTAGAAAACAACCAAGGATTACAAATGCCTGTGGTGATCTGGACTTGGTAAGGCTGCAGCACAGAGGACAGAGGGATCTGCATCCCCATGCCTTGGAAATGGATTGCTGGTTTGATTAGAAATCACTGAAGCCGCTTGTATTTTTCCTGTAAAGCAAATCTTACGGATTGTAATTAGATACTTGCAAGATTTGCTCACATTTGTCTCCCTGCCACCTCTATCTTATCCTAAATCAGCTCCAGAAAGGTAGAAATTCCAGTTGTTTTGCTCACCATTATGTCCTCAGCTCCCAACACAGGACTTAGTGCTCAATAAAGCTCATAAATATTTGACAATGAGTAAACAAATGAACAGATTATAAATTGAGAACAGCTCTGCCAGAGAACTCAGTGCTACATATTAATAAGGCATTGTTATTTGTTTGTGACTAAGCTAAATTAGGCATCAGTTCATTATTGTAAGTCCATCAACTGTGCACACCGTATTAAGTGTATCATATTTGAAAATAACTATTTTACAGAATGGCTCTTCTCCATGGAGCCCCCAGTTCCCCTTCTTTAGGATGAGAGCCCTTTGGAATACATACGCATTTTTTAAACTTAAATAAAATATTGCTTCTTTAAAATAAGTAATAAATCTCACCAATGTGCACTAAAAATAATGAAAGATTGAACATTCAGGGGAATACAGAAAGATATTGAAGGTCAGTCATTACCTTAACTATGCCTTGACCCAAAGTATTAGTGGGTTTATGAATTTGGAAAGGCCAAGAGATTCAATGAAATGTTCCCAGTGAATAACCTCAGGGTGAAAAGAAAATTCTTTTCCCTTCCTCCCAAGACCAATCTGTTCTAGAATAGGTCACCTGGAGAAGGTGAGTACAAAACAAGGCTGCCCCCTCTGCTCTTCTGAGCTCTCTGCTGTATCCCTGGAGTACAGGCCATGCTCTACCCTGAGTGCTTCTTACCTGGATCTGGGCACTGAAGGCCAAGAGAGTTCTAAATGAGCTTCCTTATATTCCCCACTCAGTCTGAACAGCATGCTATGAAGATCAGTCCCATGACAGATGCCACCAGCAAGGAAATAACACAGGCTTGTTCCCAAAAACCTCTGCTGACCTCTGATAGCCTCTTCATCCCCGTATCTTCCAGGCATTTGGGAACAATGCTGCACATCTGCTCTGGTATTGTTTTCACCTTTCTGGTTTTACCTGACCTTAGCTTCTCTCAGTAGAACTGGCCATCTTATCCCAAGAGTAAAGAAGCCTAGCTATCTAAACTCTCTCATTTTGCAACTAAGGAACCTGAGGTAGACCTAGAGAGGTTAGCAACACACTAAGGTACCAATGGTGGATGAGGACTCAGGTCTTGCCCATGAGCTCAACATTCCTTCTTCTCCCCTCCTCTTCTCCCCCTCCCCAGCAGCATCCCCTTCTCAATTCGTCCTGCCTCAATCCTTCCTTTCAGTGTCCACTCTCGACATCCTACTGCAGTGCCCACATTCTTTCTCATATTCTTAATATTTTGTCCACATCAGCCCCACCAGCAGGCTCTTCTCTGTGCCACTTGGCCACCACTAAAAGAAAAAACTCAAACCCCTCCCCCTGGCACACCCATCCCAGTGCTGTCTGGTCTAGAAGGTCCTTCCTTTCTCTAGCACCTACAGTCTGGACCTGTCTGACACTTTCCGGGTCTTTTCTTCCTTTTTTATGCTGTTATCTTTTACCAGGGAAAATGCCTCTTCCCCTCTCCGGAGGAATCCTGTGATAAGGAGCTTAAATATTGATGTTTCTCTACCCCTTATTTGCTGCATCTCAGGATAACATAGGGAGGACTAACCTTATAATGGACTCAGCTCTTCTTCCTTTTTTGGAAACAAGCTCCTCAACAAAGATTGGTCCCTCCCTGTTCCCTGGAGGCAGAGGCACTGTGGGGCTAAGAGTAGAAGTCTAATTCTGATTCCAGGGTCAAACAGCTCACTGAGATCTCTGCCCAGCTGTGTGTATTTCAATGTAGCTTTTATGTCCAAGGAGTGAAGGCTCTCCATTACCCTATATGCTTGCCGCTGGGCGTGTTTCTCCATTGGTCCAGAACTGGGGAGGGGAGGGACTGCTTCTCAGTGCCACAGCATTATGTATGGTTCTTTAAGTTTTGTGTTACCATTTAATCTGCTGCTTTGTGTGTTTTGCCTCTTCAACTCAAGAATGGACTCCTCAGGGACAGGAACGATGCAGTGTAATTTTTTATATCCCCCAGAGCACTCAGTTCAAAGCTTTGCACATAGCAGGTGCCATAGCCATTTCGATTCAATGAAACATTTGTTGGAAAACTCTGATAGCCCTGGCAATCAAGCAATTTTCCTTAAAGTGTTTTCACCATAATTCTACCACGTATAAAGATCTGTAACCAAGGAAACATCTTTTCCATTCTAGCTAAAACAGATCCTTTCAGTTTTCAAAATTTTCTTCTCTGAGTACTTCTCCTTCTCCTGCATCTTCTTTCTGATTCTCTTTTTGCAAAGTGGAAATTTTTAAAAAGCACTAATAAGTGCAGAAGGAGCAGTGGCAGCAAAGGTATGTCCTCCCTGTCTTCATTCATAATCCCTCAGAAGACATGCTCGCTCTTAGATACATGTCACTTACGGCTGGCAGAGCTTAGCATTAATATTTTTCTACCAACAGACCCAATGATTATATCACAGGACCGAACTTCCAACAACCCTCAACAAATCCCAGCTGTGGCATTTCCTGTGCCTCTATCCCAGTGCTGCTGGGTCCTAGTTCTCTTGACCCTGTCTATTTTGTCATCCAGAGCCATGCTTCTGTAACACCTGACCCTGAACAATGCCTGCCAACAGCAATTTTTCTCTGCTCTCCTCTTTCAGAGAATTCACATTCCATTTCCCACCACCACAACCCTGTTAATGGCATCACGCCAAACTTCACCTAAAGATGCAAGCCTCTTATTCCCATGTTTAGACCTTTGAGCAGTCACCACTTGAATTTTCCATCTTGGACAGTTTAATTTTGCCAGTCCCCATTTGAGGAATTTCCATGTATCCTTTTTTCTAACTTCAACGAAACTCATCACGTTCTAAGTCTTCCAAAGCTAGTCCAGATCCACCATGGAGATCAGAAAGTGAAAGAGAAAAGGAGCTTTAAGATGCTCCTATCTGGCCCAGTCCCTCCCTCTGCATTTCAAAGACAAAGATACCAAGGCACAGCAAGGTGACATTGCCAAAGCAAGCTGAAGGCAAACTAGATTAAATCTAAAGTCTTCTGACAACTGATTTTGTAGTATATTATGTTTAAAAAGATAGAAAAATAACACAACAACTGATATTGATTTACCATTATTACATAGGAGGGAACTGCCAAAAATGATACAGATTTCTCACAAACCAATGCTTCAAATCCAAGCCATCTACAAACTAAAGATCGACTTCCATCAATTCTTACGAGATGGATATTAAACTATAATGTGTAAAAAGTCTGAATGTTATTCCATCTCAGGAGACCAACAACCTTTTAATAGTAGACAATTCCAATAAGAGAAACTCTAGAAGCCTCCAAGGCCTTATCTTCCATTAGGAATATAAATAGCAGTTACATAACTTAAAGTAGAAGGATTTCACCATCATATTGAAGGAAGAAATACACAGCAGAATAACATCAAGCCAGTTTAATAAAAGGTATGACTCTACAAAATATCCAAATTCCTAAACTTCAATAAAATTAATGGGTTTATAAAAATAAAGCAGATCCTCTCTTCCCCATAATGAAATCATTTGAATCAATACAAGGACATGTCTGCAACACTCAAAAGGCAAATTTCTTGAAATATTCTGTATATTTTATGACAAACTGTAAGATTCATACATTTATCAACACAATGTAAACCAAAGATACCCCTAAAGTTAAAACTATATTTATATTAAGAATACCTCAGCTAGACACAGTGGCACAGCCTATGGGAAGGCTGAGGCAGAAGGATCACAAGTTCAAAGACAGCCTCAGCAATTTAGCAAGGCTCTAAGCAACTTAGCAAGATCCTGTCTCAAAATAAAAAATTAAAAAGGCTGGGAATGTGACTCAGTTGTTAAGTGTCCCTGGGTTCATTCCCTATTACCAAAAAAAAAATCATGATTTTATATTTTTCTGTTAATTTCCCACCATCAAACCACAAACTGTATAATTTAGTTTCTATCTGCTCAGCTCCATGTTTTCATACATAAAATACACCTGAAATGCCAATACATGTATTAAATATTACACCATAAATTTCACAGTTATAATCTTTCAACTTCCAATCTTAACTACCTGCTCTGTATTCAAGAAAGAGAGAGAAGCAGACAGAGAGACATATATCACCCATGAGTTAGTGTATCAGATTTAAATACAGCCATCTAGTTCCTGAAAATAATCATGCACTGCTTTGTGTAAGCTCCCTGTCTTCCTGAAATGCTGGGGTAGTGACTAGGAATAGTGACTCTGTCAGTACCAGGAGAAATGGATGGGCTGAACCACTTGGGAAGCAAACAGCACTTTGTCAGGCCAGTGCTTTTAATACAAGGGGTGTCTGCATGCTAAGAGAAGAGTCTGGCATACAAGCTACTTCCAGTTTAAAACAATGAGACCTATTTTTTGTATTTGATCCACTCACTGAAGAAGGTAAAGGTAGCCTAGAACTCTAGAAAGTATTCCACCTTTTAAGGTGGCATGTTTAAAATCCCCTACATTTACATTTAGGTTGTAAGGTGTTAACCTTTCCACTTACCTGCTTCTTCAATAGCTGTAGGCAGAATGATCATAGTGTCTGGCTCTGTTTGGGGTACTTTAAAACACATTAATGTATTTAATTCTCATTTAATCCTCAGATAATAAAACTGAGTCAGAGAGAGGCCAAGCAATTTGCCCAAGACAAGTAGCAGATTAGAATCCAAGCTCTCGAGGAGTCCAACTCCAGTCTCCTTGCTCTCGGCAAGCTATGTGATACAGGCTCCTCCATAAGGAAAGACCCGAGGATCTTTCAGACTCTCAGAACTATCATAAATGTTTTTCCAAAAAATGATTCTCTCTTTTCTTCATTCTTCACCTCTGTAAAATGGGGAGAATAACTATTCTGCTTTCATTTTTAGGTATTTATAGATTCAAAGACAATAATGTATTCTCATGGAAAAATAAAATAGCACAAGACAAAAGCAATATTATCACTAGGGAATCGGTATAGAGTTCTTTCAAGACATGTTCAGTAACAATTTTGAATTAATAATAATGGGCCAAAGGTAAATACACAGTATCATCAATATTCTGGTAAAATAAAATCTCAATGTAATGAAAAACAAGGCTAAGATCTAAGCGTTCCCAAAGATCCATGCTTATGTGGTCCTCTATTGACAGAACTCTGGGCAGAATAAAGCTCCAGGAGCCTGAACAGAGACTTCACCTCAGCTCCTACCCCATCCTCAGATGCTTGGCCCATTTCCTCCTTTCTTATTTTCAGCTTTCTTATATGAAAAGTCCAATCAGCCATAGCTCTTTCTTCTAAATCACACTTCCTCACTAAGTACAGGACTTTATGTCATTGAAATATTCCATAATTCTAGAACCTGGAGCACACTCTATCTCCTAAGTCAAAGGCTTAGTTCAGTAGAGTGAAACCTCAATGGTCCTAGAGCAAAGGATATTATCAAATCCTGTGGGTTCCAATTCTTAGAACTCTTTCATATTTGTTGCCTCCTATATCACATGTCCAGCCCTGGTCCAGGTTCCCATCATCTCTCTTCTGGATTGTCCAAGAACACAGAAAGTCCATAACTGATCTTTGGGCTCCCAGTTTCTTTCAGAGTACTCTTATCAAGAAGTAAGTGGGGGCTGGGGTTATGGTGCAGTGGTAGCGTGCTGGCCTAGCATGCGGGAGGCACTGGGTTCGATCCTCAGCACCACATAAAAATAAAATAAAGGTATTCTGTCCAACTACAACTAAAAAATAAATGTTTAAAAAAAAAAAGAAGTAAGTGAACATCAGTGCCTGTTCTGAAACTTTGTAGCATCAATATGAGGTGACAATGTTGTACCTTCTGAACTTGGAGATTAAATGGATCTTCTAAAGTAAAACAAACGAAATGCCCATTATAGATGAGACCCATTATCTCTAGTGGATTCTAAGTGGCAGAATCAGAGCAGTATAATCTCAGGCAGGATTGATATTTCTGGGTGGGATGTTCTCCTAAGAGAAGACCCTGAAGCAAGAATTTGGGTAAAAGAGGTGTATTGGAAGGTGCACTTGGAGAAGGGAAAAGTGGCTTATTAATGGAGAAAAGTGAATATGAACATTTAATGAATACATGAAGGCACAATTCCAATGAGGACCTGCTAGGAGAAAGAATTATCCTGCTAGGATAATTATCTGCTAGAACATCTCAGAATTATCCCACTAAGAATCAAGGGAGCAGAAGTATTTATTAATCCACCAACTCCTGACCCATGTTAGCTGGAGAGTCATTTCCTGGGGCTTTAAATTCTCTAAAACTTCCCTTCTAGTGAAGGAAAGCATGCTCCCAGAGAGCATTCTCAGACAGGAAAGTACAGGAAACTACTGTGTGCATGTGGAAACTCCCTATAGGAGAGGGAATATTGAATCAAAGGGGAGGTTATCTTTGGATGGTATTATCAGATTGGAAAGAAGAAAATCAAGAGAAGATTTCTTTATGAAATCTGGTTTTTAAAAAATGCTACAAAGGGGGATGGGGATGTAACTCAGTTGGTAGAGTGCTTACCTAGCATGCACAAGGTCCTGGGTTCAATCCCCAGCACCACACACACACACCCACAAAATGCTACAAAGAAATTATATGAACAGGCAGCCCGATATTTATGAAGCAGAAAATCTATAAGTCATGATGACTCCAGTGGATTAGAGGAAAACTCTTGTCTAGCAGTTTACAATCTATAACCTGCCATCTGCTGTGCCAGGCACATTGTGGGACACTGTAGAATACTTTATGTTTATCATCCTGCAAAAGTCTAGCAACTGAAGAAACTAAGATTTAGGTGGATTAGTTGATGCTTCAAAAATCATGGAGCTAGTAAATATTAGCCCCTGACTAGCTGTGTGATCTTAGACATAAATTGAATTTGAATTCTTCCATTAAGTAGCTGTAATTTTATGATCTCAATTTTCTTCAGTGTAGAAAAAGATACTATATTCAATGATGTATAAAAACCTCTCACAGCCTGGAACTGCCTTATCCAATCTGGAATATTCTTGCTGAAATTCATACCTGTATTTGATGTACAGAACATGAACCTCTCCTGCTGTCCATTAAAATAACAACCACCCACACAACAATTAATATCTGAGGTGTCTCTGATTCTAACACACATGGTTTTCCCACTAATACATCTTTTTCCTTCTTCTAGACAAAATATCAATTTATAGCATGAATATTTTTCAAGCTCATCTAATACCCTGACCACTACTCTCTAATGCTGAAAGAACTGTGCAGTATAAATTACAAATGTGCAGCATCAAATTTATTCATAATATAAATTTTAACATAATATAAATTTAACATAATAGTTTAGTTTAACATAATACAAATTTCTTGGTTTTTCTGTTCTGTGGCCAAGCTGTATGCCACACATGTTTAGCAGCACAAGGGTAGATGAGATCTGATACCTTCCCTCAAAAGAAGTACAACACAGTGGTAGGAGAGGAAATTGATATTTTAAAATCTCCTTTTCATCCATTATCTTTAATCTTCACAAAGGTCCAATACATTAGTTCAGTAAATACTTACACCAGGTAATAGTGACAGCCATACATGATTTTCCCTTTATCTTTTATCCAAATACATTTTTATTGATGACCCCCTCATTCCTTGGTAAGGCCTACATTCACAAGTATCTAGTTGGAATAAGTACACAAAAATTTTTAGAATCCCCATACTTGACTCCAACTTGCAAAAGGCTCAAATGGATCCCGATCTACGGATGAAGAACTACTGTATTTTAAAAACCAAATGAACATACTGGTATTACTCTCATCTCTACCAAAACATAATCCAAATCCTCCTGAGGAATCACAAAGATACTATCATAAAATATGTGAAAATTGCATGTATTTTATTATCTGGCAGATCAGGAGAAACAGTGATGGGAACAAGAACTCAGTGGCAATGCCTATTGCAACTGATTGCCACTTGGTCTCCTTCCAGGAATTATTGACACCTAGTTTTCAGTTACTAATGGAGCAAATGTACTTTATCCATTTCCAAAAACAAAACAAAACACTAGGAGTAGTTTGCTTTCACTTGGTGAGGACAAAATTATCCCTAAACTGTCTGGGAGTGTCAACTCTGGGTTGTCAGCCTCCCAAGTCTCTGTCACAGTTGAGTTCTCAAGAATACTTCACGGGGCTGGGGCTGTAGCTCAGGGGTAGAGCGCTTGCCTAGCATGCTTGAGGCACTGGGTTCGATCCTCAGCACCACATATACATAATAAATAATAAATGAATAAAATAAAGATCCATCAACAACTAAAAAAATTTTTAAAAAAAAGAATACCTCACAATCATGCAGGGCTTTGTTATGGTTTCGACATGACGTGTTTCCCCAAAGCTCATGTGTGAGACAGTTCAAGAAGGTTTATAGGAGAAATGATTAGGTTATGAAAGCCTTAACCTAATCAGTGCATTAATCCTCTGATAGTGATTAATTGGGTAGTAACTGCAGGCTGGTAGGGTGTGGTTAGAGCGGGTGGGCCACTGGGGTCATGCCTTTGGGGTTTTGTGAGCTGAGCTTCAACTCTCTCTGCTTCCCAATTGCCATGTCTTGAATCACTTTCCTCCACCACACAGGACCAGAGGAATGGACTGGGACTTTTGAAACTGTGAGCCCCCAAATAAACTTTTCTTCCTCTAATTGTTCTTGTCAGGTCTTTTGGTCAAGTGGCGAAAAGGCTCATTAAAACAGGTATCATGCTGACTTATTCCATTAAACACATTATATCAATAGGATATGGACAGCAAATTGCTTAAGAAAAAATGTATAGTGCTGGACAGACTTTGTTAGAGAGAGAAGGAAGATATCCTGATATAGGTATTCTACTTTGCCCAATTTACCAAGTGATTTGAAAAGTTGGTAGCTATAGAAGGGTCCCAGGGCAAGTGTAGGTACTTTAGCTGTTCTTGACTTTTCATGAAGGTGGCTGTGACATATGACTTCATGGCTCAGAATATCCATTGGAACAAAGCTTTTTTCCTTCAGTTTTGGAGCATAACAATGTGCCCTTAAACAAAATAGTCTTTTGAGACTGAACTCATGATCTTGACAACATCAGCCCTCCTTACCCGTGAATTTGCAGACATTTCAGCAGAGTACTGGATTGTCACAGAATGTGAAACGGACACTGAGATTGGGGGGACCACCTTCGCTCACACTGAGTTACACTGAAAACAAGGACCTCTATTAAGTGATTTATTCATTTTCTAGGCTTGTGTTTTACATTTTTGTTAATTTGTTGCTTAGATAAGAGAGCATGAAGGTCCGTGGTCAGCATGGTGCTGAAACTGCAGCGCCATCTCACCTTCACAATACTATACCCTTCTGTCCAACCTGCACTTCCTGTCCTGCACTTGCGGTTTCTTTGTCTCATTAAAATTGGTGTAGTTGATTTTACATGATGTACAGGTGGTATACACCTGTAATCTCAGCAACTTGGGAAGCTGAGGCAGAAGGATTACAAGTTCGTGACCAGCCTTAGCAACTTACCGAAGGCCAAAGCAATTTACCAACATCCTGTCTCAAAAATTAAAAAAATAAAAATAAAAATGTCTGGGGATGTGGCACAGTGGTAAAGTGTCCCTAGGTTAAATCCCTGGTATCAAAAACAAAACAAAACAAGGGTAGTCTGCTTATTAGAGATGAAAGTACTGCTATCAAACACACTTTGGTGGATTTTAAAAAGCACACACTTTCTTTTTGGAATTAAGCTAAAAATCAAAACCTCATTTCATATCATTATGACAATTCCTGTGAAGCCCCATTAAATATGATGCCACAGAAGCAGCAGCTAATGGTAATTACTCTTTAATGGCATTGAGTTCAATTCCATTTCAAAGAACAGCCTGCAGAAATTATATCCCCAGCAAGAGGAAATGTTTGAACCTGCCCCATGTATAGCTACATAATGTAGTGAAAGTAAAATTCCTAAATGACCACAGCAGCATCCATAGGCATCTTAATAATCTCAGTTCTTATCCTTTTGTGTGTTCACTCGCTTTTTTAAATCTTGGGATTCTTTATTTATTCATTGCCTAACATCAAAGAAGAAAATGTGGCCAACTTCATAGCCTGAGGATTCCTGGGGCTTTTATTATTGACATTACTAATAATTATGAAAAATATAGGATAGACAAGCTTAGGTATGATTCCTGGTAACTCTCTGGTTGTGTAGTGCTGGAAAAGTTACAGATCTCTCTGAACTTCAAGTTGCTTTAAATGAGATGGTGGTGTATTTTAAAGACTTGCCACAGTACCACATACATCACTAAGCTTTCAACAGAGGACATCTGCTATTATTATCTTCTGAGGTTACTCTGTGGGCAAAACTGCCTTCAGAGATGCTCTAAAACAGTTCATCTTAAACTAGAGATAAGGAAAAGGGCTCTGCATGGTGAAGAACTGAACTCCCATGATGAGGAGCAGCATCATGAGATACTCCCCCTAGCTTGTGTCCCAGGGGGGAACTTAGGAGTTTGTTTGTAGTTGGTGGTCAGGCCTACATAGCCAAAGGATGGAGATATACTGAGGAGGCCAAGAGTTTCCCAGGAAGGAGGAGACCTGAGCCACTGAGCTCAGCTGCCTGAGTAGTCAGCCAGCCAGATGGGGGTAAAGGAGGAAAGAGAAGTCAAGGAAAAATAGGTACATCAAAAATATGGACTGAGTTGTGGCTCAGTGGTAGAGCACTCACCTAGCATGTGTGAGGCACTGGGTTCGATTCTCAGCACCACATATAAATAAATAGAATAAAGACCCATTGACGACTAAAAAATATTTTTTAAAAAAGTATTAGTGCCCACATATGGCCTGTCTGGAGAACAGTTACCAGCCTCTTTGTGCTTTTTTCTCATCACCTGATTGGGCAGACATAACCTTTGTCCCAGTAAATTTCATCAACAGATCCAGGGAGCCAATGTCCTGCCATGGCCATGTAACGACTTTTTGTCTAGAGGCAGCGGTCAAAGAACAAAGTCTACACTAGAATCAAGTCTAGTTTCAGAGATAAAACACGGTGAGCTCCAAAAGGTTCCAACTATTTTTCTGGGGAAAAACTAGATTGGGAAATATTCTTTGCCTGCTCAGGTGGAGATAGATAAGCACACATTTTGCTATTTTTGGCAACAATGTCGCATGCTTCATCCTTATGGGTGTAGTGACCAATCAGTGCAGCTTTTTTTCTCTTTCCAAATAAAGTAACAATAGGTAGCATTGACTGAGCACTTATAACACACCAGGCACAAAACCCTTTAGAGCAACCAGAGAGAGCTGGAATCTGAGTGAGCACGGTCATGATACCAGGAGATTTTCTGAATCCTCTGGAGAAACTCTCTTTTCTCCTGTCGGATGCCAGTGCATGTGAATGCCCTTCAAGTTCTCACAGGGATAGATACAGGCAGGAAGAAATTTGCAGCTTCACTGTCCCAAAAGCCTCTAGTTTTTAAACAAATCCACTTTGGATTACTCTTTTTCCTTCACTGAGCATTCTCTGATACCAAGCCTGCAGGTGCCATTCTATTCTACAGCAGTCGTTTCCTTGATTTCCAGTCTTTGGCTAGCTGCAGTATTGATGTCAGCAAGTTCCGTGCATTTGAAAGCTCATAAAGGGATTGTCCATTTACCCTGTGGACTTGTTCCTCTTTGCAATACTGACAGCTGACTTAAGTCTTGATTATGATTGATGACAAGTTGGTAGGGTTACATAGCACATTTCATCTCCAGATTACAAAATGCTCCTCAAAAGTTTTCTCAGTCTACCGCTAGAGTGGGAAGGTTCTGGAAGCCAGAGAGATTGTTACATGCCCAATAAACAGTAATGAATAAAAAAGAAAAAAATTAGGTCTCTGCTTGAGCCATTGCTTCTATTCATAGAGCCACAATGTCTCCCAAGATGGAAGTTTGGAAGCAGTGTGTGGAGGAACAGCACAGAGCACAGATGGGGAGCACTTCAAGACGCCCTCCTTTCTGTGGTCAAAGTGTATTTGTGGCCTCAAAATAGATGCTTTAGTCAATGGGACTACTTTTGTTCTAGCTATTAATCAAATATCTTGAAAAGGTTAAGAGAGTTGTTACCACTTTCAAGTTTCTGTGGTTTATTTCTAAAACAAACTGGTCATTCTTGTTTCAAGATTAACAATGACCAGAGATACCTGTCTATTCAAGCTTATTACTATAGTCTTTGACCACAGAAAAGAGGGCGTCCTGGAGTGCTCCTCATCTGTGCTCTGTGCTGTTCCTCCACACATTGCTTCCAAATTTCTTCCTTTTTGGGAGACATTGTGGCTCTGTGAATAGAAGCAGTGGCTTAAGCACAGAAACTTAATTCTTCTGGAAGAGAACAAAGTAAGAAGCAATAAAGAAAGAGATTAACAAATGATAAAAAGAACATTTTAAATAGTATGGCAAAATAAATTGTAAGCAAAATAGAAAAAACAAATGACAAACTAGAAAAAAATTGCAATTTATATGAAAGAAAAGAATTGGTGTTCCAAAAAAAAAAGGTGGTCTAATATTGAGAAAAATAATTCTCAAAATATTGAGAAATATTAGAAAATATTGAGAAAAATAGAAAAATAACTAATAGATAATTAGCAAGAATATGAATATACACTTCACAGAAAAAAAGGCAAATTGCTCTATAACATGAAAATATGCTCAATAGCTTTCATAATAAGGTAGCTGCAGATTAAAACTACAGAGCTATCTTTTTCACCTGAGTGTCGAAAAATCTAAAGTTTAGTAATATATTCTGTTGGTTAGACTTTGGGGAAATAAATCTCATACATTGCTGGTGGAATGCCAAATGGAACAACCTATAGAGAATAGAATTTAGCACAATTATATATGCTTTTTCCATTTGAATCAGCAGTCTCCTGCTAATGATGGTTAACACAATTATGATTTGACTCCATTCCCTGAAAAAAAAATCTGTTCATAAAGGCATTATGTTATTGCTCATAACAGCAAAAGAGTAGAAACTGAAATGCCCATTCAACAGAAAACTCATTAAATAAACTTTAGTACATTTACATGCTGGATTACTACCAGTTATAGGAAGGAGAAATGATCATCTTTAAAACTGTTCTACTTTACTATAAAGTCACATAAATATTTATGAAACTGTCAAACAAAATTATTCAAAAAATAAAATCATTCTTAAGAGTTGGAATCAAAATGAAACAAATGAACTTGGCTGTGTACTGAGATTTGGTTTAACCACACAGAGATGATTTCAAGTGACTTAGAAACACAATGACTTGCCCCTGAAAGGATTTATTCTAACAGCAAAAAGGAACTACAAAGAAATCTTGAATTTTGGTATTGCTATTGGTAACAGTGAGGTTGTTGTTCTGAACTTTGGGTATGTGAGTAGGATAAAACAGGTGGGCAATTGCATTGATGGTGTTGGAATAAAACTTTTGCTGTAGGAAAACAGAAATACAAGTATAGAATCAAGATGTTAATTTAAAACCCTGTAGCAATAACTTCGGTTGGATGAAGTAGTATAAATTAAAGAAGTGTCATCTTTTTAAAATATGCATTTCCAACTTCTATCCACTATAAAGGACTTAGAAATGATGATTCAATACCTGTGGGCACCCTTATTCTCTAGAATGTCTCCTATGGCATTTCCAACCCAAACAAACGATGGTACCTTCAAGAAATTGCTGATTCCAGGTCTAGGACAATAAATGTACAACATTTTTCAGTTCAGAAAAATCAAGGAAGTTAACAAAGTCTGCAGGTGTTGTAAAAAGAACTCAAAAATCTACTTGGAGAGACTCAATTAATCAAAGGCATATCAACTTGAGCATTAGAGTCAATGTCTCCATAAAATTTAGAGCAATCCCCTGGGTTTTTAAAAATTTTTTATTTTAGTTGTTGATTAACCTTAATTTATTCATTTATCTATATGCAGTGCTGAGGATTGAACCCAGTATCTCCCACGTGCCAGACAAGCACTCTACTACTGAGCCGCAATCCCAGACCAATCCTTTGTTTTTAAACTATTCTAAAAAGGGAAATTAAAAACCAACTCATTATTCACCGTTGGAGGATGCTTAGAGAATCAGTGCATAATTCTGAAAGCTGTTAACTAAATGCAAAGAACCAAGCACTTGTCTTGTTGTTCCTCAGGGTAACCAAACAGTTGATAGAGAATTACTGTTTTTTAAAAATAATTACACTAATTAGTAAATAATAGCACCACTTTGGAAGCTCTAATGAAACAAAGGACCAAGAGCTTCTTAAACCAGGTAAAGAGTTGAAGAGAACCTTTACAGTGGCTGAACCAAGCTGATGTCCCCTAACACACTAATCAGTCCTAACATCACAAAAAGAAAAAACAAGTGAGATTTCACATGCAGTAATAAAATATAAAGTTCTCACCACTATGAAATATTCTTATCAGAAATTTGAAGCTTAATCCGATCCCACCTGTAGACCTAATTATTAGTTGAATCATATAAAATTGCCAATACTTAACCATTTTGACCTAAAAAATGTAATATTATTTGGTTCAACCTGGTACTAAACAGAGGGGCAGAGAAGTATAAAGTTAAATTAGATTCCAACGTGAAGCAATTGGCAATATCCAAACAAAATATCCACCCAGGTCTTAATGACAACAACAAATTTATAAGGAAATTTTAAAAAGCGAGAGAGAATACTTATAAATTGGAAAGATACAGAAGACTCATTGATAAAACACAGATGTGGACTTCATTAGGCTCCTGTCAAATATCCAAAAATAAAATTTTTTAAAAAATTAAGAAAACTTTAAAACTATGTGAATATTTGATTATAATATGAAATTACTATTAATATTATGTGATTTAATGGTATAATGGTTATTTTTAAAAGGGTCCTTATCTTTTAGAGATATAGACATGAGTATGTTACAGATGAAATTCAATTAGCCTGAGATTTTCTTTAAGATAATCCAAAGAATAGATGTGGCAAAAGAGAGGGGAGTGCAGGTTAACAAGTTTGGCAGTGTATTGATAACTATGGAAGACAAATTCTGAATGCATGGGAATTGGCTAAACTATTCCTTATGCTATTATATGTATGACATCTCTTATTGTTTTTTAAAAAACTGGGAAAAGGAGACTTAGACCCTATTCACTGGAAAGTCACTGAGAATCTCTCATCAGGGAAGAACTGATTCACCAATTTATAAAAACTGGCACACCCATTCTTGACTTGAATTTTTCTATGGGACACAGGAGCTCAATGTAACCTTTCAACTTGGCAGAAGCTCAAAGAAAAGATATCTCTGGTAAGAGTAGATGGCAGATACACTTCTCTTATAGTTGTTGGTGGCGGTGGCAGGTTCTTCTTCCTCCCCCGCCCCTCTTCAGGAGAGTAATGAAAGATGAAAGTTAACATTTGGGTCAGATGTTTATGATTCTCTAATGCTCCAAGAGAACATCTAGAAAAGTTTCCTCAAATAATAAAGTGTATGCATCTTTTTTTAAATAAAACTTTAGAAGTGAACCAATTTAAGCTACATGTACAGAAAAGAAAAACACTATGTCACTTGTTTTTCTCTAAAGAATATAGATCTGTGTTATTCAAATATTCTCAGTAATCTGAGACACATTAACATATGTTCTCTGCAAACTTGTTTACATGATTAATTTTCTTAAGAAATCTTTATCCAAAAAACACGTAAGCATAAACTTAGTTTGCTATCTTTTAATCTATTTATTTTAGATTTCCCACTGTTATGGTTTAAATATGAAGTATCCCCAAAAGTTAATGTGTGACACAGTGCAAGAATATTCAGAGGTGAAGTGGTTAGATTATGAGAGGTGTATAACCTAATTGATACACTGATATGGACTGAGTGGTAACTATAGGCAGGTAGGATGTGACTAAAAGCCTTTGGGGTTTGTTTATATTTCATCCCTGGTGAGCAGAGCTCACTCTCTGCTTCTTGGTTGCTTTATCCTAAGCTCCTTTCCTCTTCCATGCCCTTCTCCCATGATATTCTACCTTCATTTGGGCACAGAACTATGGAATCAGCCAACCACAGATTGAACCTCTGAAACCATGAGCCAAAATAAACTTTTCCTCCTTTAGGTTGTTCTTGTCTTAGGTATTTTGGTCACAGTGATGAAAAGCTAACTAAAACATTCACATGGCATTCAAATATATTTTAAAACTCCAAACCTTACCACCCTCAAAAGCAGGAGCTTCATTATCTGTTGTTCCCCAATCACATGTACCTTTGCTGTAGTCAACACAGTCTAAGGTGGACCTCGATGAGTGTGTCCCCAGGTGTCCAAGCTACTGTGTAATCCCTTCTTCTCTAGTGTAGGCAGGACTTGTCACTTTCTTCTAGCCAATATAATATAGTCAATTAGCATTCACTTCCATGACTAGGTCATGTTAGGTAACAAATGTGGTGAAATGTCATTGCCATGATCTAATTGCAATATTTACATGACTCTGTCTTGCTAAATGCATGGAAGAGACTCTTCCGCAGGCCTTGACAAATCAAGTCAAATTGGTAAGGGATGAATGGAGAAGGACAGAAAGTTGGCAGTATCTAGGATATGAGGACCTTCCTCCCAAAACACCAAGAGCTGAATTTTGCTAAACACTGTAATTTGGCAGAAAACACCTAGCTCCCCAAGGACATGCAGTCCACCTCACAACTTAAGTGCTGTTTTGTGAGACCCTGAGCAGAGGACTAGGTGAGCCATTCTGCCTGCAATCCTGATCCACGGGGTCTGTGCAAGAACAAAGATAGGCACTTTCCGTGCTTATGGGTTAGACAGCAATAGAAAATAACATCTGTGAGTACATTTCCATGGCCTTTCAGGTTGTAATGACTTCTGTCTCTTAGTGCCTGCTCTGTGTTTTTGCAAAATACAAGTAGCAAAATATAAACTAGATCCTTTATGATTAATTTAAACATCTTCTCTGCTAAGTTTCTCCAGTCTGTTCTACCATACATTTATGCTCCCCCCATCAGTCTTTATGTATCTGCAGTTGCCTTAACATACATCTATTATTGCAAATACTGCCTTACATTGTCCTTATCCGTGGTCTACATCCCTCACCAGATACTGAATTTCATATTTATTCATTCATTCATCAAATATTTATTTCCTGCTTACAGCATACTAGAGTCTGTGCTAAGCACTGGGGACACTGACTTGAAAGAGTCCTTTCTCAGAAGACAGAGACCATTTTTATTCATCTTGATGCTTCCTAATATGTACTGCATCTGGCATATAATATAATAGTTTTGTTGACTTCATGTTAAGTTACCAAAATAACAAATTTCCAGAAGATAGTTTGCCAGATCATCAAAAAGTACCAAGAACCTAAACTGATTTTTCATAGCCATTTACTTGGAGAGGCAAATGCAGGTTCAGGGTATGAGACAGAAAAAAAATAAATGGTAACTGTACTTAAAGAAAAGCCAACCCTATAAATATTGAGACATATTTTCATTAAAAAATATGAATCCCATGAAGAATTGATCTTTAACCAAGTGAAACGTGGCTGGGAAAATACTCTAGCAAAGCCAAGCAAATTGGTCTTTAGTGCATTAATTGCAAGTAAATTGGCCCAATGGCAGGTTATTACTCTTATTTATCTATTTGGTAGAAACAGTAAGAGCAGAAGTGGTTTTCAGAAAGCCAAACCGTACCTGAGCTAAAGTAGTTGGTACAGCCACTCTGGAGGAGATGGGACATAAACTGAGACTTGAAAGAGGGAAAGACTCTAAAAGAACGGAGACAAAAATTTGGGGAAAAGCTAATTATTTACAAAGGATAGTGAGGCTAAGTTTCTCACCAAAGCAAGTCAGTTCAAATTTAATTTACTAATTATTATAAATATTATAAGATAATAATTAATTTATTAGTGTAACACACCGTTTTTACACAGTCACAGGCAAGATTCAGTCTCTTGACAAATTTGTGTAGGAGCATAGTTCTTGGTACAGGGTGTGCTTAGCACACAGGTGACCCTGGATCCATCTCAAGCAGTACCACCACCAACAACAAAAAGACTAGGAAATTTAAGATTGAGAATTACGGGTCTAAAATGCTAACCTTTAAAAGAATTACTTTCTTCTGACAGTAGACTTCAAAGGATGTAAAATGAGACACAAGGACACGTTTTTATTCTTCCAAAGCAGCATGTTCACTTCAAAATGAAAACAAATGCAAAGGCATCGCCTTAGTGCCGATGGCAGCGCTTGTACCTGGGTCCTGCTTTTGGCTTTTCTCTTACCCACCCTACGTGCATCGCCCATTGGAGCATTGCTAGTTGTTATTATTGCGTACTGAGCTCTTGTTATTGTCAGATCTTTGTCACTTTGTAAAATGAGTTTAATTGTTCTTTTTCATTTCTATGTTCCTTTCTCTGTGGAGAAATTGTTTTTAAAATTTCGGAATATTTCTTCTTCGGTGTTTGGCAGAATTAATTGACATCATTTGTCCAGGTATAACTCAATAGCTAACACATGTTCTATTCTTCATGGGAAGATTAAATTTTTCTAGGAGTTTTTTCAATCCATCTAAGCCTCATTCTTGCATAATTTTTTCACAATATGCTTATTCATTTTTTTAACTTAGACAATACATACGGTTATGTCCACTTTTTACTTCAAATGGTGTTTATTTGCACCTTCACTCTCTGAATTGATAAATCTTGCCACTTTTATTTACTTATTTGTCAGTTTTGTACTGGTCCAGAATAATAACTGGGCTTTTTTGATTCTCAGTATTATATGTATTTTCTCTTTTTATTAACTTTACCTCATTATTTTCAGTACCTTTAATTCTACTTTATTTTGGATTTTTCTTGTTTTCCAAGTTTAGAGTTTAATATTTAGCTCCATGTTTGCTTCCTGAATCATGAATTATTTTCAAGTCTATTTTCTTCATTTCTGAAAAATCATTTGTTACTGATTTTTCATACACTACGATTCTTTTGAAATGCATCATGCTTTATGATTGCATATGTGGTTAATTCTCCTAAATGTTCCAATTATACTTGGAAAAGTTTCCAATGATTGTGTAAAGCATTCCTTATATTACCAAGAGGTCAGCATTATTATTTTTAATATTCAAATATTGTCCATCCTGATATTTTTTTTCTGAACTCGTATACTGTGTTATAACTTCCCTCTAGCAGATTAATCAATTTCTCACTTGCAGTCTATCAAGTTTCATTTGGTATATAAGCTCTTATGCACAAACAAGTTATACCTTTCTAAGGACCTGAATCACTTACTATGGGGGATATGTTTTGCCTTGAATTCTTTTGGTTTTAACACAACTAACCCAGTGCTATTTTATCTTTCATGTCTTTCCATTCCTTAAATCTTATTTTTTTGCATCTTTTTATTTTAGGTATGATGCTTGTAAAGACATATATCTTCATTTGTGCCTTGTTTACCATCAAACAAATTGTGCCTTTTAAATTGAGAATTTAGTCCATTTTGATGTATTTGAATTACTGATATAATTTTTGATACACTCGTACTTTTTTATTATGTGATTTATATTTGTTCCATTTTTTCAGTTTCTTTTATTTCCTCCTTTCTTATATCTTTTTGGAATTTAAAATTTTTTTCTCTTTATTTTTGTAGTTGTTATTAAACACTGCAACGTGTACACTTAACAAAGAGAAATCTCAATTCATATCTTTACTCTGCCTCTAAACATGGCAAGGACACGGAAGCAAGTTTGATGTTGAATGTGTGACGACAAAAGTGCACCTTTCATCTATTCGACTACAAAGGACATAGTTGACTGCCAGCCCCAGTTTCCACATTCTGAAAACCACTCCTTCGTGGGTACCTAGGCCATGATCAAGGGCAGGAGAAAGAACAGAGCAGGTCTATTTCTGGGAGATGCAGGACTCCTCTTAAGGAAGATTTTGCTCTTCATCTCAAGGGATCAGCATCAACCTTTTCAAACATTTTTAGAACTTTACATGTTGGGTTTTTCCATCCAACCTTCCCACTTTCCTCTACAAGCATCAGAACAACATCATTGTAGTCTAATGACCCTTCCAGCATGCCCCAGCTTCCCATTTTCCCCACAGGTATTTTCCCTGATAAATAATCCTGTCTTGGAGATGTTAGCCTGGCTCACTTCCCATCCAGTAGGCAGAGCACAGCATCCTGGTTTGGGGAAAGACTGTCTCTGGCAAAAATTACCCTGTACTGGCCTTAAAACTAAATTCTAGCAGCTTCACCTTTGCTTTGGCAATACCATTCCATTCTTTCTTTGTAGTCTAATTTTTTTTTCTTTTTCTTCTGTGCCTCGCCTTGATAGTTTGCCATGATTCCCATTTTTTCTAACACTGAGCACCCTATTTAGCTCTAGGAAATCTGCTCACAGACCCTGATGATATGGTTTCCATTTATTGAGAAGCCTACCTACCATATGCCTGGTGTTACATTATCTCACTAATCCTTACAACTCTGCCAGTAGTTATTATTATCTCATCTAGAGCTAAGACTCAGAAATATTCAGTGAATGGAGTGGGACTGTAGCTTTACCTAAGTTCCCACTCAGCGATACCTGTTTACATAATAGATGAAGAAACTTCAGTAGCATAGACACATTTGAGATGGTTTCAAGAGCCTGAGAGGCTGGTATTGACAGAGCTGGTTGCCAAGGATTACAGAGAGAAAGTTCATTAGAAGGAAAGAATGAAACTGGCTTAGAAACAATGCGTTAAACAGGTAAACTGACTTATAAACAATGCATTAATATCAGAAGAAGAGGTAAACCTCAGCAGAACCTGCCTTTAACCAATGCAATCATTTTGGACACACTCTGGAGGGGTCAGTTTCTGGACTGTAGCTGTTAACAGAAGAGTATCCCGGTAATTTATGAAGAATTTGGGAACCAATAATCTGGCTGTGGGAACTCTACTCACTCCATCACCCCTACCCAAACAGGAAATAAATAATACAGAAAGGAGGAGCATGGAAACATGGGAAAGAGGGAAGAGGGAGAAGACAGCACAGACGACGGGGTGGGAGCAGCAGTAGCGGTGCCAGCCAGCAGCAGCACACTGGCATAGAAGCGCATGAGCTGGTGGCAGCTGCAGAGCTGTGTGTCTCTGGACACTGAGGATGTACCAGAGGCAGGATTCCTAATGGACAGGCACCAGGCAGTAAAGTTGGGCAAGCATCCCTTGGTGCATCCATTCATTTATTCAAAATATTTATTGAGGAGGTGCTGTGTGCCTGTCACTGTGCTAGATCTTTCTATGGCCTGGCAGTGAAGCAGAAGAGGTGTTTGGGGCCACAAAAAAAAAAATGGAATGGAAGAAAGGAACTGTCTCTCTCGATTCACTAATACTCTGACCCCAAAAGCCCTATTATAAAATCCTGCTTTACCAGGTTTTCATCTTTGCAAATGTTCTAATCAGAATCTTTTAAGTTTCCCTTTTCTCGAGAGAGGGTTTTTTGCCTAGGGATACTAATCTTTTATTGATTATATGGATTGAAAATTCTTCTGCTCTGATATTTGCTTTTTGCATTTATTTATGGCAAAGGGGACATTCGCTGTTCTGATTTTATGCCACCTTATGTGTGCTTTGTTATACCCCTAACCTCCTTGAACACACATCTCCCTCGAACACTGAGGAAGCAGCACTGCCCTTGGAATCAGGACATTTGGGTTGTGGCAAGTCCTTCAATGTCACTGTGGCCTTGGATAAATTTCTTGAGAATAACATTAAGCCCTAGAACATCAGACATTGGGCCAGATGTCTTCTATATGACATCTGATTGAATCTTTACAACTATCTGCTGTTTTTCTGGAGAGGAAATAGTCCCACAGAAATAAAGTAGTTTACCAATGATACACAACTAGTTTATGACACAGTTGAGAATCAAACTCAGGACGACTCCAAAATCTGTGTTGCTTTCTTCTCTTAATGTGTGCTTCATGGGAAAAGTTAAAAAAAAAAAAAAAAGAAGTGAATTAAGTAGAACTATTATCCTTATATTCCTTACTGGTCTGAGATCCCATGATTCAAATTATTTATTGAAAACCAGCAACCATGAGACACTCTGGGAAGGGCAAAGGGCCTACTGACTATAAATCCACCAGTTCCTCAGAGGAAAGCAATCAACATCAAACAAGAACGGAATGACCAATATTTTAAAAATCACCTAACGCGGATTACCCTAGAGAGGCAAAAATGAACTCTTTATTAGAAGCTTCACTGAATGGTACTCAATATTCAGCAGCCATATTTTATTGGAAGTCTACTATGCTTTAAAAACTTTCCATAGATCATCTTTAATCCTCTGGAGACCTTATCAAGTAGCTATTTTACTCTCTATTTTTTCAAGATGAGCAAACGAAGACAGAGAAGTCAATCTGGCCCCACAGTACTGGTAACACTCTTGCTATGTCCCAACACAGTGTAAACATCCCACTGTTAGAAATTTACAGCCAGCAAAATCATTGCCAAGTGAAGTTCTAGCCTTGCATCAACTTAATCATTTATGATATTGTCATTGTTAAATAACCTCATTTGATCTTCAATTTTTGAGGGTCTTCTGAGTTAATAATATTAAAGAAAGTAGAACAGAGATCCAGATCTTTCTCTAGATGGAAAATCTATTAGTAGACTAGCTAAATACTTAAGGAAAACCTAAAGAGTTTACTTATTCAAAAAATAACCCGTGTTGAAAATTTACGACTGACACCTATTGACAACTAAAAATCTAATTCCTTTAAAAGGTGAACTGGATAATTCTTATATTTTTTACTTTGCTATTGAAGTCCTTGAATCTCATTTAATATGAATTCTTATGAAAAATAGAGTTGCCAGTGTGATAATGTGCTGTCATTTTAAGCTCCCTCATAAAGGACTCATGAGCTATTAAAATAGAGAGCAGTTCTAGGAAGCCTCCAGAAAGCACACGTTACAGGAAACAGGAAAATGAGAGGGCAATGCATCAAGTTTGTGGTAGTGGGACCTTCGAATAAACTTCTAATTAAAACGTTTCAAAACATACTTTTTTTTTTTTTAAATATTTTTTAGCTGTAGATGGACATAATGTCTTTATTTTATTGCTTTGTATGTGGTGCTGAGGATCGAACCCAGGGCCTCACGCATGCGAGGCAAGCGCTCTACCGCTGAGCTACAATCCCAGCCCCTCAAAACATACTTTTAAAGTCAGTGTGCTTTTAGAGCCAGAAGGTGGGTGAGACGTGATGGCTAGCATGTATTGCTTGTGCTGACTCAAAAGCATCCCTGCACTGGCGGGCTTCGCTGGGCAACGAGGTGGCCAGATAATACTCCAGGCACAGGAGACTGGCTCTGGATCCTTTCACAATGAGGGTTACAGCAAAATGAACAAACAAACAAACGTGTAGCAACTGCTGGCTTGTTGCTGCACTTACTGCTCAGGTGAATTTGAAACTGTATTTCCCTTTCATTAGGCTATTTGGGGACCTATCAGAAAATCATCCTGATTTTACCACATGAGCCAGTCACAGAGCTAAGCATTTGATCTCCTTTGACATTTGGTTTTGTGTGACTTTGTCTAATTCTTATATTTTTATAAAGGTCTGTTATGGTTCTCCCAAAAGCCAAAAGGGAAACCACTTATAACGATGTCATATAACATTTACCTTCCAAATATCAAGCTTAGAATATACACAAGGACATAAAGTATCTTTCCATTGTATGTGCATCTGTGTGCTTCATATTATTTCAGAAAATGTCATGGGGTGGTTTTCATTTCATATCCAAGTACTATTTCCTAAGAAAATATAATACGCTAAATATAGAAAAGTGGAGCTCTGAGCTGTACTCTTCTCCCTAAAATCAAATAAGTAAGCCCGAGTCATCACTGACTCCTCCCTCACCCTCCAACTCAACACCCAATCACAGCATCATGTGGATTTTACCCCGTGTGCCCAGCCCCGGCTCCTAGCTCACAAGCTCGCTCACTCTGTCATCTCCCATTAAGACGATTCAACAGGCTCATAACTTGTCTTTTAATCACAGGTTTCTCCCACTTCAGCCATTTTATCTATAGTACTAACAGTAATCTTCAAACAAATGGCTTTATGTCTCTGATTGAAAATGTTTTCTAGTTTCCTGCTGCTTTTATGACTAAAAAGAAATGCAAATTTCTTAGCTTAGTTTAACATTTAGAAGAAAATACAGAGGGATATGTTTTATTTTTTTATTTGGGGTCCTTCATAAGGCATAAAATTCTCTAATCATGAAAAAAGACTGATAAATTTGACCATATTAAAGTAATCCCATTACCTTCTTTATCCGTATTTATGTTATTCACTGAAAACCATATTATTCAGATCACCCATCGTCTCCATTGCTCTAATCCCCATATGGCTCTGTGTGTCCCTATTTGACCTGTTTCCCACCTTCTGTGAATCCTGACACAGCTCCCTGTGTCCTCTGGCATTTTAGTGCAGCATAAAAAATTTCCCCTGCTTCTTCCAGTTCATCTTCACAATTCTCTTTACCTTCTTCTCTGATGGAAACTTGGCTGTGCCTCAGGACACTGCTTCTCCTGCGGTCCTTCTGATGGTGGCTGTTTAACCACTTACAGCCTTTCTACCCTTGGAACTGGACGCAGGGTCACCACTGAGCATAAGTGACTCTTCCATACCATTCACTCATCTTCTCTGTAAAATCCTCGATACTAGCTGGGCAAGGCGGCGCACACCTATAATCTCAGCGGCTCAGAAGGCTGAGACAGGAGGATCACGAGTTCAAAGCCAGCCTCAGCAACGTGCCAGGCACTAAGCAACTCAGTGAGACCCTGTCTCTAAATAAAATACGAAATAGGGCTGGGGATGTGGCTAAGTGGTTGAGTTCCCCTGAATTCACTCCCCAGTACCAAGAGAAAAAAGAAAAAAATCCTAACTACTAAATCTTATGCCATCGGATTATATCACCCTTTACCCCTAATACTAAAGTCATTCATTTCTTGATCATTTTAGTTCCTGACTTAACTTTCTCAAAAACTCCCCTCACCTAAATTCTTAATGAATTGGGTATATGAGTAAAATATTTATCCAATACCAGAGCCTCTCCATTTCTTGAACTTTTCTCCTCCAACTGGTGAGTCCTCCATCATATCTCAGCTACTCCCATTACTATGACTTAAAATTTATTTCTAGAAACTAGTCCCTCCATTATCTGAACTGTATGCTTCTCTCTAAGCACTCTTCATATCCCCACAACTAACTCCCTAGAGTGTCTAGAATCCCCCATTCTTCCATCCCAAAGCAACAGTCCTCCCAATTCTGCACTATCCCACCGCTACTTAATCTTCCTTCTTTTCCAGGCATAGTTGTGAATGCCTATTATCCTAGGGGCTGAAGAGGCTGAGGCAGGAAGATTGCAAGTTTGAGGCCAGCTTTAGCAACTTAACAAGGCCCCAAGCAACTTAGCAAGACTCTGCCTCAAAATAAAAAAAAATAAAAAGATTTGAGGATGTGGCTCAGTGGTTAAACACTCCTGAGTTCAAACTCTGGAGCCACCCCACCCCACCCCTCCCAAAAAAACCTTCTTCTAGATGAAATTCCATGGAGACTCATTACACTATCTCCCTTGTATATAAATTCAGGGTTTTTTTCCCCTTTCTTTCAGGTCACTCTCCACTTTCAGCTAAGCTGCTGTCCTGCTTAAATCCATCTTATCACCTTATCCACTCCCACATTCATGAGCCAGCATGTTGCTTAAAAAAAACACACACACACAACCATGTTGATAGGTGTCACTTTAAATTCAAGATCATGAGGCTCAAAATATTAATGTGGCCTGGCATTCATGCTCTACTTCCCTAGTTCATCCATCTCCCATTTTTCTTGATGTCTATTTCATGACTTCTTCTCTTCACACCTACAATATCTCCTCTCCCACTCTCACTTTTAGCTAATGACTTTGGTTTCAATCTCAATAAGCAACTTCAAGCAGTGAGATGGCAGCTTCCCAGGTCCCCCCATAACTCTTCCACTATAATCTACAACCACATGCCATGTCCTCTTTCTTAATCCTGAAAACAACTACATGCCCTGATAAAGCCAATGTGTCTGCACATGAGCTGTAGCCTGTCCTTACCTACCTATCCAGTATTTATCTAACAATTCTATTTTCTGTATTACATGGATTTTTTGTCTGTTTGTTTGTTTTCTATGGGGTCATCGCCATCAGCATAAAAACATGATCTTATTGTTCCCATCTTACTAAAAGTTGCTAGTGGTACTGCTTTCTAAGCTCCTTCCTCATTTCTCTTCTTTCCTCCCCAACAAAACTTCAAAAAAGATGTCTGTATTCATAGTCTCTTCATTCCTTCCATTCTCTTAAGCCATTCAAATGAGGCTTCCAGCCCCATTACACTACTGATAATGGCTCTTCTCAAGGTTACCACTGACTTCCACATTCACAAGTGTAATGCTCAATCCTCATTTTTCATTTTGATTTACCAGTAACATTATCACAATTGGTCACATTGTCTCTTATTTTCTCTTTCTTTTGAAACAGAAGAGAAGAGCCTGACATTCCCTAAGAAGTACTTTTAAAATATTTCTTCTGTCTTTGGCAGCCTGACTGCCCCAAATGCTTTCTGGCTGCTTCAAGTCTTTTGCTCTGGCTATAGCAGCTTCATGGTTCCTTCCCAGAATTCTGTCTTGCAGTCTGTTTGGATGATCCCACCCCTCCACTGGGTCTTCACCTATCTCTAATCCAGTCTGCAAGTATTCCCTCCCCCACACAACACTAATCAGAAAGCCAGCTATTAAATAGCAGTACACTGAATAGTCTTTGCTTTTTTATTTATTTATTTTGTTCTATAATAAGCAGGCTTCCCCATACCCATATCAGAATAGTCTGCATACTGCATCTCTTATGCTGCAGGGTAAGTCCTAATAAAACCTCTTTGGGAAGGTTTTATTTTATCTACTAATAAATTCTAACTTGAGTATAGTAGGCTGAGCTGGTTGTGCTAAAAGCTGGTAACACTAAAGACTGTTGGTACTGAAAGAGGTCAGGACTGGTAACACTGACAGCAGCCAGCAGTCAAGGAACAGAGGGAGTCAAAGAGAGCTGCTGGTTCCAGGTGCTGGAAGACTTCCAGAGAACTGAGAGATGCTGGACCTCAAAACTCAAAGCTGCTAATACTAAGGGAGCTGCACTTATCTAGTCATGATTTCTATCCAAAATAAGTGAAAGAATCCACAGCTGATTGGTAACATTTTCATTATATTTTATTGAATTAAATTTCTTCCTATTTCCCTGGTTTATCCCTTACTAAATCTCCCTTCTACCTTTCCTATCAGCTTTTGTGTCCCAGGACTTAGTTTTTTGTTGTCTTTCCTTTTTCTATCTATATCCACTCCTTTAATTTAATTTAATTCATCTCTTCCAATAGTTCTAAATACCACTGTTGCCAAGAACTCCCAAATTGCTATCACTATCTCAAATCACTCTAGTAAACTCCAGGCACAATAAACATACATTGGAGAAAAAATAGCCTCTTCAGCCAATGGTGCTTAGAAAACTGGAAATCCATATGTAACAAAATGAAATTAGACCCCTTTCTCTCACCCTGCACAAAGCTCAACTCAAAGTGGATCAAGAACCTAGGTATTAGACAAGAGACCTGCGCTTACTAGAAGAAAACTAAGCCCAACTCTCCATCATCTCAGCTTAGGAACCAAATTTCTCAACAAGACTCCTAGAGAGCAAGAACTAAAATCAAGAATCAATGAATGGGATAGTATTCTTCACAGCAAAGGAAGCAATCAAGAACATGAACAGAGAACCTACAGAATGGGAGATAATCTTGGCCATTTACACTTCAGATAGAGCATCCATCTCCAGGATATATAAAGAATTGAAAAACTTACTTAACACCAAAAAAAAAAAAAAAAAAAAAACCAAATAACCCAATCAATAAATGGGCTAAGGAACTGAACAAACATTTTACAGAAGAAAAAATATGATCAGTCAACAAATATTTGAAAAAATGTTCAATATCTCTAGCAATTAGAGAAATACAAATTAAAACTGCACTGAGATTTCATCTCACTCCAGTCAGAATGGCAATTATCAAGAATACAAGCAATAATGAATGTTGGCAAGGATGTGGGGAGAAAGGTACACTCATATATTGCTGGTGGGACTGCAAATTGGTGCAGCCACTCTGGAAAGCAATATGGAGATTCCTCAGAGAACCTGGAATGGAACCACCATTTAATCTAGTTATCCCACTCCTCAGCATACACCCAAAGGACTATAGTGGTGTGGCCACATCAATGTCCATAGCAGCTCAATTCACAATAGCTAAGCTATGGAACCAGCCTAGATGTCTTTCAAGAGATGAATGGATAAAGAAAATGTGGTACATATATATAATGGAATCTTATTCAGCCCTAAATAAGAATGAAATTATGGCATTTGCTGATAAATGGATGGAGCTGGAAACTATTAAGTGAAATAAACTAATCCACAATACCAAAGGCCAAATGTTCTCTCTAATATATGGATGCTACTCACAATAGGCAGGGGAGAGGAAGGAGTGAAGGTTCACTGGATTCGACAAAGAGGAGTGGGGGGAAGAGAGGGGAAATGGGAATGGGAAAGATAGCAGAATGAATTGGACATAACTTTCCTATGTTAATATATGAATATATGATCAGTGTAACTCCACATCATATACAACCACAGAAATGGGAAGTTATACTCCATGTATGATATGTCAAAATATATTCTACTATCATGTATAACTAAAAAGAAAAATTTAAAAATTAAAAAAAAACTCCAGACACCTATATAAAACTTTTTTTTTTTTTGGTACTGGAGAGCACTCAACCACTGAGCTGCATCCCCAGCCCTATTTTGTATTTTTATGTAGAGACAGGGTCTCACTGAATTGCTTAGCACCTCGCCATTGCTGAGGCTGGCTTTGAACTCGCAGTTCTCCTGTCTCAGTCTCCCTAAGTGCTGAGATTACAGGCTTGCACCACCATGCCCGGTTTAAAACTTTCTATTCAACATATGCAACATAACACACTTCTCACAATGTGTCCAGAATGAACTCCTGAACCTTTCCCTAAAACCTTCTGACTTATAGTTATAGTCATCCTATTATCCTTCAATTAATCCAACAGTCCTTCAAATTTCCAAAGCCATAGAAACCATGGAGTTATCCTTGACTTCTGTTTTTAGGTATACCCTAGCCCTACACATGTTCTGTAGATATACTAGAATTTTCATAGCTTCATTGCATATAGTAGCAAAAATTTTAACTCAAATTTCCAAAAAATGGGGAATAAATTCTATATCTACATTCATACCAAGGAATACTCTACTGCAGTGGAAATGAATAAACTATGACTTTACACATCAACTTACGTGAAAAGAAATAATAATATGAAAAATAAGCTATTACTTCATAAAAATTAAAAAATTATTGGAAATTTTTATATAATACATTGTTGCAAAAACATGAGAATGATAAACACAAATTAAAGGTAATATTTATTCAAGTAAGAAGTTAGGAGATGTAGTTGAAAAATTTACACCAATACTTAAAACTATGTTAGTGATTCTCCTTCATAAATTGGGAAGATGGCTTCACATATATTTATGTTATTGTTATGCTTTATAATTCACATTGTATATATTTTTAAAAAAAAATATGTCTCGAGGCTAGGGTTGTGGCTCAGTGGTAGAGCACTTGCCTTGCATGCGTGAGGAACTAGGTTCGATCCTCAGCACCACATACAAAATACATAAATTAATAAAATAAAGGTTTAAAATAGATATATATATATATATATCTCCCTTTACTCGGTCTTAATTAAAAGTGAAAACAGGCCAGAGGTTTTCCCAGAGAAGTCATCTGTTTGGAGATAGAAATTCTTTAATTCAGGCACTGTGTTAAACATTGCTTTATTCTCGGTTGCTAAGAAAACTGTATGATATAGAATATGTAATATCCAATTATGTAAACAAGAAGAAAACTTAGTGGAGGCAAATGTTTGGAGTGAAGTTAAATGCAAATATTTTTCCCTAAGTTATGGATATTGTCTGATGTGTTTTACTGATGATCAAACTAAAATGATGATGCCCTTAACATCTAATTGTTTTATACAAAACCTGTTTTTACCCATCTGGTATGTAAAACTTTAACCTCAGTGTCTGTGCTATTGTCCAATAATTAAAAATATGTTCTAGGGAATTTCATGAATCATAAAACATGTCTATTTTAGAAAGTACTATTTTACATTTTCAGTTGTCTCTCTCTGTTTTCTCTTATTTCTGGGCAGAAGAAATAATAGTTATAACCGGAATAGTAGACCAATAAAGTTGATTCTAGCTATTTCTAATCAGTCACAATGCCAAGGTTTTCTTTCTCCACATTCATAGTGAACTTTCACCATAGTTAGTCTGGTGATGATGCTTTAGTATGAGAAATGAGATACTTGTTCTGGGACCTACCACTGCTCCCACCTCATCCCCACCATCTCCTCACTCTAGCTTAATGCTTTCTGTCACGGACTCTCCAGTCTCTAGCCCCAATGTCATCTACATTGCCCCAGCAATGCCCTTTGGTGTATGAAGCTTCACCATCCACTCTTCTGGCTTTATCTATTCCTCCCTGATTTTATCTACTTTCCTGCCACATTTAACTTCCACTGTTTTGCAAAGCTCAGAAGTCGACTCATATAACCAGAATTTGCACATGTTGTTCTTTTGACTAGAAAACCTAGAAAGGTCCTACCCATCTCTGAAGAGTCTCCTCAAATTGCATAACTTCCATGAAACCTTCCTACTCCTTCACCAGACAAAGCAAGTTGTCCCTTCTTTTGAACTCCATTACACTTTGTGTAAACTTTGGTAGCACAGTGTGAGTATTTTCTTGAATATCTAACTCTCCAACTGTCTGGGAGATATACTGCCCTTAGGTTCAGGCAAGCAGAGACCCTGCCTTGGTCCCACATCTGTGAAAAACACCTCACCTTTAGATGGCCCATTTGGAAATTTCCTAAGTCCCAGCCAGAAGGTAAAATTCTCAGAGCCCAGGTCTTGAGCCATGATCTGAACTTATATGAATGGAATGACTTCTTGAACTAGGGGAGCTCTTTGACTTCTGCTTCCCAGTATGTGGTTGATGAGTTGCTCCAAGAGCATCAGTCTTTGGCTCTGCCATAATTTGTTATATGATGACTTTAGATAAATTAACATGGAATTTGATTTTTTAATTATAAAATAAAAAGAATGAACCATAGATAATATTTGATGTATCTTTCAAATATAAGGATTCATGATGCTTTCCATTATATGTAATAGTCTCACATATCAAAAATTTCATTACTTTAATGAATGAACACTTAACTGTACTCTTAGTTCATAATAAATACTAAGAAAAGGAAAATTAAATAGCTACTGAAAATTTTTAAGTTAATGAAACAAAGATACATGGTATGGTGTGTCTCTGGAGATAAACTTTCAATGAGAAATGTCCTAGGATTCTTCCCTTAATATTAAAATAAAATAATAAAAGTATATTTTAATGATTTGTTATTAATGATTGGAAAAAATAAATTTTACTTTAAGATTAATAAAAAAGAGAGAGTTTAAGTTATATTTAGATAGATTGATAAATTGATAGATAAGATGGATTTACAGGTAGATGATATGTGGGGTAACAGTGCCTTTTACAATAGGATATAATTGACATTTCTCAGATAAGCCAATGAGTAGCACAAAAATTTTTACTTCCTCATACTTTTTTCTATAATTAATAGCAGAAGCATAAAAACAGAGGTTAAAAATGTTTATCATGATTAATATCTTCCAAAATTTTTCAGTATTATTCAACATTATTATAAAAACTGCTTTATCTTTCAGGTCTTAAATATGAGAAAGCTCTATAAATGATGAAGTCAGCCTTATCTTTTCCTTTTGGAATCATTGATTTTATTCATATTTTGAAACACTCATATGTGCTAAATAATACAGAAATATCACACCAAACCCCATTAATATAACATTTATGATTAATTTTTAGTACAAATTTTTTTAAAATAAACAATAAAACAAAAAATAAAGTGCTCATATGAATGCAATAGTAGTTATATATGTTTACTTATAGGATGTGAATAATAATGATGATTAGAAAAACACTTTTAAAGGACCATATTTCCCTGATTAGAATATTGTTGTAAAGAGTTATTAAAGTACATATCTTAGAAGAGAGATTGCAAAGGAATCTCTGTGAAGCCCTTCAAACACATCAGTGACTTCACAGGCTATATCAATGGATAGTAGGATATTAAAATAAACTCTGAAAATATCAACCAACTGAAATTTGTGCAGAACTAATGAGTTGCACTTGTCCAAGCTCCTAAGAACAAGCAGTCTATAGAAAACAGAAAACTGAGGACTTCCCACATAAAATATTAACGGATGACGTATGATATTTCTGATTACTTTTCCAGTGATCACTCACCAGAAAAATGCAAGTGCTAAATGATATTGTGATTTATAATTGAATAACACTAGTAAATTAGATGACTATATTCCATTCATAATCATAAGAAGCTATGCAGTAGCCCTGGACAATCAGGGACATGACATTGAGACATGGCTGAGTTAAAATGGAGAGTAAGTAACATTAGAACCTCACCAGAAGAGCCTCCTCACATCCTGCTGACTTAATATGTAGCTAAGTATGGAAATCTACTATCTTCAATTAAAACTTCCTGCCATAATATGCTTCTGGTTACTGCTTTGATTTTGATACCAGGACCAATGACACATTTTATTCACTTGAGTCCCAGATCCAAGATGACAACAGGAAGTTTCTTATAGAGATCTGAGGGGTTTTTTTAACTATCTAGAAATACTAAACTAATCCTAAAAGTATAAATTCAGTTTCGTATTGAAGTTGTCCAGACCTTCCTGACCTAGTCCACATGAGAGAGAGCAGTATCCAAGGAGATGCCATTCATCCATAAGCTTGTCAATCAGAGGCATGCTTTTGACTTCACTTACTTGTTCTTGGCTAGATTTTAATTGATCTCCCATAAATACAAGGCTTCCTACCTGTGTCCTTATATAGTGCCCTGGAATTCTCCATTTTCTCTAGAAACATAAAAATAAAAAAAGGAAAGAAAAACTTATTTTAAAAAAAGTTTAAGTTCCAACTACTATTCTGATATTCCCATTCTTCAGGCACCGATTTGACTACTTTCTCATTGAAAACACATTCTTGCTTGAGAATTGTCACAAGAGGGAGTCTTGTTAATCCACTCTCTTCCATTAAACGCAAGACTGGACTTACAAATGGCCCTAAAACCAAAAGTATCCTCAGTAAGTGTTTAATAATTCCTAATTGTGCTGAACCATCTACACTGCCGCATCCAAACTTACTGGTTTTGTCACTGAGTGTTAATTGTAAGGGAAGAATTTACTTTCAAGACCACAGAGCTTAATCACAAAAAATTGATTTACCTGCACTGAGCGGCTGCTGCTGCATTCTAAGACAAAGACACAATCTTAACACATTCCTTAAACATTTCTACATGTAAGGTCTGCTCTCATGACGCCACACACAAGAGTCTTTCAACTAAAGTGACAGTTTAATACCTACAAGGGTAACCCTAAAGGTTAACCCTAAAGGCACAGTACTAGTCAGAATAAAGAGTGACAGAATTACTAGTTCCTCATGTCACCCCAGAGAAATAAAAAACTCTCTGGTCTATATTTAGGGACTATTATCTCTGGATTATTTTGTCATAGAAATGACCATATTTTTCAAAAACAGTATTAGTAACTAAATACATAATTTCACTAAATCGAGCCCCTTATAGAGTATATCACAGCTTGGTTTCTCTCTAAAACCTGAAGTCTTAAAGACTTTGCAAGTTTTAACCTCCCAAAGCTCCAGAAAGGAAAATTTCACCCTCCCTAAGGAAAGGCTGAGGCAAAAATGATTTCATAGTACAGAATGTCCAACCTGTGAAGTTACCTCATCAAACGGAAAGATAAGAACCCAATCAACCTTTTAAAACAAAGGCACAATGTGAGGACTGCCTCTCCAAATCTGTTTCTCCATTGGGAGTGGCTTGGAGTTTCACCTCAGTCACCGAAGATGCAGTATGCTCACATCTTTGGAAGACCCCTGCAACTGCATCCCAGTCCATTCAACGGGTATCCACAGTTCACCAAGCTCCATACAGAAGAAAGTTGATAAGTTACACTACAGTGAGGATAAAAGCTTATTTATATCAGGTGATATCCTGGTAGGAAATGAAGAAATAGAAAATAAAATAAGCAAGAGAGTGCTCATTTACATGTACAGTATCTGCCTCTTACCCACAGCTTCACTTTCCACAGTTTCAGTTACCTATGGACAACCATAGTCCAAAAATCTTCCATGGAAAATTCAAGACATGAACAATTCATAAACTATAAATGGTACAACAGTCTGAGTAGCATAAAGAAATTATGCATGCAACCCCATCTCTTCTAGGATATGAATCATCCCTCTGCCTAACAGATCTATTTAGTGATCATCTCTGTTATCAAATCCACTCTTTTAGTATAACAGTCTTGTACATAACACTTATTTTACATAATAATAAAGCTCCAAAAGGCAAGAATAGAAATGGAAAAGAGACACCAAGGCATAAAACTTAGAAAGATAGATTAACTCTGGTACTAAGAGGCACCGCTGTAGGGTACATGGGGAAATGACACAGTATATATAGGGTTTGGTATTGTCTAAGCTTTCAGGGATCCACTCAGTTCCTGGACTGTATCATCAAAGATCAGGGGAACTACTATAGAAATAATGCTTTAGAAATGCTATAAAAAATTTTTAAAAGGAACCAAAAATATTATTCCTGGGGTGCTAAAGAGGTATTCCCCTGTAGTGAGATATTTAAGGGAGGCTACAGAGATCTAAATTTAAGATGGAGTGCTCCATATAGTCAACAAATAGAAGAATGGTAAATGCAAAATATTAGATGTTATACAGCTCCCTTTGTAAAAACTCTCTGTGTCCTTTCCTTTTCCATTTTTTACATTATAACTTTCTTAGGCCATCCTTTTTCTTTCCCTGGGTGCTAAGATATTACAATGCTAAGATAGGGAAAGTACACATGCTCCTAAATGCACTCAGAAATATGGAAAGTATAAAATGCTCCTCTCCCCTACAGCTGCAGAATAATATATATATATATATAATATTACATATTAATATATACATATATATATAAAGGAATAAATGGAAAACATTTACAATCTTATACTACTTGCAATATGTGGGAAATGTAATCTAATCCGTGCTGGGTTACTGAAACTGTCCTTGGAAGAATTATCTGTATAAAAGCATCTTTTAGGACAAATAGAATTTAACCCGTTAGGCCTCTAAATTGGCGATTCTAATTGTCAATACTCTGATTATCATACATCTCTGTAATAATATTCAGATTGGTACCCTTGTTTCCTAAAAGGTATTAAAACTGTCAGTTTTTACTTTTTTAGGCCAGAAGAGCACTTTGGGTATTCTCATTTCCATTATTTTACATATAAATGTAATAATATCATGAAAATGTTGAGTTCTTGAAATATGATAAGAAAGACAAATATCCCAAGACTACAAACTGTTGGGGATAAAAAAAAATCATTGTGGCCAGCTAGTAATATACTTGGGGCAGACACAGTCGGCATCTTTCTTGAAGTCTGGAGGCTGAACTAAAGAATATCTGTGAACTTCTCTCCCACTTTTAACTTGAATTTTCAACACCTATTTACAAAACCATGTTCAAATATAGTGTGCCAACTCCTCATGGGAATCTCCTGATTTACAGATGAGCAAATCAGGGAGCAATAGGGTTGAGCAAGAATCCAGGAATCACACATCAAAGGAAGAACAGTGAGATTCTAAGCTGCTAAGCACTCATTTCTGGGTGTGTGACCCAGCAGCGGCTTGTGAAGGAGTACAATTAATTCCATATGAGATCTTATCTACTTATTAATGTCCCAATTCTAACAGTAGGGGAAAAAAAACTCTAACATGTTACAGAAATAGACATAGTTAAAAGGAAGAGGAGCCCTTTGCTGTATTACTCATAATGAGCCTTTTTCTAAGTCACTCATAATGGCTGTCATTTGACTTTGCTTTTCTTATTTCAAATAGTATAAAGGACACATGTTTGAGTAAATGTGTATGGGTGCATGTTCAAGAGAAGAAAAATTAATAGATTTTGTTTTCATAAATAGCTTCTCTTCCTACCATTTAATTTTATGTTGTACTATAGTCAAAAAACATTATATGCTTTCCTCTTCTTACAGATTATCTCAATTTTAACTAATTATAACATTTCTAGAAACATATTGTCTTAAAGTGGACTCTGTCATTTATGTAGCATTCTTGATCCTTTCACAAAATGATATTTTGAAGGAAAAAGTATAGGCGTGGAATGAGGCAGAGCAGGAATAGGACCTCAGCCCTCAACCCAAAGTACATTTTTTACAAAGCATGAAGGAGCATTTGTTATTTTAATTTCTTCTTTCTCGTTGACCACATTGGGGACGGATAAGATATGATTAGCTAAACCATATCCATATTTCAAGGTCATGGAGAGGAAAGAGAGGAATCAATTTTCTGGCCAACTGGTAAGAAACACAGTTGTCTTCTGGTGTTATCTTGACCTTATGGCTCTAAATCATCCATTTGACAAGACACAAGGAGTGTGCCTCGGGGCTGAAGCCACAGGCATATGTAGAAACCATTATGATACCTCATGCTGTGACTGGCTGGTAGCAAAACCAAAGAAAGCACTAGGGGAACTTAGAGGAGGGAGCCATTCATTCTGGGAGTGCTGTGGGAGGCTGAGAATGACTTCAGGCTGATCCTTTCCTTATCAACCAATCCAAATTATCCTTTGTTGTACTGAATAGATTAACAGAAAAAATTACTTTTAAAACTCAATTTGCTGCATAATTGGCAAGCCAGGATCTCATCAAGATAGGACAGATTGGGGTGGTTAAACTACATCCTTTATCAGTCACTGACTACTAATTCAGGCTAGGACAGTGGGTATGACATTTGGCACCTCCAAGGTCTGGCTTTAGCCTACCTTTTGGTTTTATTTTTCACCAGTTCCTTTTCTACTGACTATACTTCAGGAAGTTGGGATGCTCTGGACTTTGCTCTCCTAGTCTATAATTTCAGTTTCTTCTCCTTAGACTGTCCTTTACCCATCTTATTTTTATCTGTCATAAATATCAGTCTCTCATTCCATACTTAATTTAAATGCTATGTCACCCATCCTTCTACCTATCTGTGATATATCGGAAACACCAAAAATCTTTGTACTTCCTTAGGAAGCAGTGGGATCGGTTTACCCACGCACTTAACAGTAGGCCAGAGAGGAGACTATGTCAATCAGTAAAATTTAGCAAATATAATATTGTGTCCATTTCAAACCTTTAAAAGAGATGGCTAGCTTCTATACTCTTCTTGGCACCATGCTCAATCAGGGAAGCCAGTTGCTACCTAGGAAGTCTGACATTCCTGCTAGCACCACACTGTGAGGAAGCCTGATCTATGTGGAGAGACCACATTAAAAGAGATACTCCTGGCCTGGCCAGCCCCCATCTGTTCTGGCCATTCTAGCTAAGACACTAGATGACTGGAGAAGCTCTTGGACAATCAGTACAGTCAAATCTTTTCCCACATTATGGATCAGCATCTACTTATCAACAAGTACATCTGGCATTTGGTTTTCTGAGATTGGCTTACTTCGCTTAGCATGATATTCTCCAACTCCATCCATTTACCTGCAAATGCCATAATTTTATTCTCTTTTATTGCTGAGTAATATTCCATTGTGTATATATACCACAGTTTCTTTATTCATTCATCTATCAAAGGGCATCTAAGTTGGTTCCACATTGTAGCTATTGTGAATTGAGCTGTTATAAACATTGAAGTGGCTGCATCACTGTAGTATGCTGTTTTTAAGTCTTCTGGGTATAGACTGAGGGGTGGGATAGCTGGGTCAAATGGTGGTTCCACTCCAAGTTTTCTAAGGAATCTCCAAACTGCTTTCCAGATTGGTTGTGTAAGGGGGGAGAGGGCATGGGGACAGTAAAGGTGGTGGAATATGATGGCCATCATAGCCCTAGCTTTATGTATGACTGCATGTATGTTGTGATTCTATATCACTTACAACCAGAGAAATGAAATGTTATCCTCCATCTGTGTACAATGAATCAAATTGCACTCTGATATCATGTATAAACCTAAATAGAACAAACAAATAAATTAAATATGGAAAAAAAAAAAGACATTGCCAACCACCACCTCACAGTAGCCTCTGGTGGAGTCCAACTAAGAGCAACCCAGGCAGCCAATACCATTATTAGCAATAAAAATAAACGACTGCATGGGGCTGGGATTATGGCGCAGTGGTAGCGTGCTCACCTGGTGCCCATAAGGCACTGGATTCAATCCTCAGCACCACATAAAAATAAAATAAAGATATTCTGTCACCTACAACTAAAAAGTAAATATTTAAAAATAAAAAAAATAAAAAAATAAACAACTGCAAAGAGTCACTGAATTTTGGAATGTCTTATTATGCAGCAACTGATAATTGAAATAACATGCAAAAAGTAGGTCTTAAAAAATTATAGAAAAAGTAAAAATATTAGTGGTTGCTAGCAGTTTGGAAGAAAGAAGGAATGAATAGAAGGAACAGAAGATTTTTATGGTGGAATACTCTGTGTGATTCTTTGATGTTAGATATATGTCATTATACATTTATCAAAACCCATAAAAAATACAGCACCAGGAGTGAACCTTAATGTAAACTATGGACTTTGGTTGATAATAGTGCATCAATGTGGGTTCAGCGGTTATGGCAAGTGTATCACTCTGGTATGAGATGCTGATCAGAGAGTCTGCATCTGCATGGAAAGGGGTATGTGAGAATTCTCAGTCCTCCCTGATCAATTTTTCTAAAACTTCTCTATAAAGAGAGCATGAACTAGGCTCCACAGCGCACTCCCGTCATCCCAGAGGCTCTGGACTAAAGCAGAAGGATCTTGAGTTCAAAGTCAGCCTCAGCAAAAGCAAGGTGCTAAGCAACTCAGTGAGACCCTATCTCTAAATAAAATACAAAATAGGGCTGGGGATGTGGCTCAGTGGTCTAGTGCCCCTGAGTTCAATCCCCGGTACCATAAAAATAAAAATAAAAAAGAGAGAAAGCATGAATATGTGTGTATGTGTGTGTGTGTGCAGCGCACGCATGTACATGTGTAATATATTTACACATTAAATGTCCTTTAGCACCAAGAGTAGTGTTTGCTTTTTTTGATATAAAAATAAAGATTTGCCTATCCTCAAGGAATTTACAGTTCAGGAAAAGCCACAAATTCATGAATAAACAAATTTTAGATACTGTAATAAAAGAATATATATGCCTACAGCAAGGCAAAAAAGACAATGTGGGTCATTCTCCATGGCACCAGTGGGTGAAAACCAGTGCTGTAAATGTCCGTGTGGTATACTTCTCCACAATCACAAATTGCCCTGTGTCCTTACAACTTTAAAATATCTTTCTTGGCATTCATTTGGTTATAACCCTGTTTACAATTATCTGAGTCTAGAAATAAATTCCTTTTTAAATACAAATCCAAGACATTCTTTATGCTGTTTTCATACATACTGGGTTTTTCAGGAATGCAAGAACTGAGTTTAAAAAAAAGAAGATTTTATTTAGAATTTGCTAAGACTTCTGAAAATTGGTCAGTGTTTTGAAAAATAAAGTCATCAGTGTCAGCATAATTTAAGTTATTGGAACACCAATGCATCATGAATAATTAGCTTCTCTATGCAGCAATTCTATATATAAATGCAAGCATAACCACTTCACTGTCTGAGTATAATTTGATAAAATACATATTGTTTTATTTTTAATTATGTTAATAAATTTAATTTACCTATACTGAAGAATTTATAGAGTTGTGGATTCTGCAATTAGTAGGAGAAGCAATTACATGGCACAAGTATTAATAAGGCATTCAAAGAGATGGATGTTGACTTCTCTCCCTGGCCTTAAAGTAGGAAATGGAAAAATACAGAGCTCTGTGTGCCAGGAACACAGAGGAGCATTGCCTTGGGGAAATAACTAGATATCAATTAAGGAAGGGGTCAGAGAAAAGATTTGGGGCCAAAGTGAATAGTGAGGTTGGTGCTTGATAAACTAGGCAGCAGCCCCCCCAAAACAAATGAGGTTTAGATGGGGGCAAACAATGGAAGGGTGAGCCCAGGGTAGTGAAAAAAGGAAAAACATGAAATTGGGAGTACTGAGAAGATAAATATCCATAGCTGTTTGCACACTGAAAAGGAATTGTGTGCAGCAAGGACTTTGGCTTGATGGATTTAGTGAGGTACACATTTTCCAAAACATTTAATCTCAATAGAGCCCTGGTGTGTGGACACACTCAAGCCTTTCTGCAGAGATTGACATAACATGATTTGATGGTCTTTCTGGAGGAGTCCAGGTGAAGGGTTGGAAAGGAGACAGCTAGTCCACAGTTCTCTCGATTCTTATTCCTCCTGTTGAAGACACACCTTTATAACTACTCAATGAAAATTCATGTAATAATATTTTAATAAACCCATTAGTAAATCAAAGAAAAGTTAATGCAGGACTTTTTATCTTGACAGAGAGTAAATCCAGTACCAAATAATGTTTTCTAGTATGTCAATGTTTTTTGGTGGTTCTGGAGATTAAACCCAGGGATTCACATACACATGGCAGCATCCAACCACTGAGCTACATCTAATATTTTCTTGATAGGGACATATTAGATACCTACTTATGCTGCTTTAGAATGCAAAGGGTAGCTTAGTCTCTGAGAACAAAGTAAAAAACTGCTCTATTTTATGCTCATAAGTTGGATTTGTTTTTTTTTTATAAGTTGGATTTGTTTTTGAGACTGAAAATATATGTGTAAAAAAATCAATTTGATAACTATGTCACCCTCAGGCATACATGGAAGGACATATAGTACAATGTGCATTTCCCATGAAATAGACCTAACATTATTCCAGTTCTCACCTCCCAAGAAACCTTGGGCATGCCAATGAACCTCTTTGTGCCTCAGTTTCTTCATCCGACCAAGAAATAAGTGTTTCTTTCAAATATAATCCCCAAGTTCAAATGAAATGATATGCTGAAAAACACCATTGCTTGGAGATTATGTTTCCAACATGTAAACTTTGTTGTGCATCCAAAAGGCTCATAACAGAACATGCTCTGTGTTTAAGCCAGGTATTGTTATTCTCATTCTACAGGAGAGGATGCAAGATTCAAAGCTGAGTAGCTTGTTCATGATGATACAGCTACTAAATGACCAAACACCTACCTTTAAACTCATTAGCTTTCTTTTATGTATCTTCATGCCTCCGAATTTCCTGCACTAAAAAAAAAAAAAAAAAAAAACAAAGAAGGGAAAATAAGGAAATCCTAAACGTCAAATTGAAATTCCATCCTCTTCTCCAAACTTACCCAGTCTTGGTGATATAAAATGAACATTAAGTGATTAGCAGTTAGAATATAAAAAGTAAAAGAAAAAACTTAAATTTAAAAATATGAACACATTATACCCTGTTTAAGTATATAATAAAAGTGATACCTCTTGTTACATCACAAAATCAAATGCTCCAGAGAAATGGCCTTTTTCAGTTTCCCAAAAAAGTCCCCAATCCCAAACCTACACAGAATCAAAGTATTTAACTGGAAGAGGCTGCAGAACACAGAGGGCTTGGTATGGTTTTTCAAAGAGTGGAGACATCTGGGTTCTAATCTCACTTATTCTCCTTTTGGGGCAATTTGGCCTATGTCAAGCCATGTGTTCTTCAAGTCTGGGACACCTACTTTGTGTCTGAAATGGACTTCACAAGCAGGTAGCAGGAACCCTTAAATACTGAAGTCTTTTGAACATCTGGAGTGCTATGCCACTGTCAAGGACAGTGTTGTCAAATTAGTGTTTACTGTCCTGAGGTCATAAGGTAGTGTTCTACCTCCAAGGACTCATAAAAAGCATGCTTCCTCACATTGGAAAGGAAAATAAGAGGAAAAGGTATGATCTGCTTTGGTACCTGAATTTATTATCCTGACCCTACTGAAGGTAAACAGGGTATTTGGGCTCCTTACACTCCCCACTTCTGTCTCCCCAGCACCCTTCAGAAACATGACTTCATTTAGTTCACTTGGATGCCTTTATACTAACCTTAAGGGACCATACAGAGACTCTGTAAAAAGCTTTTGGATTGATGGTAAAAGTTGAGCTGAACATAAAAAAAAATACCCCGAGTCATTACTTATTTAATGCCCACTGGACATTGTTCTCCATTGAGCAGTTTACCTTGAGAAGCTGCCAGAGTTTACCTTACCAAAAAGGGATCCTCAGCCCGGCACAGTGGCCCACACCTGTAATCCCAGCACTTTGGGAAGCCAAGACAGGAGAATTGCGAGTTCAAAGCCAGCCTCAGCAATGGTGAGGTGCTAAGCAACTCAGTGAGACCCTGTTGTTAAATAAAACACAAAATATGGCTGGGGATGTGGCTCAGTGGTCGAGTATCACTGATTCCAATCCCAAGTACCCAAAAAAAAGTAAGGAGGATTTTCTGGGTCGAGGCCAAATCAACATTTGTCCTCACAAAAGCCTGTCTCGAATGTATTATATCACCGATTTCCAAGGAAAGTTACAGCTCTTTATTTTAGAATTAGTCATGGCAGAATTTTGAAAACTCTTATGTGTATTCTTGCTCAGTGGAATTTAATGTCACTGAGTTTGGTTATATTTAGTTTACAGTCCACTTTTCTTAAACAATATTTTATTTTCTTCCTTTTCATTGTTTTTATTCTTTTACGACAAATTATATATATTTTAATAGTAACAGTTTTAATATTTTTCATATTGTTGGTAATGCGATTAATATAATTTTAAATAGTGTTACCAAAAGTTTGGATGGGCATCAGTTTATCCTTGATGCCCATCCAATAATGACACAGTTTTGAAAAAAGAAATAGAAAACTCTCTGGAAACCTGTCTTGCAATTTCTTTAAAAATTACACATAAATCTACCTTATGACTCTGTAGGAAATGAAGGCATATGTCCACCAAATACTCTGTACAGAAACATTCATATCAACTTTGTTAATTAGAACCATCATCAGAAAATAAACCGTATATTCATACAACAGGAAACTATTCAGCAATGGAAAAGAATGGATGATTAAGACCTGTAACAAGATGGATGAATCTTTTCAAAGTAATAGTTTATGATTTTTTGTTTTAGAATGTGAAGTTTCTTTATTATTTTGTTTTTCCTTCTACCACTGAAATAATCAGGACACAAAAAAGTATTTAATAGCCCCCCTTATCTTTAAAGGATACATTCTAAGACCCCCAGTGAACACTTCAAACAGCCGATAGCACCAAACTCTATATTTTCTATGTTTGACCTTACACATATATAACTTTAAAAAAGTTTCATTTATAGAGTAGATATTGTAAGAGATAAAAAATAACTAATGATAACAAAGAGCTTTGTGTTAAGTAAAATAAGGTTTACTTAAATACAAGTCCTGTTGATCTGGTAGCCAAGATGACTAATGGGTGGGGAGCATATACAGTGTGGATACAATGGACAAAGGCAGGACTCACACCCCAGTCAGGTTGCTACTCAGAAGTGCATACAAGCTAAAACTCAGTAATTGTTTATTTAGGGAAATTTTCTATTTAATATTTTCAGACTGAAGTTGACAGCAGGTAACTGAAACATCAGAAAGCAAAACCCCAGGCAAAGGAGGTGGAGACTACTGTACAATGTAGTGTTCCATTTATATAAAATTCTAAAATATGCCGAATTAACCTAAGCTTATTGAAATCAAATGAATGTGTTCCTCCCTGGTGTGTATAGGTGACTGAAGAGAAGGAGGAGACTGTTGGGTTCCTCTCTCCATTTTTGGACTTGCCAGAAGTTTATAATATTTTTATATTGGAGAGAAAAGTGGATGAGTCTTTTCATACTAGTAGACTTATATATTTGTTTATTTTTGTGTGTGAAAGGTCTTCTTTTTTGTTTTTTTCCTTCTACTATTTTTGGCTTATCCTACTAGTCATTTCTGTTAGATTCATTTTTTTATCATTTTAAATGTATTATTCTAATGTTTTACATTTTCCTTCTAGTACCACGTTAGGTAGCAGTTCCTATAGCTTATTCTTTATGGTAACTTGCTTCTAAATACTTTGAAATTTCAGTTCAGTTTCTTCAATTAACCGGAAGTTACTCAAAAGGATTATTGTTGTTATTTTTTTATTAGTTTAACTTTCTGATATTCTTGGTTACCATTTTAAGTTTTACTATATTGTAATCAAATTTGGCCTGAATTACTCCTAGTCCCCATCCCCCTACTTTGGGGTTTGACAAATCTTCCTTCTATACATGTTCCATAGGTGTTTGAACTAATATGTCATCTGCATATTTATACAAGTTAAATAACTCTCCTTTTCATTGTACATTTAAACAGTATTGTCCATTTTCATTATATGTTGTTTGATCCATAAAAGTTTGTGTCTATCTTATTTGCAGATAGTATGCTTTATTTTTTTTTTTTAATTTTTTTTTTTTTTTTTGGTACCAGGGATTGAACTCAGGGGCACTCGACCACTGAGCCACATCCCCAGCCCTATTTTGTGTTTTTATGTAGAGACAGGGTCTCACTGAGTTGCTTAACGCCTCGCCATTGCTGAGGCTGGCTTTGAACTCGCAATCCTCCTGTCTCAGCCTCCCTAAGTGCTGGGATTACAAGCGTGAACCACCGCGCCCGGCTGATAGTATGCTTTATTGATATAAAATATGCCTATTTGCTTCCTTTAATTCAGTGTGGGAATAGAAATCATTTAAAGTCATACAGATTAAGAGGATTACAACTAAATTGACTTCATAACATTGTTATTTGACTGCCTGCATTAACATGACTTTACAATTCCAGGTATTCAAAAGAGCTTGCATAAGCGTGTTATTCCAGTAACTTAATCTCAAACACAACTGTGTCTTTGGAAAACACGTAGCAAGGATAACCTTGCACAATTTCCTACATGCAGTAAATATCAAGAAAGAAATCTACAGGACTGAGCTTTATTCCTAAAGTTATAGAGTTGGAAACTAAATTTCAAAGATGATTCTCATTTCATATTTTATAAAATTAACAGTTATGGAAGACAAGACATTATTAGACTTTAGTCTGTTGGATTCTCCAGCACCAACAATTTCAGTTAATGATGGACTACATAAATGGCAATGACCCCATCATATTATATCATCTAGTGATGTTGTAGTTTCTTAGTTTGCATAAACATCCTCTATTATGTTTGCAAGACCATGAAATTACCTGAGGGCACACTCGTCAGAATGCATGCCTGACTTGTCCTACCAGTTATTGAAAGAGAGGTTCTCAAGATTTTGGCCCAAATTCTAGTCACTGACTGCTTTGAATAATAATGGGTCTCTTCTACAAGGTCTCCTCTAGATCACTTATGCTGGGGATTGCCCAGGGAGTTTTTTTAATTTATAATTGACTCTGCACTATGGTTTTTCAGAGTTCTTGTGATAAAAATAGTTCTCAGTTTTGCATCTAGCTTCTTCTAACCTGGTCTGTGTCTATTTCAGATTACAATTTCCTTTGTCAATCTGATCCTGCCTGCTTTTCATAATTAAAAAAGTTATGCAAGAGCTAAGGGTGTAATTCCATGATAAAATATGCAGTTAGCCCTGGGTCTATTCCCCAGAACTAAAAAAATTAAAATAATAACAATAAATATAAAATATCTGGTAGACTCATTAAATTCTTTTACTGTTTAGTACTTTTATATAATTTGTACACATACACGTATACACACACGTATACCTTGAAGTCTGAAAGTCAAGATACAGAACTAAGCAGGCATCAAAAAAATAACTAAGCTGAGAATAGAAAGCCATGGTTGAGAGCTACTGATGGCACCGGTTTTGGAAAACATCAATGTCCACACAGGGTTCTTACCACCCACATCAACAACTGTGTGAATAGACCAGAGTGATTAGCAGAGATGGACTGACAGTCGATTCCAAGATTATTCATCTGCTCAAACCCTTATTTGAAAATAAATCTTTTCCTGTTCACCTAGTCATATAAGTTAAGAGAATTTAAATTCATAGATAAATATTGTCGATTAAAATGACATTAGAATTGTCTCTGAAGGTTAAATCACGAAAAGCAACTTAAATTCATCAGTAGTAATTTCTGAAATGACCAAGAAATAAAAATTACATTCATCCACTACTGTTGCCTAATTCAGTTAAGAATGTCAGTTTACTTTAGTGATCATATTATCTAAAACAATGCTATTCAGGCTGCTGCCCAAGACTGATTTTTCTGAAGGTTTGTGAAATTTTATCCACTTTTTCCAAGTGCTTTCGTTTTCTGAAATTTCACATCTCTGACATTTCCTTGTCAGTTGCTTGTGATTCCTATTTAAACACACCAGAAACCTTTAGTCGAGACCCAGCCAGGTCCAAAAGGATGAAGTTGGCCCTGCCTCTCAACTCATCCACCTCATCCACAATCACCATTGATGGCTAAAGGTCTTTGAGTGACCAGCTGTCATCACACAGCTGCCAGAGCAGCTCAGTTTTCTGATGATGCGGAGGAAAATTCTACAGGCTGAAAAATCTCAACTCATGCAAATAAAATCTGTAATGAAGTGAAACTGGACCTTAATGTGTGTCAGGTCCTTTGTCTCACGCACACATATAATTGCTTATTTTTATGATTGACTATAGTAATAGAGCAATATCTAGAATGAATAAGGAATATGTATTAATCCATTTGATTTTTTAAGTATAACCAAAGGAGCTTTAGAGTTTAATATTCTTTATGCATTACATTTAAGTAATTTCTTTTATCATATTTGCTTAACTATTTAGAGGAGGGATTAAAGAACGTATTTTAGAGCCATTATATGTGGTTCTGCTCCCAGCTTTTTCTGAAATCATTAGATAGCTTTCATTAGGTCTCCAAAGAGGGTTTCACTGGCTCATTTGAGAAGGCAAACTTTATACAGCATCAGCCAGGGCCTACTGAACAAGCCGGATTTTCTTCCTCACTACTGTCCCCTCTGTCACATTCTTCACACTTCCTCTCCCAAATCTTGCCTGTCATCACATCCTCCTTCTTCCCCACCCTTGGCCTCTAAAGAATATTCTATAGACCAAGAACTGTAGTTGCTCCCATGATTTCCTTTCTGTTTACTGATTTTTACCTACATTGTTACTTACTTTTACTTTCTATTGAAAATAAAACAGCAACAGTAAAAAATTTTCTTCATTATCTTGAACGAATCAAGCTGCTGTACTAGGGTAGATTTCATTAATCTTGCAGCATGGGTGGAATCCAAAGTTATTTCTATTCAGCCTCATCCAAATATAAAGAAAGGAAGCTCTTTGAAGAACCCGATTGACTTTGTTCGATGTTTATGATTATTCTGCAACAGTGCAAAGGAGGTTATGCAAATGGGAATATTAGTATATGTAAACAGAGAAAAGTTCAGCAACATGGCAAACCCAAACTATGAACTTAAAATTTCTAGACTTAAGTAATAGACATGGTGACCACTATTCAATACTGATTTCGAAAGCAGATGATTTATCTTTAATAATAATTTTCAATCTCATATAGGTAAGCAATAAAATTTGAATATTGGCTAGTTTCTGCCTGTGTCTGACCCAAGAAGAGCTGGTGTCAGTACTTAGGGTATAGAATCATTTACATAAGTATTTGATGTGTCAAGAAAAACTCTTCCCACCAAAGATCGATTCTATACACAGGGACACAAAGTTAAATTTAACCTGTTGAATACTAATTCCTTTGGATGAAGCATCAGCCTCTATACAGAATGTTTATGTTCTCTGACTGTAATGAACAAGGTCCTGAGATTCAAACATTATACACCAAGCACCAACTTTAGAACTTAGTAATAAATGGCAATTACTTAAAATTATTCAAATTGTCTTATTTCCACCACTTCCAAGTATTAAAACATTTTATAAAAGCTCTATATTTTTATTTGTTCTTTCTATTTAACATTACTGTAGAGTATATTTTGGCATATCATACATACATAGAGTATAACTTCTTCTAATTAGTATCCCATTCTTGTGGTTGTACATGATGTGTAGTTACACTGGTTATGTATTCATAGGAAAGTTACATGAGATTCATTCTACTGTCATTCCTATTCCCATCTCCTTTCCCTTCCCTCATTCCCCTTTGTGTAATCCAATGAACTTCTATTTTTCCTCTCTCCATTCTCTCTTGTTATGGGTTAGCATCCACATATCAGAGAGAACATTTGGCCTTTGGTTTTTGGGGAACTGGCTAAGACTTTGATACTGATAACTAATAGATATTCCAAAGGAACAAAATATAAACTTTTTCAAAAACAACAAATTATATTTGCAAATTAGCATGTTAAAACTAATAGCATATTAGTTTATAGAAGAAACATGGCTTCTGGAATCATTAGTTGTTATAGTTTAGATATTAGGCGTCCCCAAAAGCTCATGTGTAAAAACAATGCACGAAAGTTTAGAGAAATTGTGATCCAAACCTATTCAAGGTGACTGTCTGCTAAAATACAAATATCAACTTCTCCAAAGTAATGTAACAAGACTAAGTCTATGACATACTATCACAATGTTCAAGATACAATCTGAAAGTTCAACATTCAAATAAGCAGGGAAGTGTGACCAATCTCAAGAGAAAATATAATTAATACATTCCAAGATGATTCAATTGTTGGAATGACAAGTTTTTAAAGAAGCTGTTATTCTTATGATTTGAGAGGTAAATGCTTGAAGTTAATGGAAAATAAGAGAGATAAGCAGAGACATATAAAGTATAAAAAAAGAACCAAATGGAAATTTTAAAACTGAAAAGTGCTATATCTGAAATAATAATTCACAAAGTGTGTTCAATAACAGAGATTCTTCTTTGACAGAAGAATCAGTTAACTTGAGGATAGATCAGATAAAATTACCCAATCTTAGAAAGAGGAAATACACTGTAAAATTTTTTAAAAGGATTTATGGGGCAATATTGAAAGGTTTAATGTATATGCTATTAATGTCACAGAAGAAAAGATTGGGGAAACATATATTTGAAACACTAATGGGAAAAAATTTCCCAAAGTTGATGAGAAATGACAATTTATAGCCAAGAATCTCAGGAAATATCAAACAGAATAAATTCAAAGAAACTTATGCATTGTCCCATTATAAATCAAAAATAAAAACATTGAAAACAACTGGAGAAAATATTATATTGCATGCCATGAACAATAATTGGAATAGCTGTGGACTTCTCATCAGAAACTATGGAAAGAATAGGATAAAATATCTTTAAAGTGATAAAAGAGAAAAACTATCAACTCAGAATTTTTATAATGCTATATCCAGTGAAAATATTTTATTAGCAATAATGAAATGAAGCTATTCTCAGATGAGGGAAAACTAAAATTTGTCACCAGCAGATCTGCTCTACAAAAATTGCCTATGATACTTATTTAGATCAAAGAGCTAGGACACCAGAGACAATTTTGACCTTTAGGGAGAAAGAAAATGCAATAGAAATGATATAATATTTTAAACTTAAAATATATTTTAAACTTAAAATATATTTTCAGTTTCCTTAAAATACATGTAACTATTAAGAGTTAACCCTATAACATTATTTGGTAGGATTACCAATGCATACAGATGAGAGGGACATATTTATATGAACATTAATTATCAAAAAAAGGAAGAAGATAAATTAGAAAAATTTTGAATATATTAACAAAATTGAATTTAATAGCTTCACAAAAAACAGCTCTGGGCTCCAAGAAATGCAAGGTTGGTATTTCATTTGAAAGTCAATCAATGTATCTCATTACATTAACGCAGTAAAAGAAAAATTGCATAATTTTCTTTTTCAATAGTTGCAGGAAAAAGTCTTTGAAAAATCTTATAAAAATCAAAAAAGTAGTTTACCTATTCTGCATAAAGATACTAGGGAAATAAAGATAAATAAAGACCTTCAGAATACATCATCTTTAATAAGAAAATATAAAAAATTTGTCCTCAGTGATTGGAAGGAAGCAAAAATGTCTGCTATCAGCATTTTTCTATCAAACATTGTATTAGAGATCTTTGACAGACAAGGGAAAGCAGAAGGAAAGGAATGGTAAAGTAAAGGAGAAACAGCACAAAGGCTGATTAAATAAATTCCAAATGGTGTAAAAATATTAGCAAATAAAATCTATCAAGATTCCAAATGGTAATTTTTCACAAAATATTTTCAATTTATTACAGGAATGCAAATTAGTATCTCATTTGAAAGTCAATATAGTTCATTAACATCAGCACAATAAGCTATCATTATAAGAACCAGACATAAATAAGAATACCTAGAAAACCCAAAAGAATCTATAGTCAAATTATGAAAATTGATGAATATTTCAGGATTGTAGGATACATTAATGTACAATATACATATGATTGTCTTCAGATAGCAGGAACAAAGTGTAAGAAAAATAAAACTTTAACATTTTATTTACAATAGAATAAAATACATGTAAACAATTATTGAGATAAATTAAAGAAGATTTAGGCTGCCTTCAGAATCTGGAAAGACACAAATTATAAAATTATTAGTTTCTCTCCAAATTCCTTCATAGATTAAGTCCAACCCTAATCAAAGTTGGGAAGAGTTTTTTGTGGAAACAGACAAGTTGATTCAAAATTTATTTCCAAATGTTAAAGTCTGAGAATATCTAAAACAATCTTGAAGAACAATGTTAGGAGATGTATTCTACTAGATATGATGACATATTGCAAAGCTATATTACTAATAGCCATGTATTATTATTACTATTTAATTTTTGTTTTAGTACTGGGGATTTAACCCAGGGGGGTACTTTACCATTGAGTTACATCTCAAGCTCTTTTTATTTTTATTTTGAGACAGAGTTTCAATAAATTGCTGGAGCTAGCCTCGAACTTGGAATTTTGTTGCCTCCTCTTCCTAAATCATTGGAATTATAGGTGTGCGTCAGAGTACCAGGCAGCCACAGATTATTATAACAACAAAGACAAATGGAAAAATTGTACAAAACAGAATCTGAAACAAAACTATGTAGGAAACATTGATTTATGACAAAGATGGAGGGCAGAACAGTGGGGAAAAGTTCATCTTTATCCAATAACAGGGTCAACTTTTTTCCAATCAGACAAAAAAGAATCATAACCCTTATTTCACACGCCCAACAATCATTTCTTTTTTTAAATATATTTATTATAATTAGGCATATATGACAGTAGAATGCATTTGATTCATGTACATAAACGCAGCACAATTTAAATCCTTTGTGTAGAGACTGAGGTGTGGGATAGCCGGGTTAAATGGTGGTTCCATTCTAAGTTTTCTAAGGAATCTCCATACTGCTTTCCAGATTGGCTGCACCAATTTGCAGTCCTACCAGCAATGTATGAGTGTGCCTTTTCCCCCACATATTGGGGGGAACACTTACTGTTGAACACTTATTGTGAACACTTATTGTTGTTTGTATTCTTGATAACACTTAATGTTGTTTGTATTCTTGATAACTGCCATTCTGACTGGTGTGAGATGAAATCCTAGAGTAGTTTTGATTTGCATTTCTCTCGTTGCTAGAGATGTTGAACATTTTTTCATATATTTGCTGATCAATTGTATATCTTCTTCTGAGAAGTGTCTGTTTAATTCCTTAGCCCATTTATTGATTGGGTTGTTTGTTTTTTTGATGTAAAGCTTTTTGAGTACTTTTTATATCCTGGAGATTAGCGCTCTATCTGACGTGTGTGTGAGAAAAATTTGCTCCCAAAATGTAGGCTCTCTTTTCACCTCATTGATTGTTTCTTTTGCTGAGAAACTTTTTAGTTTGAACCCATCCCATTTATTGATTCTTGATTTTATTTCTTGTGCTTTAGGGCTCTTGTTAAGGAAGTCAGGGCCTAATCCAACATGATGAAGATTTGAGCCTACTTTTTCCTCTATTAGCGCAGGGTCTCTGGTGTAATTGCTAGGTCCTTGATCCACTTCTTTTTTTTTTTTTTTAGTTGTTAGTGGATCTTTATTCATTTATTATTTATATTTGGTGCTGAGGATTGAACCCAGTGCCTCATGCATGCTAGGCAAGCGCTCTACCACTGAGCTATAGCCCCAGCCCCTTGATCCACTTCTTGACAGTTATTTCTAATAAGTATGTGAGTCTAACTGTGAAAGATAAACCTATAATACTTCCAGTAAATAATATAAAAATGTCTCTATGAGAGTCATAACTCAAACTACATAACCACACATAAACCTCTGTGCCTCAAAATATACTCAAAAGACACAGAAAAGGCAAAACACAAACAAATATTTTTGCAACATTTAGGACCAAAGGATTCATATCCAGAACATATGAAGAACTCCTTCAGCCCAGTGGTGGTGTTGCATTTCTGTAATCCCAGCAATTTGAGAGGCTAAAGAAGGAGCATCCCAAGTATGAGGCCAGCCTCAGCAATTTAGCAAAGACTTCAGCAGCTTAGTGAGACCCATTCTCAAAAAAAAAAAAAAAAGTAAAAAGGACTGGGGATGTAGCTCATTGGTAGAGCACCCCGGGGTTTAATCCCCAGTACCAAAAAAAAAAAGAGAGAGAGAGCGAGCGAGAGAAAGAATTTCTTCAAAAAAAAATAAGAGAAAGTGTACACATATACATACAAACACACACACACAGAGATAATGAACAAGAGACTTAAAAGGCTTTTTATATTCTACTCAAAAGCCAATAAACATTTTTTAAAAACTACTCAATTGACTTAGTAATTTTAAAAATTCAAAATAAAATCACAAGTTAGCCTCAAATGAAAAAATCTATAATGCCAATGTTGTTGAAAATATGAAACTATATTAGAATTCCCATTACATCATGCTTAGGAATAATTACTATAACCACTTTGGAAAACAATTTGGTATTATCCAATAAAATATATCCAATATACATACTTGATATATCACTCCTAGGCATATAACTAACAGCAATTTTGCACCAAAAGATAAATATAAGAAGGTTCACAACTCTTTCTGTAAGGACTGCAACAAGCAAGCTAAATGTTGAGAATGGCAAAGGGGAAAGATTCATTTGTACAATGAGATTCATTTTATGCAGTAGGAATGAACAAACTCAACCACATGCTGCCATGTAGATGAATCTCACAAAAATAATACTCAGGAAGAGATGTCAGAGAAGGGCTGTCTACATAGTTTGAGAATTCCAGTGCAAAATGAAAATGTGGGACCCCTGCTCAGAAGCAGGGGTAAAGTACCTCTCAAGGAGCATATAGACCTTCTCCATGTCTTCCACTGTCTCTCTCTTACTGTGTGATTTTCAGTGACTGTTGAATGTCGCTCTAAGAAAAAACACTTTTAATTTATTAGCATAAATTTTACCATTCACCTTTATATTGTGTAATGCTAGAAACTGTGAGAAAGAAAAGGAATAAACGAGGGAGGCAGGAAATGGGGAGGGAGGAAACATATTTGCTACCATTGAGGCAGCACTTACTGCAGCTCTTACTGTGAAAGTTGGTGATTGAGGGAAGACGTAAGCATTTATCTTGCTTTTTAAAAATGAATTATACTGTAAGTTGGTGATTGAAAACTCTTATTTTATAGAAGAATGCATAGCAAATTAAGAAGAAACAATAGTTTTTAAAGTAGTTTTTAAAAATAATTCAGTCCAGGATCATCCATGGATAGACCCCATGAGATGAACAGCTGTTAGAACACAAAATTCACATCATGCTGGTCTCACCCTTCAGATTGACTGCTGACTGTGAGAGGGAAGGCTTAACCTTTACAAGAAAGATGTCTTGTGATTACCACCTTAACTGAATGATCAAAGCAAGTGTCACTAATAGCAATGCTTTATATCTACCAATGTGCTATAGCTTCATGTGAAAATACTTTTTCTAAAAATGATTACTCGAATCTAATCAAGCCTTTATGTCTTATCTACAGTCTATAGGAAATGCAGGGGATAAAAAAACAAATGAAAGGACATGATAGGAAACAAACAGATAAACTCAAAAGCAGATTTTCTACAAGGCAGTGAGTCTAGTTTCTCCAATAATCCAACACCATGAAAGATAAAACTATACAAAAGTTATTCTAGAATAATGGGACACAGCTCAAACTTTGTACTCAAAATATGTACCAAGTGTTAAAAAATATATGAGAATTGTTGTGAATTTTCTAGGTGCAATAATAGTATTTTACATAAGTGAGAGAATTTCTTTAATTTTAGTAGATGTGTGCTGAACTGTTTAGGGGTGTAATTTTCTCTGAAATGATTCTATAAATAGGCTAAAATGTTGACAACTGTTGTATCTCATTGGAGGGCATAAGGCTGCTCACTCGACAAATCTTTCAACTTCTTAGGGTGTCAGAAAATGTTTATACTGAAAGTCAAAGTCTTATATTTGTAGTTTACTAACTTTCTTTGTAAAAGCTAAAATTATTCAAGCAGGGAGCAGCTGAACTGTCCTGATTAAGCAGGTCAGTTAAAATCACCCGCTGGGTAAATCATTTCTCATAGTGACAAAAAGGACAGGAATGGCAATAGAGCACTAATTAGGTGATGAGAAAAGGGCAGAGGAAAGAAAGTTAGCCAAGAGAACTTACTATGAATGCTTATTAAGGCAGCCTATGTAAAGATCCTACTAAGCCTCCTTAGACAGGAGACTTCTAGTTACTAGGTGGCAACGTCATTAAATCAGTAATGTTTACCATAAAGCATTGAGCCAAAGTGTCCATCTCTCATAAACAGATACAAAGAGAAGGCATAGCCTCAAGTGGTCTTTCTTTATAAAAGGCATGTACTTTTAAAATCTAGTGGAATTGCCCTTTACAAAACAGTTTTAAACTTGATTAATTTTCTTAGGTAAAATAGCTCAAATTAGATGTTTTTTATTTGCTTATTATTTGAAACACATTTCACTTTCAGAAAATAGCCTACTAAATGAATGCATGTTTTAATTATGTACTGTTTAAAGCATAATTAGATAGTATGAGTTTTAATTAGGTACTGAGTTATTTTCATGCTTTTGTTTACTGTTGGGTATGTGCGGGTGTTTATGATTTGAAAGACCTGATTCTCTCTTAATTAGTTTCCACCCATTCTGAGCTTTCTTTGAAATAATAAGCCCCATCATCTATTGTGTACAATTAAATATGTATCATTTTCTATGAGACAAAGATTTTCTAAGGAAGTGAAGTGGTGAACTTAATAAAATAGCATTTTCCCCAGGTTTCTTTGTTTTCTTTAGCTATGAATAGATGCTTGAGTTAAAGTTTTATCAATTTTGACCAGCGTCATAATGCCTAAATATTATTTACATTAAAAAATAAGAACCAATAAAGTTCATTGAGAACATATTATAAAAATATTTTAGTCTTCTTGATATTTAATAATAAGCATTTCTTAAAGAATTGTTTTCTTAGCATTAACCTACTTTCTAAATTAAATTAAAGATTTTAATGCAAATAACCAATGTCTCCTCCTTGTTATATTCAGCAAAAAGTATTATCTTTATAGGCAATCAGAATCTACCCAATGCTATCAATCACCCTTTAGGAAAGGTAATTAAAAGGAGGAAAGGTAACCACTAAGTCCTGAATGATAGCTGTGTACCAGGTCCTCTTATGTTCATAATTTCACTAAATTCTGTTGACTACCCTACTAGGTATCTATTATTTTCTGCACTTTACAAATTGCTTAAACTGAGATTAACATATATTTAAGATCTATCTTCTTAAAAACAATCATCTTCTTGCCAAATACCAATCATCATTAGAACTTAAAATTTAGAAAGGAAACTGAGGACATGCTACATCTACGAGTAACCACATATTTGGATCCATATAATGTGAAGTATACAGTTCTTATTGCTGCTAAGAAACCATGAGATGAAGTGAGGCATCAAAACAGATGCTTTTCATCCTGCCTTGAATATTAGAGAGACCAGGCACATAAAACTACAGGAATGTTGTCTCATTATCTCAAACTGTAAGAAAAACATTAACAGTGAACTCCATTTCATTTACTTTTTCAGAAGTTGAAATAATCACATATTCTAAATAAACATATTCCTATCATATCTGTTCAATCAAAATAGGAATACCTACAACATGTCAATAACCAATGGGAAATTAATTGTATCCCATCTCCAACATGACCACTGACCTTCCTCTTACCCAAAAACTGTATTAGACCTTTCTGTTTTGAGTGGTAGTACCAGAACTAACCCAGAAACAATCATTTTTTTAGGCTGATCTTTCCCCATTACATGACTTTACACTCCATACAGCACTATTGATATAGTTAATAGTAGATATAATTTTAAAGACAAACATTAAGCCCAAGAACAATATGGAAGTAGTTGTCTCCTATCAAAAAGTCATAGTATTCTATATTTTGAAATTTGTTACATTTGAATATTGTTAACTCATAGATCTAACATTAGGATTTGTCACAGATTTCTATAACATAGTTGCTGCTTTTATGCCTGATGTAAGTTGTTTGGAACCCAGCTGGACCACTTACCTTTGGTCTGGTTTAAAGCTCCCCTCCAAGTGTGTGTGGTTTTTCACCATAACCACAAAATTTTTTTCTCATCTCACTAACCCAAAACCTAGCACAGCCTGCAGTGCTAACCATGAAAAAGACCTGATGATCAATACACATCATTTACGTCTCCCCTTTATGTGTGTTCTCTTTAAACCAGACAATCCACAGTTCCCATAGGAATAACTCCATGGATTTTTTAAAGGTCATTTTTAGTTTGTGTTATAATTGTACATAATCGTGAGCTTCCTTGTGACATATCCATACATGCACATGATCTGATTTGATCAACTTCCTTCTCCAGTACCTCCCATGGATCTTAAAGGCATAGTCCCTTCCACAGGTACTCATTCACTCTATGCCCAACCCCTCTCCCTTGGCTCCTCACCTTTCTCTCTCCCCTACTCCCTTCCTGGGTCTCCACAAACTGGTTGGACACACTGTGATCTCTGCACTTCCTACTGGCCCTCATGAGCTCCTCTTTTCACTCTGAGATCTGAGACTAATAAACTACTTCTGTTATTTCATGGGGTTTAGTGTGCTCTCTTCTCTGTGCCTTACCTGTTCAAATGAGGATATTTGATCTTCAATTATTCCGTTTGGTATGAAACTAACTCTCCTCCCATTTGGGGCAATCCTAGAGTGTGGTTATATCCATAGGAATTAAGTTGACCTAGGTCAGACGAGAACCACAATGTGACTGCCCATGGAAACAGTGTTTTTGAGAGGAACATCGGGCCTCGGGTCTACATTTAGGCATTGGGCCATCTGCCAGGAAAGACCCACAATAAATATCCACAACCATCTCCTCCAGAGCCCTGTCAACGCAGGGCCACTATTTAGACAGCAATCTAAAGACCAAAATTGTTACTTAAAAAAACACAAAAGAATTAAATAAGAATAGATACAAGAAAGCTGTCAATACCAGACTTACTATAGGTTCTTGCAAGGGATAACCCCCTGAAAATGTTCATATCCTAATTCCTGGAATTTGTGAATGTTACCTTATCTAGTAAAAAAAAAAAAAAAAAGATCTTTTCAGATGTAGTTAGAGATCTTGAGACAAAGAGATCATCTTGGATTATCTGGTTATCTGGTTGGGTCCTAAATCCAGTCGAAATTGTCTTTATAAGAAATAGGAAAGTTTGATAAACAGAAAAGAAGTAGGCAAAATGAAGATGGAGTAATGTGGCCATAAGCCAAGGACAGCAAGGGGCTCCTGGACCATCAGAAGCTAGAAGTAAGCCAGAATTTTCCCCTAGCACTTCATTTCAGACATCTGGCCTTAAGAACTCTAAAAGAATAAATTTCTGTTGTTCTATGTCACCAATTTGTAATTCTTTATGGCAATCACAGGAAACTGATATAGTTCTCATATGGTAGTTATTATTAATCAGATCAAAGTCACTGCTATGCTTTTTGTTAGTTTAATTCAATGGTGCTCAATCTTCGATGCACATTAAAATCACCTGGGAAGCTCTTAAAACATGGATACTCAGTCCCCATTTCCTGAGTTTCCTGTTTATTTGTTAGGACTTAGTGGATACACAGCTTAGTAATCTTTAAAATCTCCCAGGTAAAATAATATGGGGTAAATATTGAGACCCACAGTTATCATTGATTATTCACAATCTATCTGCTCCTTTAGATTTTATGCTCTATTAAGACAGGAACTATGTCTGAACACAGCACCTGACATATGGTATTATATTTGTTGAAAATGAGTGAGAGGCTGAGGATATAGCTCAATTGGTAGAGTGCTAGCCTTGCATGCACAAAGCCCTGGATTCTAATCCCCAGCACCATCAAAATAAAGAAAGAAAGAATGAGAACCTAACCCTCTAATACAAATGTAAAATGTGATGTAACACAGCTCCTACTCTCAAGCAGTTCACGGTCATGGTAAGAGGGGGAGGAGGGCAGGTTGGGGTAGAGAAGAGAGACTGTATGGGAATGGTAACAATCGTATCAATAGAATTACAGTCAGCTCAAATAATAGACCCTCACACAGTAGCTTGAAAAAGTAGAAGTCTGTCTCACACATAAAATAAATCCAAAGAAATCTTATAGTAGAACAGAATGGGTACATTTTTAAAATTGTCAAGAGTTTAAAGTCTGAGCTTCTTGACAATTTTTAAAATTGTCAAGAGTCTGAGCTTCCTTCTTAATTCCTCCCCCTTTCCTTAGCATACACCTGCAATCCATTGCCCAGTTTGGCTGCCTGAGTTCCAGAGATGACAAGCAAATTTCAGAACAGGCAGGGATGAAAAGGAATAATCACCCTCCCATTAAGTGCCCTTGATAGGTGACATTTCCACTTGCATGCCAATGGCCAGAATGTGATCCTCAGGAAAGGCTGAGAATGCCACTTATGTGTAGTTAAAAAATGAGTATTCAATACTTATCAAAGAGAAGAGGGGAAAGGTATATTAAGGAACGAACTACTATCTCTGTCATAAGAATTAACTCTAATAGAACAAAAATACTGGGCTATAATAAAAGTCCATACCGCTTTTGTAGTACAGAGGAGGGAACTACAATTGCAATTAGAAGCATCAGGAAAAGTGTCATTGAAAAGGTATCATTTGAGCCAGGTCATAAAAGATAAGACAACCAAAAAGTAATATGACCAAAAAGGTATTCTGAGCAGAGGAAATACTGTGAGCAAAAGTATAGAGACAAGAATGTACAGAGCATGTATCAGAAGAGGTGCATGTGACATAGAGCCAAAAAGAAAGAGAGCATTCTGTTATGGGAAAAAAACAAGGTTCAAATTACAGAGATCAAGTTTTAAAGCAGTAGCCTCACTACCTACTAGACAGATAATGGGAGGCTTGCATGAGAATATGAAATACAGTTTGCAAATATATATAAAACAGAAGCCTAGACTCAGGGATGGAGGACATAATTGTCAGACTAATAACTTTGGGTTTACTCTGTTAGAATTAGTAAGATAATTGAGTATATTAAATAAAAAATTTACTACTCCTTCCTTATGGAAAGTCTAATTGGCAATTTTGATAATAAAATTTGGTGACTTTAGTAATAAAAATTATTTGGTGCAATAAGGAAATCTAGTTACCTTGGAATTTTTTCACACCATTTTCTTCCTCCTTACAGCTTTCAAACCATCTAGGAGACACATGCAGAAAAATCTGTTTGAAAATGACAAGTAAAAGATGTTTTATAAACTCCAGATGGAATTTGGTCTTTACTTAGATCAAATATGAAAAGACATCCAGGCGCCAGGGTGGATAAATAGCAAGCCAATTCTGACTTTGTGAAGCAAAATTTACTGCATCTTACTAACTCAACTTTGGTGGGGAAGCACAGTAGTTATGCTACTTTTTGGAGGAGAAAGGAAAATTGAGGGAAGGTGGAAGCTTACCATTATTTACTGAGAACTACTTGGGCACCAGACGTACTGCTAAATATTTTATGTGCAACGTCTCACTTACACCAACATTTTACCTGAATAGGAATAAGGTTTGATAAGGTAGGTGTCCGGCCCAAGTCATTGTCACTGAATGGCCACAATTGAAAGCCTCAACTGTACCTCAAAAGCACTTCCACACAGGGGATTGTGACTTTCTTGCTCAACTACTCACTAACTCCCATTGCACTATTAATTTCTTATTTTCAACTTATTCCTTCCACCTTTTAACCAAAACCTGTCTTTTTTCTGCCATTTGCCCAGATGTTTCCAACTTTGATATTCACTGATTTTCTTCTCCCTTTCTAAGTTATCCCACTTCCTGGTTTATAATGTAACACAGACATTTCAAAATTTAAGAAAATTTCACCAATGGAGTTAGCATGTGCCAATAATTCTGCCTTAGAACCCCTTCCATTCTTCATTGCCCTTTGCATAAATAGCTGCTGATGGATTTTAAATATCTTCCTTTCATTCCTGTGCAGGTACTTGTTTATGCAACAATGGTGAACTGAAAAATAAGACAAGTCTTTTTGTTCAAGCGAGAAATTCCTATCAACCCAGGCACTAAGCTAACTGTATACAGAATGCATTTATTCCAAAAAAGTATTTACAAGATGACAAGTTGAGTCAAAAATATACAGTACTTACCCCAATTTGTCACAAATGTTCTCAAGGTCCCAATCTTTTTTTCTTTCCACCCCTCCATCAAAGGCAATTGCAATTAACCACATTTGGACCTGTGCCATTCTGTAAACACAGTCTAGGTTTTCCCGCTCTGGAATTTTATTTATTCCTTTCTCCCTACCAAGCTCTCTCATATCTCACCTTATAGTAATCCTATAAAGCTGATTGCACCTCACATGTTGCCTCCCCTGGGAGACCTGTCTAATAACCAGAGCGAGAAACCCCTTCTTTCTTCCAGTTGCTATAGCATTGTATTTCTTTATTCAAGCACTTTTCTTTTTAATTTATTTATTCTAATTAGGTTTACATGACAGCAGAATGTATTTTGATTCACTGTACACAAATGGAGCACAACTTTTCATTTCTCTGGTTGTACACAATATAGAATCACACCATATGTGCAGTCATACATGCACCTAGGGCATTGTTGTCCATCTCATTCCACCATCTTTACTACCTCCATGTACCCTCCTCTCTCCTTTCTCCCCTCCCCTCTTTCCCCTTTGACCAAATTTCCTCCATTCTTCCTGTGTCCCCTCCCCCATTATGGATCAACATCCACTTATCAGAGAGAACATTAAGCCTTTGGTTTGGGGGGATTGGCTTACTTTGCTTAGCATGATATTCTCCAACTCCATCCATTTATCTGCAAATGCTATAACTGTATTCTCTTTTAATGCTGAGTAATATTCCACTGTGTATATATACCACAGTTTCTTTATCCATTTATCTATTGAAGGGCATCTAGATTGGTTCTACAGTTTAGCTATTGTGAATTGAGCTGCTATAAACATCGAAGTGTCTGCATCACTATAGCATGCTGTTTTTAAGTCCTTTGGGTTTAGATCAAGGAGTGGGATAGCTGGGTCAAATGGTGGTTCCATTCCAAGTTTTCAAGCACTTTTAGATCCAGAAAAATCACATAAATAAAATGATTGACAGGTTACAAGGAAACTTTCCATGTACCTACCATAATCCCAACTACTTCTCTCCCTGACATAAGTTAACTTTATTTTGATTTAATCATTTTCTACATTTTTCCCATGTTACTGGTTTAAATATACATATAAGTTTCCCCTCCTAGAGATAGGAATTTTCAAGGTCTTCTTACCTAATAATTTTTGTAGTTCTGTAGCTCTATGATAATTTCAAATTGTTAAGGTCTATGAAAGAAATAAGCTGATAAGAGAGCGTAGACATGTTAGTAGGGGGAGAGAAAAGCTGAGGAAGGAGTTGGGTACCATAAAAAAGTGTCCGCGGGGTGCGGTGGCACACCCCTGTAATCCCTGCACTTAGGGAGGCTGAGACAGGAGGATCGCGAGTTCAAAGTCAGTCTCTGCAACAGCGAAGTGGTGAGCAACTCAGTGAGACCCTGTCTCTAAACAAAACACAAAATAGGGCTGGGGATGTGGCTCAGTGGTCAAGCACCCCTGAGTTCCATCCCCGGTCCCCTCCAAAAACAAAATTTCCAAGAAAATCAGGACCTTCAGGCTAAAAGAGGAGAAAGATCTAACAATAGAAAGAACCTGAGGAAGAATGGAATAGGTAGTGAAGAAAAAAAACAACAAGAACAAGCTTGGGACAGGGCACATGCCTGTAATCCCAGTGACTCGGGAGGCAGGAGAATCTCAAGTTCAAGGCCAGCCTCAGCAATTTAGTGAGACCCTGTCTCAAAATGAAAAATAAATGAAAGGGCTGGAGATGTAGCTCAGTAGTAAAGTGCCCCTGGGTTCAATCCCCAGTACCAAAACACAATACAGAAAAAAAAATACTAAATAAAAAATAGAAAATGCCCTGAGGAGAGGAAAGAGTGTCATGTTCAAAGAAGAAAAAAGTGGTCATTGCTATTGGAGTACAGGGATCAAAAGTAATTGTGGTGAGAAAGAGAGCAGGGCAAAGGTAATTGAGGGTCCAATGTCATCATAAAGTTTGAATTTATTTTAAATGTACTGGGATGCTATTCAGGCATTTAAATGTGGATATTGACATTATCTGTTTCATAATTTTAAAAATATTCTTGAGCCAGGTCCTGAAATCACTTATCCTTGGATATGGCTTTGGCCGGTACTTTAATGTCGTCTGAGCTCCAGCTTTGCATCTCCACCAGCCAATCAGATGTTTCTTCCTGAAAAACTCATCTTTACCTCTGACTCATAGATCAAAGAACTAAGCTGCCTTCTCCCAGGAACTGACTCAGCTTCAGCCTTTCCCTGTTTGCCTACTGGAGCACTGACACACCTTTCTCTACCTTTCCTCACCCACTAAGCCCAGGCATGGCTGTTACTTAGGATTCTGTTTCATGCTCATGGCTTCCACTCCAGATCAGGGCTTACATCAGACTTACTCCTAAATAGCAAAAATAGCACCAAAATAGATCTCTGCTTCTCTCAGATTTCCCAGCCCCCTTCCCTTCTCATTTAAAAATTTCTATTTGCCAAAATGTTCAGAATCTTCACATAGCACCTAAGACTCTTCTTCATCTTAAACCTTAGTTTTGTTACTCTGCTAACTGAATTTGGTCTACTTATACTTTTTCCTTCACCAAAAATATGTTCCCCTTATTTCCATTCATCAAAATTCTAAGTCCAGGTGCAGGTCACATGCCAATCCCTCTGTGAAGGCATAATTGACCATCCCAAGCTAGGATCAGTGCTCTTCCTTTGAACTTTCTCCTCAAAGTGACTTCTATCTGTATCAATTGTCCCTTATTAATTTCCTTCTTGTATTATTACCACATTTCCATATTTTTAGGTTTTATCTTCCCCAAAATGGAAAAGTGGTAAGAAAGCTTGACTGTTATCTGCCTTTGAGCCTAGAAAGATGCTAAATACATAGAGTTTCTCATATTATGTTTGATTTACCCTCTTAAACATTTATGGAATACCAATGATATGACACTATAATCTCTGATTTCTTACAAAACAAATTATTTGAGAAAATTAAGTGAATACATGAATGCTACATTCTTCCATCCATTCAAATACATGCTCAATTTAGCACAATCTAAGCACTACTTTCTAAATTTTCTATTTTGAGTATTAAAGAAGCCAGCTTCAATGTGCTAAATTATCTTTCTCAGCCCTTTTGCACTGTCACTAAAGCTTTACGGAGCCTGCACTTGAAATCAAGCTTAATTATCTCTGCCTGACTAACCAATCTTGTCTTTTCACTAATCCCCACCCAAGTATTCCATGTAATGTCAGATTCACAATCCAGGAGTTGAAAGGCCTGACCTGCAGCCGTCATAAATACCTGATCAAACTGACTAGCCTGCAGAGTTCAAAAAAGGCGCTTTGCTCAACAGACATTTTTCTATGCATATCCCGAACAAGGTAGATATTAGAACACGGGTTCTGAAATGCCTTTTTCCACTGGAATTGAAAGAGTCCAAAAATTGATGTAGAGGATCTGAATATTTGTGAAATAAATGTTCTGTGTTTAAATTAGTCATAGACTGTGCCCTCCAGAAACTCCGCCTTGGATTCAGTAATGTGACATCTTCAAATTCCAACTCTACCCCCTTCTAGCAAGTGACTTTAGCCAAATTGTTTTATTGCTCTGCTTTAGTTTCCTTGCCTGCCAATTTAGATTAAATGAGTCATTCCTTGGTGTTGCACATAGTATACACCAAATAAGTATTCGTCGTTACCACCAAGGCTCACCTTCCATGTTTTATAAGGAAATCTTTGGAAAGTTAGACCTCACTCAAGTATGTTTAAACAAGCCACTGCTGTTTATAGGGTGGGTTTGTGTCTGTTAGAACCCATTTTGTGGAACACTAGTCTAGTATCCTGATACTAGACTTGCCTAAAACTAGTATCTTAGGCACTAAACTAGTGCAAAATGTTTTTGATGAATCTAGGAAAATTAACTCTTTGGTGGCCCTACCTTTCTAAGATGCAGTGAATTGCTAAGTGGGACTTCATACTAATTTCACCCATGTGAGCACAAAACTACAAAGATTTATTGTTCATGATAATATGGCTTAGAATCAAAGACCAGGGCCTATTTAGCCTCTATTTAATATTAGAAGATCCTACACCTGGCAGGCCATGTCACCTGACCACTGGAATTCTCATCTACCTGGACAGATATAATGCTGAGATAAGTGGACAGGAAAGCTAGCAGCTGTCTGACAACCTGCTAGCTCAGTGGAGCACTTTCTCCCTGACCTCCTCCTAGCCACGTTTTAGGTTCTCATGTCTCTGAAGAATCCAAGATAAATCACAATTGGTTCTGAAAAAGAATAAAACCAAAAATTGGCTGTCCTAAACTTAGCAAGTGCTTCAGACTTCCTGTGTCATTGAATGCTGTAAAAAATAAATGAAAAAGCAGAAAAATATTTAAATCTTTATAGTAAATGCATTCCAGATTCCAAGTGATTTGATCTTTGCAGCTTTGTGATTTCACTTGAGTCTTATGTCAATAAATACTTAAGAAGGAAAAGCAGATTAATTTTCTGAAATTCTATTTCTCTTCATAATATTTTTCCTTACTAGAGTTTACATTTTCTCAAGGATTCTCATAGTCAAATATTACTACCAAAAGGAAGAAACCAAGAATCTCCAGAAGGAAAGGAAAATTAAAAACAGACAGATAAAATGTGAAATAAAATAGAAAAGAGAATTGAGAATAATTTAGAAAAGAAGGGTTAACATTTAATTATTGTAGTGAATGATGAAAAACTTGTGAAAAGTTGAAAAGAAAAAATAAATGGAAGCAGAATTAAATGAAAACACGAGCATGAAATTTAGTAACTAGTTTACAGAGAACAACATCTCTGGTCCGCAGGTGCCAACTAGCTAAGGGTGTATTTCTTTAGACGATCCAGCAGACAGCCTTAGTACAACACAGTGAGGTTCATGCTTAAAGAAGACCACCCCCAGAATGCACTAAGCCAACTTCTCCATGTCCTTTTATCCTTTCAAGATAGTAAGAACATGGTTTCCCCTGGGCAAGTGCTTGACAGATTTGAAATATGAAAGTCAGAGACAAAATCATTTCCCATTCTGAGAAGCATTGAAAGAGAAAGAAGGGTTACCTAACTTCTAGCAATGGTTCTATGCGTGAATGCAGAAATTATTTTCATAAAAGGTGCTGACTGTGGCCTTTTTGTGTCTTTTTTTTGCAAATTTCTCAAAGCTACTAGGGTTCAGAGGTACATCCTCTATTGCTGCTAGCATGTTTCCAATAGCTTTATTGAGAAATGTTTTACAAATCATAAAATTTATTCATTTGATGAAATTCAATGATTCCTAATAACCCACCATGACCACAAATCTGTTTTAGAACATTTCATTCCCCTACTAAGCAAGATTTCTCATGGCCATTAGAATTTTTTTCTAACCCTAGTCCCAGGCAACCCCTCCCTCATCTAATTTCTGTCTCTAGAAATGAAATCATGTATTGCGGTCTTACGTCTGAATGCTTTTCAGACACAATATGATGTTTTTGAAGTTCCTCCATGATGTGGCATGTCAACAGTTCATTCTTTTTTATTGCTGTGTAGGATTACATTGTATGGATCACTCCCAATCTATCTACTCATTCACAAATTGATGAACATTTAGGTTGTTTCTAGTTTCTGGCTCTATGAATAATTCTACCATAAACATTCACTCACAAGTCTTTGTGTGGTCATGTTTTCATTCTTCTTGGGTAAAAATGTAGAGCAGATTGGCTGGATTATGTAGTAGTTTTATGTTTAACCTTTTGAGAAACTGCCAAACTACTTCCCAAAGAGGCTGCAGCATTTTACATTCCCAAAAGCACTGTATGAGGGTTCACCTTTTCTACCTCTTCAATGACATTCGTTATTTTCTGCCCTGTTTGTTACAGTCATTCGCAAAGCGGGTTTCACTGTGGTTTGGATTTGCATCTCTCTAACAATGCATGATGCTGAACGACTCATAGCATTTTCAAGTTTTAAGTTCCTTACTTTACACATTAGGAGACAAGCAGTAGAGAAGCGATTTATCTATGATGATTCAGAAATTCACTGATCAAAACAGAATACACTTCTTTTGGCTCTTTAATGCTCACTTTTCTCTAGGAAGCAAAACATATGAACATATTATAAAGAAAGTTTTGATGTTGCCCCAGTAGATTATAACCTCCCCTAAGTGGAAATCAAGACCTGTATCTGTCACTACACTCAGCAGTTTTTATTTAATCTTTCCTTCCCCCTTGGTCTATATAGAGTCTACATATGTTTGGAGCTCTATGAATATCTGAATATGTGAATGAATTAATGAATGCCAATAAATGTTAAAAGCATAATATGTATCTGAGAAAAAGTCAACAATGGTGGAGAGATCTTACACAAAATGTGATGTGAAGTTATACTGTATCCACTCATTCAATAGACAAAGTGAGTCATTTCCTCTTCCTCCTCAATTGAATGTGTGTTCACCACCCCCAGTTACAAGTACCATCTTTTAATTGTATTACATCAGTAGCATCAACACTGACTTTCCTGCCACCAGTTTCCTCTAATTCCTGCTCACTGGTAAAATTAATACCTGAAGTCATTCCCCATTTTTAAACTGCCTCTGCCTAGCAAGTATTACTAAGGAACAAGCCAAGCTACTTAGCAAAACATGCAGGCCCTATTGTATATTAAGTGGACCTTAAGGCCAAGATGAGGAGGCTGGACATAGTGGATCATCCAACACCTCAAGAAAAATCCCCCTCCTGAGGCAAGTTTTCAATCTAGCCAATGGATTTGCTTAAACTTTCCACTGATGTACTCTGGTATATGCAAGGCCTTTTTCTGCCGAGGGTATGGGAGTGAGGAGGTCACAGGGAACAATATAGAATTAATTGTTCCTTGTGTGGCAAAACAGTCCAATTCCTACACACACACCCCAAATTTGTTAACCTATTGCCTGTCTCCAAAACTGTCTCTGCTTCTCTTCTCCCCTTAGAATAGAGCCACCACTTGGATGAAATCTTAAATTCAGTGCTTTCTGAGGCAGGTAAACTGAGCCATAATGCTTTTTGAGCTCACAGATGCAGAAACCATGCTGATTTGTTTGTTCCTGAGTCTCTAGGATGACTCACACGCCATGCTCACTTGCATTTTTACAAGTATTCTACGCAGATTAATGCATCACCTCCCACTTGGCATGAGTTTACAATTTGTTAAGAGCAATTGCAAATTCAATTGTGACAGTAGATCTGTCTGTGCAGAACATCATGCTCTCTCCAACTTCTGGAAAGCGTAATGCTACAGACAGGCCAAAGTAAATATTTCAAAATGCTGCAATATACTTCTGCCTACTCTTAATTTGTCAGTTTCATTACAGATGCTTTAAGAACAATCCCCAAATCTAAGAAATCTAAATTTCTTAGAACATGTTTGATCCACAATATTTTAGCACTATTAAAAGTAATTTCATTCTTGCCATAATCAATGGCTTTTTCATGTCTTAAAATGACTATAGATTTTGTGAAATGCCAAATTACATTAAAGTTTGGCAAAAGTTTTTAATAGTACTTCTTGTTATGCAAACCTCATAGACACACAATTATATGCATAAGTATATTTAAGTCTCACATAAACTTGAGATATAGTTTTATATTTTTATAGACATTCCAGATGGTAAAACACCTAAAATTCTTTAAATAATCTTTTAACCATGGCATAAACAGTTTTTGCTGGCATTCCAGGAACCCACGCATTTTATTAGCATATGCCTTCCTGTCGTACTTTAACAGTCCCTATTAATAACCAAAACACTTAGCACATAAATAGCATTGATAAGCAGAGCCAAACAATAATATAGGGAGAAATTATGGTGTGGTGGCACAAACACTGAAAACATGGCGGGATGTGTCCTTCCTAGTCTTGCCTGTGGCACTAACCAGAGGACCTCAACTACTTTCCTCATCTTTCTGGGCCTCTGTTGCCAATCTTTCAGTTGATAGTCTTCTCCATCAAGGTTTCCTGCAAGCAGAGTCTAGGGGAAAGGGCTTCATGCAAGCAGTTTACTGAGAAATAATTCCAGAGAGCAGAACGGAAGCCAGGGGGAATGAAGTGGGAAAGGAGAGATCAGTGAAAGGGTATATGTGTTATCAAGTTGGTCCTTGCTTGGGGAGTGCTGCTCAGAACCTTCTGGGAGCCCTATGAAGTGTGTCTCAGAGCAGTCCATCCTGGGGAAAAGAGGAGGAAGAATTAATCCATCCACGCCTCCTCCATCAAGTGTGGTGCTCAGCGTGCTGAACGCCCTGCACCTAATGTTTACACTGGCATGTGTGCAGATCAGGTCTCACAGGTGTCCACACAGAGTCTTCAGGAGAAGAAAAAAAGTGTGGAGAGGAACTTGAAGCAGAGTGCTCGTGGGTTGTCCTGAAGGATGCAGGGCCCAGCCTACACAGAAGAGCCCATCTCAGCAATGACTAAGCCCAGTGGAAGTGCTGTTTCAGTAAGTTTTTCATTGCTGTGAGCAAAATACCTGGAAAAAAAAAACATAGAGGAGGAAAAGTTTATTGGGGCTCATGGTTTCAGAGTGTTCAGTCCATAGATGGCCTACTTCATTGCTCTGGGCCCAAGATGACACAGGATATTACGGAGAAAGGAAATGGAGAAGGAAAACCACTGAGGACATGGCAATGAGGAAGCAGAGAGAAAAGCTGCTCCTCTCACTAGGGACAAAAAATAAACCCCAAAAGCACTCCCCCAGGGACCTACCTCCTCTAGCCACACCTGCCTACCTGCCTACAGTTACCACCTGATCTGAAGAGATGAGTAGGAATTAAAATAGACAGAAGAAGAAGAAGAAGAAGAAGAAGAAGAAGAAGGAGGAGGAGGAGGGGGGGAGGGGGAGGAGGAGGGGGAGGGGAAGGAGGAGAGGAGAGAGGAGAGAGGAGAAAGAAGAGAGGAGGAGGAGGGGAAGCAGGAGGAGGAGAAGGGGAAGAAGGAGGAGGAGAATGGGAAGAGGAAAGAGAGTCCCAGCCAGAAGGAAGAGTGTGTGCAGCCTCTGGTGCCAGGGAAGAAGATGGCACTAATAAAAAATAAAGGCTCTTGACTTTAGATGGTAATACTGGTGTTTAAAGACATGTTAAGACTTCAGTCTTAAAACAAGAAAAAAGAGAGAAGCCATCAGAGTGATTGAAACTAAAGATAAGAAAAAAAGCTGGGAGTGGGGAGTGACATGACCACATTGACACCTCCCAAACTGTAGCATAAGATAAAAATCAATGTTAAGCCAGGCGCGGTTGCACAGGCCTATAATCCCAGCACTTTGGGAGGCTGAGACAGGAGAATCATGAGTTAAAAGCCAGCCTCAGCAACGACGAGGCACTAGACAACTCAGTGAGACCCTGTCTCTACATGAAACACAAAATAGGGCTGGGGATGTGGCTCAGTGGTCAAGTGCTCCTGAGTTCAATCCCTCAATCTTAAGGTCCTAAGGTTTGAGAAAAGAGTTGTTAAGTGAAAATGGCTCACTTCCAAGATCAAAAAAAATTGAGCAAGAGGTAATAAACTATTGTAATGAGGCCATTATGTGCCCTAAGAAATTTTAGGTGGCACTGAAAGATAAGAAATTTTCAGAATAAAGAAAGTACATTAGGAAAATGACCTCAACCACTATACCATGGATGATAAAGTTCTTCTGACAAGGTCCTCCTGTGATATTTGGGGTAATAAATTTTTTCTTTTCTTCTTTTTGTTATTATTGTTGTTTGTTTACAAAATTCCTATAATAGTAATATATGTTCATTCAAAAAAGTACAAGTGTAAAAAGGTAGATGATGATGATAATTCTAATAGTCATCCATAATCTCAACAGACTTTGTAAAGATATTACTGTCTGGCTCACTACTCTCTAAGGGAAGCTGAATGGAGCCCAGTGGTCCAGGGTAGATATTTGGTTCTCTAAAGTACAAAGTCCCTACTGGAAGTAACTGAAGACACTGAGTGAGATTCCTGGATAAATCAAGTGTGGTGGATATAGAAAAGGCAGCAGTCTAAACCCTAGAAAAGATGCATGCTAACAACTCTGCAACTGCCAGAAATAAGAACTAAGGTATGTCACACAATGTCAAGAGATGGAAGTAGACACAGTCAGAATAGCCTTGAATGCCAGCTGGTGTTTGAAGCTTATTATTCCAGGCAGGCAGGTTTTGTTTGTGATCCATAGGAAAATACACCTGCTGCTAACACCTAAATCAGGTTTCAAACTGTGATTTTTTTTTTTTAACTAGCTTCAGAACTGCCTCAGATTCTTGTCAAATACATACACAAGCTCACATGTGCACAAATTCCTAATGTCCTCCCCAAACCTAAGGACTGAGTAATATCTAAAATTGGAATAAAGATTGTGCATTTTTAAAAGCCTAGGCAATTTTCATGAACACCCAAGTCTGAAAATCACTAGTTTGTACTGACTGCCAAGAGGCCTAGTATAGACAGAAGCTCAGGCCTATTAATAGCTAGTATCTACTGAAGGAATACTGACCCACTCTGCCTCTTCAAAGAAGTTCTTGTGCTCTGTAATTGTATGAGATTCCATCAATGGTATGAAATACCTCAGAGCAGCAATATTTTACAAATGAATTCAATTATTAGCTATGAAGAGCTGAGTGGAATAAGATTTAGCTTCATTTAAAATATCATTTTTCTACTGGTAAGTCACATATAAAAACATATTAAATAGATAGTGTACCATGATCAAGTGGGGTTCATCTCAGGGATGCAAGATTGGCTCAACATACAGAAATCAATAAGCACAATTCATCACATCAATTAAGACAAGAATAACATGATTATCTCAATAGATACAAAAAAAGCATTTGACAAAATACAGCATCCATTCATGTTCCAAATACTAGAAAAACTAGGAATAATAAGAACATATCTCAACATTGTAAAAGCCATATATGCTAATCCCAAGGCCAACATCATTATAAATAGAAAAAAATTGAAAGCATTCCCTCTAAAAACTGGAACAGGAGAGGGATACCCCCTTTCACCACTTCTACTCAACATAGTCTTGAAAACTCTAACCACAACAATCAGACAGAAGAAAAAATTAAAGGGATACAAATAGGAAAAGAACTCAAACTACCCCTATTTACCAAAGGCATGATTTTATATTTAAAAGACCCAAAAAACTCCACTACAAAACTTCTAGAACTCATAAATAAATTCATCAAAGCAGCAGTATATAAAATTAACACCCATAAATCACTTGTATTCCTATACGTCAGTGATGAATCACCTGAAAGAGATATTAGGAAAATTATCCCCTTCACAATAGCCTAAAAAAAATATTTGGGAATCAATCTAACAAAAAAGGTGAAAGACTTCTACAATGAAAACTACAGAACAATAGACAAATTGAAGACCTTAGAAGATGAAAAGATCTCCCATGTTCTTGGATAGGCAGAATTATTATTATCAAAGTGGCCATACTACCAAAAGTGCCATACAGATTTAATGCAATTCCTATTCAGGTTCTGATAATACTTTTCACAGAAATAGAAAAAGTAGTCATGAAATTCACTTGGAAAAATAACAGGCCCAGAATACCCAAAGCAATCCTCAACAAGAAAAATGAAACAGAGGGCATCACGATACCTGACCTTAAATTACACTACAGAGCTATAGTAACAAAGATGGCATGGTGTCGGCACCAAAACAGACATGAAGACCAATGGTACAAAGTAGAAGACACAGAGAACCCACATGAATAGTTATCTCATACTAGACAAAGGTACCATAAAAATACACTGGAGAATTGTTAGCCTCTTCAGCAATGGTGCTGGGAAAACTAAAAATCCATATGTAACAAAATGAAATTAGGGGATAGGGATATAGCTCAGTTGGTAGAGTGCTTGCCTCACATGCACAAGGCCCTGAGTTCAATCTCCAGCACCACAAAAAAAAAAGAAAGAAAGAAAAAAGAAATTAGACCCCTATCTCTCACCCTGCATAAAACACAACTCAAAGTGGATCAAGGACTTAGGAATTAGACCAGAGACCCTGTGCCTAATAGAGAAAAAAGTAGGCCCAAACTTTCATTATGTTGGATTAGGCCCCAACTTCCTTAATAAGATTCCTAAAGCAGGGCTGGGATTGTGGCTCAGTGGTAGAGCGCTTGCCTCGCATGTGGGAGGCACTGGGTTCGATCCTCAGCACTGCATATAAACAAATGAATAAATAAAGGTCAATCAACAACTAAAAAAAATTTTAAAAAAAAAGATTCCTAAAGCACAAGAAATAAAATCAAAAATCAATAAATTGGATGGTATCATACTAAAAAGCTTCTTCACAGCAAAGGAAACAATCAAGAACATGAACAGAGAACCTACAGAATGGGAGATCATCTTAGCCACCCACACCTCAGATAGAGCAGCAATCTCCAGGATATATAAAGAATTCAAAAACTTAACACCAAAAAAACAAATAACCCAATCAATAAATGGGCTAAGGAACTGAACAGACATTTCACAGAAGAAATACGATCAGTCAACAACTATGTGAAAAAATGTTCAACATCTCTAGTAATTAGAGAAATGCAAATCAAAACTGCACTGAGATTTCATCTCACTCCACTCAGAATGGCAATTGTCAAGAACGTAAGTAACAATAAATGTTGGTGAGGATGTGGGGAAAAATATACACTCATACATTTCTGGGGGAACTGCAGATATGTGCAACCACTCTGAAAAGCAGTATGGACATTCCTCAGAAAACTCATAATGGAACCACCATTTAATCTAGTTATCCCACTCCTCAGCATACACTCAAAGGACTTAAAATCAGCATACTATAATGACGAGACCACTTCAATGTTCATAGCAGCTCAATTCACAATAGTTAAGCTACGGAACCAGCCTAGATGTCCTTCAAGGGATGAGTGGATAAAGAAAATATGATACATATACACAATGGAATATTACTCAGCCATAAGGAAGAATGAAATTATGGCATTTGCTGGTAAACAGATGGAGCTGGAGACTATCATATTAAGTAAAACAACCAATCCCCAAAAACCCAAAGGCCAAATGTTCTCTCTGATATGTGGATGCTGACTCACAATAGGCTGGGGAGAGAAAGGAATAGAGGTTTACTGAATTGGATGGAGGGTAGTTGGGGGAAGAGAGAGGGGATGGGAATGAGAAAGACAGTAGAGTGAATTGGACATAACTTCCCTATATTCATATATGAATACATGACCAGTATAACTCCACATCATGTACAACCACAAAAATGGGAAGTTATATTCCATGTATGTATGATTTGTCACATACTACTGTCATGTTTAACTAAAGAGAACAAACAAAAAAATACAGATATTAAAAAATAATAAAATAAAATATTTTTCTTTATTACTATAATATTCCTTAAATATTTCTTTATTACTATAATATTCCTTAAACCAAAACAAAACCAAAAGAGGACTTAATATTCTTCTTCTCAATTTTCATAGGAGGCAGATTAAAACCTTCTTTATCAATGACTCACTGCTGGTTAGGCTTCCAAAATGCTTGGCCAATATTGAAGGAGCAAAAACACTCAGTTTTGTTGCAATCTAACACACAGCAGAGGGCAGGCTCTGTGTGAAAAGAATAATAGAAAAGAATAAAAAATCACAAAAGACGAAAACTTGAATGAGAATCAACAAAATATTAGTTGTGTTTTTAGAGCAGACATAGCTGAAATTCATAAATAAGGAATAAGATTTATTTATAATTTATTATAGATGTGATCTTCCCATTATATCTAGCAACAATCAGATACTCGAATATGGGATCAAATTCTAAAGTCCTAAAAACCAAAAATATATGTGACAAACTTATAAAGAATTTAGAAAGCTAAAACTTGAATGTAGAAAATACTTAAGTTAAATCACTGTACCTAAGAACCACAAAAAAAAAGTAGTGAACTTATTTTATGTATAGCCAGGTAGACATGTTAAAATGAAAATCTGTTGGTTGTGATGTTAACTTGGTTTGTACTCCTTAGGCCTCAGCGTCTACATTTATTATTTGGCTAAAAATTCAATAATAATTTATAGAAAGTGTCTTTAATTCAGATCTTTACAAAAACACAAATTGAGGGTTCAGAGTAAGTACACATAATGGAACAAGAATTACATAGTTTTTCAATTAACATGGGCATCTTTATATACACCAAATTATATAAGACACAGAACTAGAATCTGAAGTGAATTTTCAATGCTTTAATCCAATTATTTAATCAGTTAAATGTGGAGACTACAGCAGTTAAAACAGACAAAAACTCCTACCCTCATAGAACTCAATTCTAATGAGGAAATTCAAACAACAAACAGAAGATAAGCAAGTAAATATTTTAGATAGCAGTAAGTCCTTGAAAAAGAATGAAACAAGGAAGGAAATACAGCCGGTAAGGCAGGATGTCAATTCAACATTACACACAGAGAACAGATCTCAACGAGAGAGTGATACCTGAGCAGAGGCCTGAAGAAAGAGAGAGGGAACTGAACCGCTAGGATATCTGGGAAAAATCTTCCAGGAATTAGCAATAGCACATGCCCTGGTGGGAAACTTCTCAATTGAAGAAAAGTAAGAAAAGCGTGGTGACTGGGCCTTATGGAGCAAGAGGTTATAGAACAGTAGTCAGTGAGGTAAAACTGTTTCCCAGGAGCCAGGTACCTAGGACCCTGTGTGCCTGGGTGGGAGGCAGGGAGGAAGCCATTGGAGGGGGTTGAGCAGACGAGAGGCAAAGGGCTTCAACAGGCTCATTCTTGACTGTTAAGAATAGACCTTAGGAGGAATAAATGCTGAAATAGAGATCCTCAAGGTTATGGCACTAACCCAGGGAGAGAGGCGGTGGCAGTGCAGGTGGTGAGGTTTGTTGGGGGGATGGGGGGTATTTTGAAGGTAGAACCAATAAGATTTGCTTACAGGTTTGAAATTGGGGAATGAAAACAAAAGGGGAGAGAAAAAAGATCTCAAGGACTTGGACCTGAGCAACTGCAGGATGAAGTAGAAAGGAGGGAAACTTGATAGGCAGATTTTGCTTCCTGAATGTTTTCGTGAGGGGAGGACATAGATGTGTCAATTTACCAGCATTGTTAAAGTGCTAAAGGTCAGAACAGTGTACACTCCTTCCTAACTCAAAATTAATTTCTTTTTATTTTAAGTAACTCTCTGTTAGCTAGGTTTATGAGTTGGAATTGATTTTTCAATAGACTGATTTAGCATGTGTTACCCAGAGAGTGCCTAACGTATTACAATTTCATTAAAAGGCTAAGCGAGGTCAAACCACAAAGGGCTGATGGATTCAAACAATAAACAAAATGATAACTAAGAAATTGCTCAAGGTTGCTTTCCCCTTGGCTAACTGCCAGACCAGTCATCCAGCGGGACAAAGGACTGACAGCAAACTAGTGTCCACGTGAGTAGATACAGCTCTTTATCTACATCCTCCACAGTCCAAAGTGCAGTGGTTGACAAAACCACACAAAGGTTAGATTATCAGAGACTAGAGAAGAAACTAGGATTCATTTTTTTTTCCTGCCTTGACAATGGGAGAGGGGCAATATCAGAACTCAAGTCCAGTACAATACTGTATGAGGCAATTCCTGGTGTCTCAGGTCTATGACTTTACATCATACTTCTTACTATCATGGAGCAAATAGACCTGAGTGAATTGCTTCCTCTGTCAAAGTGGCCATTCAAGGGAGTGAATCTCACTACTATGTGATTAAGATAAAAGAAGCCATTGCATATCATAATTCATTTGTATGTCACTAGATACCCAAGGCCTGAAAGGATCCGCTAATCTATTTAGTATCATTGATATAATTTGGAAGCATAGCTATTTTTGAGACATATTAAACAAACCTAAATTCAAGACTAAAACAATTTTCTTTCCTTTTTTAAAGAAGCTCTAATTCTTAGAATTGCATAGCTCCCATATATACCTTACATAGCAAAACTCCAGCCATGATAGAATTCTGCAAATATACTTAGAACTGAAAATAGTTTTTATGGTAGCTTTGCATTTCATCCATATGACCCACTGGCTCCAAATTGTTCACTAGTATCCATTCTGGTCCTTTCATCACTTTTAATGAAACACATGGGCATTTAGAAGACAGGGAAAGAGGAACGTGGGAAGGGTCTTCCAGGCTCCACCTCAATAATAATCTTTAACCACTACACAAGTCAATTATGTATTAAAACACTCTTATGATGAGCCAGGAACTTTGTAAACATAATGAACTTAATCATTATAATAAACTGTCTTATGATATTTGGTATATAGATGGAGAAAAAAAGCTACAGATAGTGTCAGCAACAAGAATGAGCTCTGATAAGTAGTCAACAGTGGTGCCCAGATTGAAACTCTGGCCACTAAGTCCAGAGTCTGTGCCTCTAAATGCTGTAGTATGAGAGTACATACTCAGCCTCATTAATATAAATTTCTCATAGAAAATGAAGTGGAAGCCACGCACAGTGGCACACACCTATAATCCTAGTGGCTCAGGAGGCTGAGGCAGGAGGATCGTGAGTTCAAAGCCAGCCTCAGCAAAAGTGAGGTGCCAAGCAACTCAGTGAGACCCTGTCTCTAAATAAAATACAAAAAAGGGTTGAGAATGTGGCTCAATGGTTGAGTGCCCCTGAGTTCAATCCCCAAGACCCCCACAGAAAATGAAGTGAAAAAAATTATTAAGAAAAGAAGAACACGCCATCTTAAAGTAGACAAAGGCTTTATTATCAAGATACAGTAATTCATTTTCTGCTTTTCAAATGTACTCTTTTATTTTGTATCACAGAGTCAAAGAAATCAAATAGCTCTCACACTCATGTATAAACTATTTCCACAAGGAATACATATGGTATCTAGAGAAAATTTAAAACTATAAAGAGAAAACAGTGTATTACTGCTTTAATATATTCATTTATGCTATTTTCTCTACCAAGAAACCATTTCAAATTCAAGAGTAGACACTTGCTATGGTTTTCTCACAGATAAAGTGTAAACCTTGCTGTGTCTTGGTTATACTTCATCATCTATTAAGAAATTCCACCATTTTTCCTCTTTTTTTTTCCTCCATGGTTTGCTGCTGGCATTTCGAAACACATTTTTCAAACTACAAAGTGATTCAGAAGAAAGAAAAAAGATTCACTCAGATAAACATATTTAAAGCAAGGAAAACAAACAGAACTTATTCTTTTATGTAATTATTAAATATCTGACATCATGGAACTTCTATGTTAAATTCTAGTTTAACTAGTGTTGGTTCAATTCACTGATACAGTTTAAGAACCATAAAACTAGTAGGTAGTTAGTTAACTTATAGATGATCCTATATAGCCCAATGTTTTCTAGACACAATTATCTGAATAATTGAGCCAGTGAATAAGATATCTTATTTTGTTAATAGGATTTCTGGATAATTTCTGAGTACTATTGAGAAACTAAAACCCACCACAATCTGTACTGTATTAACTTTACCTATGCACCATATTGCTGAGTGTGTCCAGATAAACTATCATTCAAGCATGAGAACAAAATGAAGACATTTTCCAACACGCAAGAAAATTTTGTGTCTTCCTTGGTTAGGATTCTTTCAGGATGCAAGCAAAATAAACTCAAACAAGTTTAAACTGGAAAGAAAGGTGTGCTGGAACCTCAGGAATGACTCCCGTCTCAACCATTAGATCAGCTTTCTCTCTGTCCTACCGCCCTCCTCTCTCTCTCTCTACCCCTTTTCCCTCTGACTCCCTCTACTTCTCCTTCTTTCTCTCCTTTCTAGACCTTCTTTTTCTATGCTATGGCAATGTTCTCTCTTCTACTGAATACATCCTTCTTCCATATTGCAGGAGGAGAAAGTATGGTTCAAACTACTCTGATTTTATTCCGTTCCACTAGTAAAAACAAAAGAATTACATGAGTATATAAAGTTTCCTTGAATCATACACTCACCTCTTCTAAAGAAAATCCCTGGACTTGGAGTGATGTATTATGAGTGGCCAGATGTTAATCAGATACCTCTCTTTGTGGTCACAGGCACAGAGTATTGTGACTAGCAGCTCCCTAAAGGTTACATCAAAGAAATGGTGCTGGAGTAATAAATTCCTAAAAGAAGTGTGTAATTGCAGGAGAAGGCAGAAGAGGTAGTAGGCAGCCAAGACAACAGTAATGCATTACCAATTTATCCTTGCTGGAAAAAACATTTTTTTTCCTACAGAATATGTTTCTATAAAACAAAAAGAGTGGAATAAATATTGAGCGAAAAAATACCACAGTGATCAAAGAAACAAGAAAATGTACAATTCTACCCAAATAATTTTGATAATGTGATTATGATATAAAATAATAAGAATATATTTGTAATTGTTTTTAAAAAGAGTTCTAATAACAGAATAGGCTTGTAAAGGAAAAAAAGAATCCGAAAAATTCTGGATTGTTCAAAATTATTGTGATTGCTATGGAGAAGAAAGGAGAGAAGATCAACAGTAAAGAAGACATACTCTAACAGTCTTACTTCATTTGAGTGGATAAGAGGAAGAAGTTTTACACAAACTGTTTAATTACTGGGTTGCACACCTGTAATCCTAGTTACTTAGGAGACTGAAGCAGGAGAATTGGAAGTTCAAGGCCAATTGATGCAACTTAAGGAGACTCTGTTCAAAATAAAAATAAAAAGGGCCGGGGATGTGGCCTAGTGGTAGAGCACCCTGGATGGTAAACCAAGAATCATCAAAAAAAAGGAAAATATATGCATATGTGTGTGTATGATATAGATTTACAGATACATATATGGTGATATATATCTCCATTAAAATTTCAGCATATATAGATATAGAGATATAGATGTAGCTATAGATAGTTATGTCTACATTAAAACTGCAACATATACATATATATATCCATGTCCCTCTGTATGTTAACATCTTAAAATAAGCACTAAAATAATGATTATCAATCTTGGTTGTATATTTTGATCACCTATGATATTTTATAAAAATACAAATTTCTGGACCCAAGCCAGATGATTCTAATTCAGATCTGGTCTTCAACCTTTGAAATAATATTTTTTAGCCTTTATGGGATTCTGATAGGTGAGAATCACTGCACTAATAGAAGCGGGGGTGGGAAAAAATATTACCCAGGGCAAGTCAGGAAATTAGTTAAAAATAAGCACAAAAGAAAGCATAGTAAAAGGAAGGAAAGACAAAATAAAGAAGCAGAAAAAAGAAAATAAAATGAGAGCAGAAAAAAGAAAGCCTAAAGTGATTTAAGTAACTAAATGTGTACTTCCTCTACGCTAAAAAGATTCTCATGGAAGGTTAGAAAAAAGTCTAGTTTTTAAACCCCTATCTCTTACCATGCACAAAACTCAATTCAGAGTGGATCAAGGACCTGGGAATTAGATCAGAGACCCTATGCCTAAAAGAAGAAATAGTAGGCCCAAATCTTCATCATGTTGGATTAGGACCTGACTTCCTTAACAAGATTCCTAAAGTGCAAGAAATAAAATCAAGAATCAACAAATGGGATAGATTCAAACTAAAGAGCTTCTTTTCAGCAAAAGAAACAATCAATGAGGTAAAGAGGGAGCTTACATTTTGGGAGCAAATTTTTGCCACACACACATCAGATAGAGCAATGATCACCAGGATATATAAAGCACTCAAAAAAACTTTACACCAAAAAAAAA
>CM053411.1:70121995-70199568 GCA_028644305.1 Xerus rutilus | reverse complement strand
TACGGTATTTGCAGGTAAATGGATGGAGTTGGAGAATATCATGCTAAGTGAAGTAAGCCAATCTCAAAAAAAAAATGCCAAATGTTCTTTCTGATAAGTGGATGCTGATCCATAATGTGGGGGAGGACATGGGAAAAATGGAGGAATTTTGGTCACAGGGGTAGGAGGGGGGATGGGGCATGGGGACAGTAAAGATGGTGGAATATGATGGACATCATAGTCCTAGCTTTATGTATAACTGCATGTATATTGTGAGTCTACATCACATACAACCAGTGATATGAAAAGTTGTGCTCCATCTGTGAACATGAATCAAAATGCACGCTGCTATCATGTATACCTAAGTAGAATAAGTAAATAAATAAAATTTTTTAAAAATTACGGCACTTGCAGGTAAATGGATGAAGTTAGAGAATATCATGCTAAGCCAAGTAAGCCAAAAAACAAAAGCCGAATGTTTTCTCTGATAAGTGGATGCTAATCCACAAGGTGATGGTGGTGGGGGGCATGGGATGGAGATGAATAGAGGAATTTCGTATTAGCCAAAGGGGAGGGAGAGGTGGAGAGGGAGCATGGAGAGAGGAAAGATGATAGAAGGACATGGGTATCATTATCCTAGGTACATGTATGGTTGCACGAATGATGTGACTCCACTTTGTGTACAACCAGAGATGTGGAAAATTGTACTCTGCTTGTGTACAATGAATTGAGAGCATTCTGCTGTCTTGTGTAACTGATTAGAATAGACAAAAAAATCAAAAAATTAAAAATTAAAAATGTTTAGTTTTATATTATTCTTTTTACCAAAAATATTTGCATAAATGATACAAATAGATTAAAAATAGTGGAAATATAAGATATTCCTGTAAAATAATATCTAAATCAAAGTAGTATTGTTAATATCAAAACACAATGTTGGACAAAATTATCGGTGTAACAAAAAGGAAATTTTTATACTAAAAAAAGGTAAAACATCAAGAAAATTTTAATGGCCATATTCCTTTATTCATGAAACACCAGCAACAAAATGAAATGTAGTAGAAAAAGTCTGTCCTAAGGAGGTTCAATAAAACCTGAATCATATAGAAATTTTTATCACACCTCTTTTAGAATCACTTTTAGAAGTACCTTTTAGCATCCCTTTTAGAAGTACATAAAAGATAAAAATAGGGAGCACTGTGATTCTATAAAGATATGCCAGATTTTTATTATTAAATAAATAATAATGATTGGATAGTTAATTTATTATTACAAAACATTTTACCTGACATCCAAAATATGTACAATATTTTCAAATGTTTATGGTTATTTACAAAAACTAACTCATATAATAGAGAATTAAAATTCTGCAATATGTTACAAAATGCAGCTTTGTTAATGGTCACACTGGTAATCTCAGAGCAATGCATCTGGAAATTAATGCAACAAAAACGCCATTAACTTCTCACCAAGCTTGGAGACTCAGCAGCAACTCCTAAAACTGGCAAGAATATTCTTCCTTTCAGCATCCTTCTAGAAGTCCCAGGCCCTAGAAAGATGTAGAGTCATCCTTCTAGGCATGAACTTTTGATATTAATAGGATATTCAGAAAGAAGAGGATGTGAATGCAGGAAATGAAATAGCAAAGAATACCTGAGTATGAAGGGTCACTCCTGCTGGCTGAGGTGCGATGCTCAGCAACATCAGCCAATGGGAAGAATAGTTAAGGGTACTCCACGACACGTAGAATGCAGGGCTTTCTGAGAATGTCCACTAGTCTAAGCATGCCTCTTTGAATGAGAAAATTACATGTAATTCATTTGTACATTCACTGAGTGACTTAAAATTCAGGCAGAATGAGAGCAGACATGAGTCGGACAGCACAGAATGAAACAGGTTCCACGGTTGCAGGGAGCACTAGGCCTTGCTTACCAGCACTGGCCTCAGCTTCTCCTGTGTCACTTCATACTTATCTCCATACTCAGTCACCTCATGATTAACAGCAACAATGACCTGCTGGCATCCGTCTTCTTATTTCTGCCCCATGAGTCTCTTCTCACCTGTGTCAGCCTCCTGCTGCACAGTCCCCTGAAGGTACTAGATCAAGGGACACTTGGCTCTCTGCTCAGGACACTGCTTGCCCCACAGCCTTCTCAAAACAAGGCTGTTTTTTCTCCCACAGCCCCTCAATCTGGAGTCAGGTTAATGTTCTTCATGTCTCCACTTGCAGCTTTTAAGCAAGTTCCCTGCCTCTTTCCTAAAAAATCCACACCTTTGAATATCAAATCATCACATATCACCTGCTAGCCCTCATCACTGCTGGCCTCTGCAGGTTTCCAGGTCATTTCCATTACTTCTCAACAATTTTAGCCTGGCTCCCTGTCACTCTCCAATACTGCCCCCTTTCTTAATTCTTGGTGATTTTGATATGCATGCAAATAATTCTTTCAGCATTCTAGCCACTCAGTTATGTGAATTTATTTGCTGTAGTAAATCCCACATAATCCCAGTCAGTGTTCCCCATTGCCATACTGCAGACACATCAGTCTCTCCATAATTTTGATTTCAGCCATCTCACTAACCACAACTTGGCCAACCCACTTTCTATAACCTCCCAAGCCCAAGAATCCTTTGATCTCACTAGGACTTCAAAGCCATTAATCCTACTGCCCTTTCTCTGTCCCTCTTTCCTTTGTTGTCCTTACTGTTCTTCTTATCCAATGTAGGTACATAATGAACTATAACAATCACTTCTTGTCCTTCCTTGCCACTCTTTCTCTGTTTTGAATGTACCTGGCAAAATCATATCCTTGGTTATATTCAGTTCTCTATTTACTCTGAGCCTGACCATATGAAGTTAAGCACAACTGGAAGAGAATTTCAGCCTATATGTGACTACGTTCACTTTAGAATTCAATACCGTGAACCTCAAATAGGACTTTCATAATGCCAGGCAAGCATGCCATAGATCCTGAATCCGTGCATCAGTTGCATCAGAAAATCAGCCTCCCACATTATGGAAGATTTGGAATAATCAAAAGAGAACATCACCATCATATTCGTATTCTCCTTCCATCTTACCAGTTACTGGAGAGAAGCAAGCATCAAGCTCCTATCTAAAGCCAATTCTTCTACAGGTTTATTAGATACCCTCCTCCCAGACTATCAACGACTTTTTCCTTTTTCACATCAATTTTTTACTCTACTAATTTTCCATTATCATACAAACAGCTGCTATTTTTCCTATGTTTAAAAAGATCTTCTTCCCTCTTCCTTAATAGCTACCACCCCATTTCTCTACTCCTCTCTGCAGTAGAACTCCTTTAACAGTTGTTGGCAGCCACTGCCTCCTTTATCTCTCTCATTGTTTTCTTCACTTCATGCCCTTCAGGCTTTGCGCTATTACTGAACTGAAACTATTCTGCTCAAGGTCATCAATGACCTCCATATTGCTCAAGACAATGATAACCTGTATTTAAAAGGGACTGATGTACTTCTTCACCTGCTTTCAGGACATCACACTCCCTTAATTTTTCGACTCTCCTGCCCCTTTCTCTGGTCTCATTTGATGATGTGTCTTCTTTTCACTGGCCATTTCATATTGGAGTGTTCAGATCCTCCGTTCTCATCTCTCCTCTCTCAACTTTCTCTCCCCATATTAGTCAGATTTTTGTTGCTGTGACTCAGATACTTGACAAGAAGTAAGTCTTACAACTCAAAGTAAGTCTTATTTTAGCTCATGGTTTCAGGGGTTTAGTCCATGGTCAGCCATCTCCATTGCTCTGGGCCCAGGGTTAGGCAGCACGTCATGGCAGAGGGCATGGCAGAGAAAAGCTCTCAATTCATGGCAGCCAGGAAGCAGAGAAGGAGAGCATAAAGAGCCAGGGACAAGATAGAATCCCCAAGAGCACAACCACAATGACTTACTTCCTCCAACCCTGCTCATCTGCCTATAGTTATCACCCAGTAATCCATTCAATTTATTAATCCACCAAATGGATTAATCCACTTATTAGGTTACAGCTCTCATAATCTCATAGTTTCACTTCCAAACATTCCTGCATTGCCTAACATAAGCTTTTGTGGGGATAATATATATATGCAAAACATAACACTCCCTTGGTGGCCATGTTCATCTCCAGGATTTTATATACCTTCTATAAACTGTTGACTCCCAGATTTGTATATCTAGCACAGATGTCTCTCCAAAACTCCATTCTGATATATGCTATTGTATCTTCTAACATCTCTGCTTGAATATCTAATTAAATTCTCAAACCCAATGTCTCTAAAGCCAAATTCCTGATATCAACCCCCAAACCTCCTCCACCCTCAGTGTATGACCTCTAATCTGATAACAGTATCATTCTTTAAGTTGGTGTAATAATGCATAGCATCTTATGCTCAACTCTTTTCTTCACATTATGAATCCTATGTCACAAAATCCTTTTGCTTCTACTTCAAAATATATCCATAGTAAAATCATTTCTTACACTTTTATTTTACCTAATAGGTTTCTTAATCTTATTCTTCTCTCCTTGTCGTCTATTTGTCAATAAATAACCAGAGTAATAATCCATTTAAATCATAAATCAGAGCTTCCTCTCTCAGCTCCTTCAAGCCTTTACTTATATCAAGCCCTACCGGAGCACTCTATTTAATATTATAGCCTCTTCCCACATATACGCTACCCCTCTCCTTTACCTTATTCTTCTTTTACTTGAGACCTGCTACATATTGTTTGACTTTTTTGTTTGTTATATTTGTTGTATATTGTCTGTCTGCCCCCCACTAACAAGTAGAGTTCACAAGAGCAGGAAATTTTGTCTATTTTGTTCACTGATATACCCCAAATGCCTAGAGCCAGTACCTTATGCATAGTGGTTACCCAACAAATATTCTTCAATGAATAAATTAATTCTCTAAGTTACTATATTAAGGAAAACTAATAAGCACATGAGCAATGTTTCATGATCATGCTCAGTAAAATGTTAATTCCTACCTTTTATTAAATGTCTACCATCTCTCAGGTACCCTATTGGACAACTTATAAACTTTACCTATAATTCTGATAAAAACTCTGAAAGATCTAACAATCAACAATTTGCAGATGAGGAAACAGAATCAAAGAGTTTGTTATGCAGTAGAGTCAGATCTGTCTCCAAATACCCATGATCTTTCTGTTACAATATACTGCTCTGCTTTTAGTTTTTTTTGCTGAACACTCTTGGAAATGCAGAGTATGATGCAATGGTGCATTTTTTTTTCATCTATTGCTTGCCTCCTTTTCCACTACAAAATAACAATGCAATCTGTTGACTATGTCCCCATAAGTCAAAGAAAAAGGTAGTAGTTTACTTTTTTCCATAGTACTCAAGTCAATGGAAATATTTTCAAAGTTAAATATTAAGTCCAAATCATATTAACTGAAGTTACATAAAATCTTGTCTCACATATCAGTGAACATTATCAAATCTGGCCCCATTGCTCTAATCTTGCTCTGTGAAGAGAAGGTTGTTTTTTAAGTTTTTAATTTGTTGTATGCAATAATTTAGAAGTTCTCCAGAAATTTGGCATGTTGGGCTTCAGCATAAACAAAACTAGGATTAAAATATACACATATACATGTTTAAGGTGATATGAAATGTGGACATTGTCATAAATTGGTTGTTATATGAAACCCCTTAATGATCACATTAATCTGATATGCCTTGTCTATTCAAATGTTTATTAATGTCTGACTTCTTTATGGTCTATCATATTTTTAAAGCAGCAGTGGTTGAGTACCAACAATTAACTAATGGATAATACAGAGTACATTTTTAGTGCTTTTTTAGGACATCAAGAACCCATAAAATCTGACATCACTTAATGTCATGTCTTTAATGTTTAATGTAAAAATAAGTGTTTTAATAGAGAAAAATTAAAGTTTCTCACTAATTTTTTATTTAATCCAATAGTCTACACTATAAACAACCAAACAACATTTTTGACTATAATTGTAAATATGAAGATTTGTTTTAACATTTAAAAGGTTAATTAATATATTATATATTATAAGTACATAGATTAATGTTTCTACTTTTTAAAACTTCTTCCTTTGTACTTCTTATCTGTAATATTTAAGAAAAATGAAAAGTAGTTTTTTTTTTAGTGTATAACTCCTGTGTATATTCAACCAGGTTGCCAGGCACATGAGAAGAGAGAACATATTTTAAGTCCAACATATATACAGGAGTTAAATTGATGTGTGCATACAATAGTGCTCAATAAAAAGAAAAAGTGAACAAGATAGAGTCACACCATTCCAGAGAGATGGAAAATTGAGCTCTATATATGTACTGACTTGAAATGCATTTAAAAAATAAAAATAAATATATTTATAAATTTAAAAATAAATAAATAAAATGAACTGAAATTAAGTAAAAAAAGAAAGAAAGAAAGAAAAAGGGAGGGTAAGGAAGGAAAAAGTAAAGCAATCTGAAAGCTGATAGCACTTAAGGAAGTTAATGGTCAGAGAGAGCATAAACCTCATTTCAGTTCAACAAGTATTTTACCATGAGACAGATATGTGGTTAGGATCTCAAAGTCTTACAATCTGCTTACTTGAGAAAGTCATTAACATAAAAATTAGATTCATTATCTTAAAACAGGAATGATAATGGATTGGTGGGAAGGTTTAATGAAGTAAAATATAGAAAGCATTATAAATTTTTTTTAAAACTATACAAATGTGCATTAGTATGACAATAAATTAGCAATAATTTTGCAAGCAAACATAATAATAGGAAATTAGAAGTAGCTTAACAGATAAGGTTAAATTTTCCTACTTCTCATAAGAATACAGCAAAGTAGAAAAGAATATCCTAAAGAGATATAATAGAAATAAAATTAATATTGCATTCTTCAAGGAGAACAGATTGAATGCTTAGGGGGCAAGATAATTCTGAGACAAAAAATTAAAATCCTTACCACCAATGACCTTGCAATTAAGTAAGGGAAACAGAATAGTAAAATGTTTAATAACAGTTGAGAGTAATAAATATTATACTACTGTGGAGATGTTTATCATGAGGTCTCTTTCAGTTCTAGAATTTTATGATTCCATACAGAGGCAGTTTCAATCACGAACATAAAAAGTAGAAAGCAGATGGTAGCTATACAGAGTATTTTATAAAAAGAATATTATTTGGGATAGGGAGAGCATAACAGAAAAGCCAACATAAAACCTTTGAAGAAAGATAATTGAGATGGAAAGAAGGGAAGAGATATATTGGAGAAAACAAAGGAAGGAAGGAAGGAAGGAAGGAAGGAAGGAAGGAAGGAAGGAAGGAAGGAAGGAAGAGAGAAAGGAAGGAAGGGAAGAAGGAAGGGAGGGAAGGAGGGAGAGAGGGAGAGAGGGTAGGAAAGGTAGCATGTCTTACCCTTAAATTATACCTAAACATAGTAGGATTAGAGTAAGAATTTCTCCAAAGGCAAGTGAATTGCTAGAAAATTAGGACATTCATTATTCTCTATGGGGGCTGTAATTGGTGAAGTACTAAAAAATAATTTGTTCTAAGTCATGGAATTTCAAATTTATTGCTTCCAATTTCAGAAAACCTCTTTCAATCTTCTGATCTATTGAAACAAATCAAATTCTCCAAATTAAAATAAACTGTAAAATATAAAATGAAGAACAATCATTTTACCTTAAGAAAAGAACTAAATCCTTCAACATATTTTGTTTATTGAGGGTATAAGTAAATGAATTAGGAAAGAAGTCATATACTTCTCATTTGAAGTACATAAAAGTAAATAATAGCAACTGTTTTAATCTTTATTCTTTTTCATTTTTATTACCATTTAATAAGAAAAATTGCTGATGCCTAAAAATATCACACTTTCATTTTTATTTACATTTAATACTTGTATTTCTACTTTATTTCCAATTAGTAACCCTCAGGGTATTTAATTTGCAGAATATAATATCACAAATTATTTTTTTGATTACAATAGGCCAAATGAGGAAATATTTGAAAGTCAGATGAGGCTACTGGACATATTCAAGGTCTTGTGGAGAGAGTCAAAATGAAAGTTTAAGTTTCCTACATTCTTTCAGCTGTTTAATGGATTTTTGTTTCCTCGATTTTGTCAATTAAAGTTGCACACTCTCTAAAAGCAGGGACCACAACACATACATGCATAAACTACATAGTACCTGGCAAACTGCTAGACGTTTACTGGGTTTAAATAAATATCTTGATGGTATTATTAACATTCCTGTAGTCACAAAATTGTAATTACTAATGGTATTCTGATGTTCATGCAACATATCATAGGGCATTCATTATCCAAGACATCACAACAGCAACACATTAAAATATCTCCTTATATTGGTTAGCACTTTGGATTTTCATTTACCAGAATTTTTCAGATCTAGCACAGACTTTTATACCTTCATCCTAATGTTGATCATTTTAGTGTATGGTTCATTTTAACTCCAAAATGCAATGTCTGCTTAAAAACAAATAGAAGTCATTTTATCAAAACTTAAAGTGGAGTCATTTTATCCTTTGGAGTCATTTTATCAAAACTTAAAGTGCTTTGAAATGTCTCAGCTTACAGGGAAGCTTTTGTCAATGTTGACAGTGTTGTTTCCTTAAAGCTCAGAATCTCTAACAGGAAAATCCTTGAGAAAAATGTTCAGAATTTAATCAGGGGACATAGCACAATTTAAAATGAACTCTGTGTTTTCCTCTAAAAGATACTGTAATGATAGAAGGCTAATGCCTAAAATATTCGAGACAAAAGATTCTACTAAATTAAATCCAGCACTAGAAAAGTTAGCACGATAGGAGCCTTTATGGCTTATTGCTAAATAAAAGGAGGTGGTGTGCAAAGGTTAAATACAAACTTACAACTGTATGATGTTCTATGACAGACAAGGAAAGGATCAGTGATTGCTGAAGGTTGTAGCGGGTGGAGTGGGGTGGGGTGAGGATTGAATACCTGGAGCAGAAGGGATTTTTAAGCCAGCTAAACTGCAGTGATGAATTTGTGAAATTATATGTTTTGGCAAAACCTGCAGAACTGTACAATGCAAAGAATGAACCCTAATATAACTATGAACTTTATTTAATAATAATATATCAATTGATTTATAATTTTAGCTTAAGTACCATACCAATACAAATAGAGGAGGGGGAGGAAACATGGAAACTCTCTTTAATTTCTGTTCAAGTCTTCTGTGAACCTAAAATTATTCTAATAAAAAAGTGCATTGACTTTTTTAAAGTTACTTTTGTAATTTTTAATATATTTATTTATTTTAGTAGGAGATACAGCAATAAATAATAAACAGGTTAAGACTTTTGCCTTCAGAGTTTAAACCCAGTGGAGAAGACTGTCAATTAACTAGATAAATAAGTAAAATACATAGTAAGTCTAAACTAAATATTAAGAAGGTAAAACTAAAAGCAAGGAATGTACATATAAATGTTAGCAAGAAGTTAAGGCCACATTGTAAAGGTAAAGGTAATATCTGAATCAAGTTCTTAGCAAGAGGGTGCAGGGCAAACTATTTAATATCTTAGGAAGAAGCATTCCAGGAAAGGAAGAGAAATGTAAAGGAAGAAGGAGACAGGAACATATAACTTGTCCAAGAAGTAGCAAGGCCAGTGTGATTTCAGTAGAACAGCTAGAGAAAAATAGTAGAAATAGTTCAGAAGGTCAGATCATTATGTAAGTCTTACACATCAAAATAAGAATCCTGGCTCTCAGCCAAAGCAAGAAGGGGAGATTTTAGAAGACTGAGTTGAATTGAGCTGAGTTGTGGTATCATGACTTGTATTTTAAAGAGAATAATTCTCCATACCGTGTTCAGAATAGACTGAAGGAGAGCAAGGACTGGAGTAGGAAAACTACTTAGGATCATATTGCAGTAATCCAGGCAAGAGGAGCCCAAACAGGATTTGCTGGTAGGCTAGCTATGGGTTATGAAACACAAAAAAAGAGTGTCGGGATGACACCAAGATTTATACTCTCAGTGACTGAAAGAATGAAGTTACCCTTCAGTAAAATGAGAAATGCTGTGGGAAGAAGTTTGAAGGGAAATAGCAGGAGCTCACTCTGGACCATGATGGGTTTAAGATGTGTAGTGGATACCGTGGTAGAGACAGTGGAGTGAATAGCTGAGAGCCTCAAGTTCAGGGCAGAGGTCCAAAAGACTCCTTTTCTTAAATGTGTCCCCAATTAAAATATATACCAAAGTGCAAAAACAGAGACTTTTAGATCATAACTTTATTCCCTTGCCCGTAGACTGGATAGGTAAAATACTTCAGCAAATATTTCTTCAAATTTTCTGTCATAACACATGTCTGTGTTTTAAATGCATATATTAAATCAGCATATCTAACAAGGACAGCTTCAAATAATGATTTGTTTGCCAATAAGGTGAGGAAATATAATTTATTACTCTTCTGAAACCTTTATGTTATATTCCCGTTAGTCCAAAAACTTACTTTGAGTAATATAAACTGTCACAAACCATTATGTCTATAAAAGTATATAATGTCTAAATTATTATTAGAAAGATTTTTCGGAATGATGGCTGACCTTATAAACATTCTTTTATGCAGTAATTCAGAACTAAAGATCAGCTACTCTGCACTTTATCTAACCAAATAAAATCTAAATGAATATTAACTTAAAGGTTTGCATACTTACAGCACTATCAACATAACTTTTGCAAGGTGATTTAGTGTAGAGTCTATTCTTCTCATACTCAGTTATGCATGCAAAACTTGTTACTTTAAACTCAAGCAAAACAGATTTATTATAAAGCTGAATAAAAGCAAGTATTTTTTAAAAAGGCTTTTTATCCTATGAATATTGTTATTTTGATCTGAAAGCATCCAACTTTTACATTTTAAGAACAATGATAAAAAGAACAATGAGGGGGTTCAATTTTAAATGTCTTCTGCCACAGTTCCCATACAACTTTTCAAAGTTTGACCAAGAAATTCAAAAACATAAAAAACTAAAACATTACCTTCCTTCTACCTCCCAACTTTCTAATTCCAGAGGAAGAACTCCCAAAACTAGGCAGGAGGGGGATATTTGTGTGGATGTAAATGTGTATTTGGTTAGTGGTAGCAAGGGAAGGGGTGCTGGAGTAATGAATCCAGCAGAAATAAGTTTTACCTTTGGGGATATGTGATGCCCATGAAAAAAGCTCTCCAGTTCCAAGTACTGATGGGCAGTGGCATGAAAAACCCACTGTAAATAGTGCCGTGTGTGCTCAGTATTTAAGCTTATCACAAAATCAGTTCAAAGTAGGAAAAAACCAGAGATGATTCTCACTGAATGTTGCATTATTAGTGAATAGATGAAAGTATCCATAAAAGCCTTCTAGGGACTAGGAATAAGATTGAAAGCACATAAATCTGCCTTGGTGAAGCAGGACCAAGAACAGAATTCAATATTCACACACAGCAATAGAGAACAGGGAAAAGGACCAAGATTTATTTGTATACAGATAAAGGAGAATATTTACCTTGTACAAATATAAAGAAAAAATCCAGTATGGGACTTAACAGTAATTAAAAGATGGAAGCAGAAAAGGAGGACTTCTGTAGGAAAAACAAAAAAGAAACACTTTCAGAAAATTAAAAGAAACAGCATAGTCCTGAAAACAGTCTAATGCAGGATCCAGAAATTTTTTTTTCAAGAAAATGCCAAACATTCTAAATAGTTTCCAACTAGTGAGTATTTACCATGTATCAAAGCTGCTTCAAGTACATGATATATTAGCACTTTTAATTCTCACAATTATCCTATATTATCCCTTTTTTTGAAATGAGACTTGCTCAAGATTATAAAGCAATTAAGAATTCTAAAAGTGGACATTGAATGTTCTCACCACAAAATGATAACTATGTAAGATAATGTGTATGTTATTTAGCTAGATATAACTATCCTACAATGTATCTATAAACTTCAAAACACATTGCACACATAAATGCATAGAATTTAATATATCAACATACAATTTTATCTATTAATTAAAAATAAAAGGGAAATGGAATTCAGAAATACATAGCTATTATGAGACAATTGTAGAAATTTATTTATTAATACTCAATAGCTTACAAATATTTACTAAGAGGAAGGTACTATTCTAAGCACATGAGATATGTTAGCAAAAACACAAAAGAATCCTGCCTTCAAGAAGCTTGTATTCTACAAAGATGTAAACTATAGTGTGAGGTGATACCTTCTGTGAGATAGGAGGACTTAGAGAAGGATATTGAACTTGGAAAATGTATGGCAGGGGATTTAAATTAATGAAGGCAAATTTGAGTATTTTTTTTATAATAGAATAATAATCTGATCATATTTACTTTATGAATTGATACATTTAATCTTACTTCTGTCATCTTATGCTGTTTTTATGCTTTCTTGGTGCTTCATTACTATTTGCCAAGTGGTCAGTTTTATTGTTGTTCATCTGTCCTCTGTTTATAAAAATATTTTTATAATAATAATGATAATCTTAAAATTGTATAATAATAAAATTTTATAATAATAATGATTATCTTAAAATTATGAGTAAACTATATTTCTCTCCTAATATCAAACATTGAAAGTAAGTTCTGTAAGTCAAGGTCTCACTCATATCTTCTTCCCTCTTCTGTCACTGAGCTTATCATAATAATAGGAGCACTGAGGTGTGTTTGTTCTATGGGTGAATAAATTAATAGGCATTAACTACATAATCACAATTCTACTCTGAGGCCAAAGATAGACTCTGGAGAAAGAAAAAAAGATTACAAAGCATTGCTAGGAGCTAGGGAGGTAGTTCAGTGGTAGAACACTTGCCTAGTATGCGTGAGAGCCTGGATTCAATGCCCAGTATCACAAAAATATAAAGGAAAGTAAATGCTGAAGAAAGTAGAAGAGAGCTCCACCCCAATTTTAATAATAACTCTGCAGCTTGCACTCTACTCTTTCACCTGAAAAATGGGAGAATGAGTGAATTAAAATGGAGGCTCATTATCTTTTTATGAACAATGAACCATTTGGGAAACCTATAAAGACTATGGGTCTTCTCTACAAAGTACCATATGCATATATCATAAAAATAGTAAGTCATCATGTTCTATAAGATCATGAAATGCTTATATTGATAATATATTATAATGAAAATATCAAATAAAATGCTTCAAACTTTTAAAGGTAATAATTCACACACAAAAATAACTGTTACACTTTAAAATCAAGAAAACCTAAAATCTCCAAGCTGAAAGAAAGCATTTATCCAAAGAAAGAAAATACTTCCAGATATTTTAAATTTTTTTTAAATATGAAATTCCAAAATCTTCTTATATGTTTTCATAACACGTTTATTTCAGGTAGGGATGAAGTTGTTTCAGCCTAGCTTTTCTTGACAATCCAATCCTGATTGGTCGGTTGCATGTCTTAAGAGGTTGTACTCTTGAAATGCCATGTGAAAAATGACTACCTAAAAACATAAGACAATAAAAGTTACATAAAGGAATAAAAATGATCAATATGCTTTACTATCTTTACTTATTACTATTCATAATAGTAGCAACATATGCCCAACATTAACTGAACACTTTTTATTTATGTGACAGGCACTTTAAATGAATTAGTTTACTTAATCTCCTATCCAGTTTTAAAATGTGGAAACATAAGCACCAAAAAGTTGAGTAGCTTCTCGGATACAAAATAACAACTAAATAAAATCAGACTTCCAGTCAGGCATCTGACTTAACAACAACAAAATGAAATAGGTTTTAAAACCAACTTAATGAAGTAACTTTGAGCATGTTACTTTTCAATTAGGAGTTAAAATACATTGCCATATTGTTAATGGTTATGTTTGGTTTGTAATAGAGAATATTGTCAATATAGAGCTCAAATGTATTCCATCTTTTATACATTCTATGAAGGGCTCTGATTTTAAAGTCTTTATTTAACACCACATTATATCCTTTTCAGAGAAGTCCAAAACATTTTACAGAGGTATATCTATTGCTAATTCAATTAACTAGATACAAAGATGTGTTGTATTACCTTTGATCATGAAATATTATAGTCCAACTTTCAAAGTTTTTACAAAATATACTGTAGAGCACATATGTAAAACTAACGTATAAATCAGGTTTTTATGTACTAATATGACCACAATATAATATATACAATATGGAATATAATAATACCACATTACACTAAAAACAATGTAATCAACCCAATGTTAAACCTGAGAAAAGGCAAACAGCATGATTTCTAAGTTAAACCAGACAGAATCTATGTATCCATGTAAATATTAGTGAAATAGAATACAAAATTAAACTACATGTAAACAAGGAGAAAGACAACTTGCAAAAATGACTATAGATCAATTCAACATTAAAATTGTAAATTTAATTTAAAAAAGGAAAAGGAAAAATACCATTTTATTGTTAAAATTTTTAAAACTTCTAAACAGAAATTAATTGTCCTACTAGGACAAAATTGTTGGATCATATCTAATGTGCCAGATTTGGTTATAAATTATAGTATAAATTATAAACTTATACTAAGTGTATTTCTTCATTGTGAGATTATTATTTCAGAATAAAGCCAGGATTAAAAGTCTATTTGATTAACTCTTCAAAGCATGGTTTTCTTCTTTAAACATGATAGATATTTCTGGTGTTTTATAACTGGCGGGAAATTGCTAAATTGATTTCTATCAACAACAGGTCTTTCACAAAGTTTATGACCTCCGTCATTAAGTTATGGTTGTTAAGAATATACTGAATATACTTCCTTATCTCCTTTGTTAAATAAATTATGATCTCTTTATTATTACTATGCATTAGATTATCATTTTATATTTTTTAACAAATCTAAACATTCAGGTATACTGCCAGAAATTGCTCATTTCATAGAAGTCAGTGCTTCAAAACTCATGAAATTTTATTAGTGGTCTTTTAGAAATAATGTTATCTCAAATAAAAACATTTTTATTATTTCACTGACAAAAAAAAAATGTGGTCCACAGACTAGTAACATCTGCATCACTAAGGGCTTGCTAAACGTGCAGAATCTTAGGACCTGTTCCACAGCTCAAACAGAATTCCTTAAGGAGATCCTCAAGTGATCCATACAAATACTAAAGTTAGGAAAGCACTCGTTAAGTGATATATAAAATACCTGGTGAACTAGCGGACATATAACACATGTTCAAAATAATTTAAAAATACTTGCTTTTTCTACCCTACAGAAAGAGAGGAGAAAGAGACAAAACTCATTGAAAACAGTAGTGGTAAAAAATAAAATACCCATTGTAAAAAGGCTCATAACAACAAGAAGTATAATGTATAATTGGGAGTGACATCTCATTAATGGAAATCCAACTTAAATCTTTTTGGTTTTGCTAATTAATGTCTAATTATGTTATACATATGTATAAGCAACATCTATATTAGCGTATAGTTATTGCCATATATCAAAGAAAATATTTGAACATAGTTTTGCAGAGTGTATTTCCTTGTATTATTCCAAATAGCATTTTAATTTTTAATCAATTTTTAATTGTTAAAATTTGAATCAGTAAATTATTAGTGTTTTTTAAAAAGTGCAAAAAAATTGTATTTATTTTCTAACAACCTTAGTATATTTTTGTCATGCTAAAACTATAAGAATGCGATAATCATCATAAAAGTTTTGGAAGCTAACTAAAGATATTACCTTCCTTCAGTAGATAATTAAATTTTTCTTCCTTACATTCATCAGGAAAAACAGCAGGTCTTTTAGGTAAAGGTTTTTTATCATCTGAAAGTAAAAGATTAATATGTTACAGCATAAAATAACTTTTACATAAAAAATGTTAACATTATAAAATAAACTATTTTTTCAGAAATTCTTCCTTAATATTTGGAGAAATAAGAACTCCTTTGTAAAAAGTAATAACTTGTTTCCTTCAACTTCAGCATATTATACAATATTCAAATACACATGGAACAATAGTATACACATCAATAAACATTTGCCTTCTATTTCATCTCTGTCTTCTTTTCTGACAAAATTATAAATTTGCCCTACAGGGAAAAAAGCAGAAATTTTTATCACGAGAAAGAACGTACCTTCCTTGGAAGTAGAATAGAGTAATTGTTCCTCTGATGTTCTACGGCAATATTCACTGGGAACTTCCTGATCTCCATTATTGGGTATTGTTTTCCATTTAAATAAACCTTGGTGAGTTTTATGCATACCAAGACCTGCTGCCTTTTCACAGGATGAAGATGTGCATATTTTGTGGGTTGAAATCATTTTCAAATCTTTTTCTGTCTCCACTTCTGCATCCTCAATATCATTACTTGTTCCACAGTAATTTTTTTGCCCATTGTTTGTTTCCACAGTGCTTGGAATTTCATTTTCTTTACTAATTTCATGAAACATTTGAAGTTCTTTAAGTACTAAATCAAATTTACTCTTCATCTCAAAATCTTTTACTATTGTCAGAGCTTCTGTTGATAAACATTTAGCAGTTAAATCCTGAAAACATTCATTGTTCCCTTCACTTGAATTAGTTTCAAATTGAAGATTAACATATAATGCAGAGTCGTTCTTTGGATGAAAATACTTTGAATTAGCCAATTCGCTTTCTTGCAAAATACTCTCATATTTATTTATGTCCCCTACATTATTTTGATTAACAGATTTAGTTTCTTCCACATTTACTTTCTTACTCATTAATGACCCTGACTGCACAGAAAGCCTGCCATACATTGGGAAAAAACTATCCTCCTTTTCCATTGTAATATTGTCATGAAGTTGGCAGCTATCTGTTAAATTTTGTGTTATGACTTTTACTTCTTTTTTCAAAATAAAGTCATATTTTTTTTCTTCTATTTCACTTAGCAAGTTCTTAGAATTTGGCACTTGAGTGGTAGACATGGTATTGATCTGTTCACCACGTATTGAGTTTTGGCTTGCCAGTATGGCCTGTTGCCTAACATTAAAGAAATCTTCAAATACACACTTAGAATTGAACATACTAATCTTACTGTGTTCCTGCTTTCTTTCAGTATCTAAATCTTGGTTACATGTTTTTATATCACAATATTTTTCATTACTACATGCATGGCTATTCTGTTTAAATTGAGGACAGGACTTCAGATTTGTTTTAACAGTATTAAGACTACATTGAGCCCAATTTTCCACATTCATGAGTTGTTCAGGAAAACTCATATTCTTATAACTAGATTCCTTTGTCAAATAAATTTCTTTCACATCATCAAATTCCATTTTTTCATATGTTTCAAAAGTTGGAAAACATATATTTTTAATTGTTGTCCTGAAAGAATTGATGTTTTCTTTCTTAGATGCTTTAAGAAGTTGTTTGGTTTTAAATAGCTTTCTTTTCTTGAACGAAGGTCTCATATTATTTTCTAAGAGTCTTGAAAAAGTTAAAATCCCTATTAGATATACAATACGATTATCCATTGTAATATTTTTTGGATAGTTTAAATGCACTATCCATTGGAAAATGCATTTTTCTTCCAATTCAGAATCATTTTCAATTCTTATTAAATAATCAAATTTATTGAACAAAGAAGCTCTGTTAATTTTCAAAATGACATTTAAATGTTCTAAAAGACTGGTTTGTAAACATTTGCTTAAAATGGCATTCTTTATATTGACATTCATTTTTCTGGTTATTGTATTTTGAATACCAATTTGCTTTTTGCACTTCAAAATTTTGTACCAGGACAAAATATTATTATCTTTCTTATTCCCTGATATACTATTAAGGAAATTAAAAATTTCTGTAGTGAAACTTGGAAAAATCTTGCTTAAATGAAAGTCTTTTTGTATAGTGTAGTGTTTCAACTGTAGTATATTATCATTTTCTCCTTTACCATTTAACCAATCAATTTTTACTAAATTTTTTTGGCTACCCAACATTCCTATCATCAGAGGCTTTGACTGTTCACACACATTCATGACTTTTGTATTGTGATAACCTTTCTTGTTTACAAGATCTTTTACTAGCAATTGTAGCAAATTAATTTCTTCAGGATTTTTCATATTTTCAAAGTTGATATGGTAATTTTTCATAATCCAACAACTTTGCCTATTTCCTTTTGAAATAAGTCCTATGTTACAGCCCCAGTTTGGGGATTTCTCCAGCCTGGTAGGTATGTAACTGTTCAGGCTTGGTTCTACTTCCTCCCGACTTGCATTTTGTAGTGTTACAGTGAAATTCTTTTTCGAGTCTCTTACATCACACTTGATACTACTGTAATGATAGTAGTTTAAACTGATCAAGGCTTTTTCACACTCAGAATTGTTTTGGTTGCTGACTGACTGGGGGTTACTTTCATAATATTCAGTAAGACCATTTTCCACATCTACACTTTTTTTATCATCCTGTAACTTTTGCTTCTTAACATCAGGTCTATTTTGGGACCAGTAAATGTTTGTGAAATCCCTAACATATGCCTCAAATTTGTCATTCTTTTTCTTCGCTATTTCCTTTAAATAGACAAAGGACACGTTGCTATTTAAAACCGTTGGAAACTCAGGGATTCTTATTGTGATGCTCTCTCTAAAATAGCTGGGTTTGGCAATTTGCAAGCTGGGCTGGTTTTGAGATTTTGGTATTTTTAGTATAGATGATAAAATGTTGCTTTCTTTTCTATTTGATGGCATAACACTGTCAACTGCACATCTGTTCTTAATTTCACGAAACGTGGATCTAGCTTCCTTGTAAAAGGTAACGTCTAAAAATGGGTTTTCTGTCGGCCTTATGTAACTATTGTCTTTCAGAACACTGTCCCTCCCCTGGAGTAAGGGCTGCGTTCGGTCCTCGTGTCCGCCTCTACGTCTGCCGCGCGTGGAGGCAGGGGGCAGAGACAGACCGGCTTCTGCCCGGGCGCCCCCGCCAAAGCGCACGCGGGAAGGCCCTCCGTCTTGCTGCCCCGGGCGGAGCCCGCGAGCCCCCGGCCCCGCGCGCACGCTGGTTGAGGCGAGAGACTGCGCGCCGCTACGCCGCGGAGGTCGGCTACTCTGGCATCCCGGACTGCGCATCTGCTGCCCACTGACTGACTGCTCCACACGCGAGTCTGTGCGGTTATCAAAAATCGCATCCACTGAAATTAGGAACGCCTCGAGGGGTCTGGGCGGCAGCTCCCTGACCTCTGTCTTCGGCAAACGAGGCAACCAAAGCAGCCGCCAACCCGCCTCAGAGACTCCGCCAGGCTCCTCCAGACGGAGCCGCTTGCTACTAGGCGGTTGGGAATCAGGGTCCTCAGGAGAAGGTAATGAGGAGGGAGGCTCCCTGAGCTCACCGAGCTGCGGCGTGGGGTGAGGGAACGGCATGACGGCGAGCCTAAGGGATCTGTCCGAGGTCCCGGTCTGGCTCCAGCCTCTAAGAAGGCGAGAGGCAAATCGGCCCCGCCCTCGGTTCCACCCCGGACACGCCCCCCCATGCCGGATCCCGGGCTATCCTAAGGGAAGCCCCACCCCGGACCCGCCCCAAGACCGCCCCACCGAGGACCTGCCCCGCCCCCAGCACCCCGCGCGCGTGTTGTTTCTCCCTCAAAGCTCAAAGCGCCAGCCTCGGCCGTTATATTGTCTAGTGTTAGCGCCTCTAAGACCACCACAACAGCTGGTCTGGGTGTTTTACATATTCCCTCTGGGAAAACTAAAGGGAACTGTTAGAATCTCTCTTAAAATTTATGAATGGAAGCACCTTTTTAAAAAAAATTCTAAAATTCTATTTTCCTCAGAAGAGGCTTCTCCTCAGTGACTTGTCCAGTAAAATCGCTCGGCTCTGTAAGCACCAGCCAGATCTTTCTGTATCAGCGAAACTTCTTTAAGTCATCCCAGGGGCACTTAAAATCGGATTTCCACTTTGCCAAAAATGTGTTTGGGGAAAAGAAGACCCTGGTACTTAACCATCTGAATATCTGAGGGGAAAATTGTGGAACTTATTATTCCAGATAAAAACTGTTTATATATATGTGTGTGTATATATATGTGTGTGTGTGTGTATACACACACACACATACACACACACACACACACATATATCTACTCTATCTCTAAAATTAGAGATAAAAATTATTTTTTTATTTTCTCCGTTTAGTATAAACACAAAAATACATGTCTGACTCATGCCTAATAATGAATTCTTTAACTGCCATTTCTGATTTTTTTTCTCTGCTCTGATAATCCTTTCTTTACGATTTTCAGTCAATTCTGGTTTTTGTAAATTCCATAATCATAAAGAAAGTGATTTTCAAAATGTTTATTATCATATGCACATTTATTAGGAAACATGTAATTACTGCTCAGTAATCAAAAATCTTAATTCTTTTAGTGGTTGTTTCAAAGCTAGTATCTTTGATTTTCCTAACAATTTATAAGAATTACAATAATGTGCAACAGGAATCCTGATTCTAGGGTCTGTGGGGTTTGTATAGCAATATATGACTAACAAACTACTCGAGATTATGTTCATCAACCTCATGTCTTATAAATACTAGTAGATATATTGTGTTTCCAATTATAGGCATTTTATATTACTTTAATGTATAAATTCTTCTAGTGAAGAGTTTACTTAAATTAGGAAGCCCTTCAGTACAAACACTTCATCAACACTGTAAGGATGTGGCAGTAGAGATCATATATCAGTGAGTTCTCAAAGTGTTCTTCTATATCTTACGTTCTATTACCCAGATTTTCCCCAGATTTTTCACAAATCTACATTCCATTCTAATGCAATCTGTTCTATGCTTGTGATCAACGCATACAGACCAACTTACACAGCTCAGGTATATACAGAAAGGGTGCATTAGGAGCAAGATATAATATTAGGAGCAAGTTTTTTATCTGTAAAGTAAATGTCATAGCTTTATGATTTCTAGATTGATCTGTAACTTGGTATTTATTCCTTCATTTTGTCAGTTCAACAAAAGGTACATTTATTTTCTAGCTTTTTATCACAGATTATTTAACATCTGTGCATTACTCAAGAACTATAATTCAAATAAAACCTCAAAGTGTCAAATTTAATTCAATAATTGCTTGAAATAATGTCTAAGGCATTAATAGATATACAGAAAAGTACAGAAGTTTTTTCTTTTTCTATCTTACATAAATACCTATCAAAAAAGGTCAAAAAGTAGTCTTTTCTTGTGATTACTTGTTTAAAGACAATACTAATGGCCACTACCATTTCAAATAATGCCTATTGAAATTATTTTTTTCTCATTATTTTAATTTTTTATAGTTTATTTTATTTGTATTTGGGATTGAACCCAGGGTCTACTACTGAACTATATCCCCAGCCTTTTTAATTTTTATTTTGAGACAAGTGCTCACTAAGTTGCTGAGGCTGGCCTAGAACTTGAGATCCTCCTATCTCAGTCACCCAAGTTGCTGGGATTACAGGTATACACCACCCTGCCCAGCTTTCCCTTTAATTTTTATAAATGCTACCTTGAAAACTGACCAGTTATAAATGAAAAATACAAACAGTTGTGTCTTCAACTTATTCCAATCAAAATATAAAAGAGATTTGTCCCATTTCAAATGTTATACTATGTTACCTGTCCTTCCTATGAAAACACTTACCTCCAATTGTAACAGTAAACTGAGATTTAAGGACAGCATCCAATTGACTCCTTCTAGCTTGGTGTATTATTACGATTACACCTGAATGCAGGAAAGGATGAATGAGTTCAAGAGATAAACCCCATAGTGGAGACAAGGCACAAACTCCTATTAGAGTTAAATTAGATGTTCACTCAAGGCAGGCACAATGACACAGACCTGCAATCCCAGCAACTGGGAGGCCTGGGGAGGAGGATTTGGAGTTCAAAGCCAGCATCAGAAATGTATTGAGATCCCGTCACAAAATTTATATATATATATGAATGAATGAAAGAACTGGGAGTGGGAGTTCTGGGAGTGCTGCTCAGTAGTAAAGCACTCTTGAGTTCAGTCTTTAGTACAAAAAAACAAAGAGGTTAACTCAGTACCCTGGGATGCTTCACCTCCATAATATGCCACATCCTTACAATGAGGGCCCTATATTAATTATTTAGCTTCATCCTTTTTACAATTTTCTCCATGCTCCCTACCAGAATGTTTATTTTCTTGTTTCCAATTATGTTCTCAATGCCCTTCTCTTTGCCCACCTGGCAAATTCCTACTCTGCCTTAAAGGTCCTACCCAAAAAGCTATCTCCACTTTAAAAGCATCTATACCTCCTTTCTGTTGTAGCCAATCCCTGGGCAGAATTACCTACGTGCTCATCAGTGTTCCTATAGCACTTTATTTCTAATTGTAGAACATTACAAACATCTTATTGTGTTGAATTATTTATATGTCCACTTCACAAAATTCTGTGAATCAAAACAAGAATTTATTCATTTTTATATCCTCATCTACTAAGTAACTCAGTTAATGAGAAAAAGTAAAATGATACTACCATTAATATGCCTTATGATCCAAATGGATTTTGTGGTGTCTTGAAAATGTTTTAAGTTTCTTCTGTTTGTTTTATTTTGCTTTGATTTAAACATACTAAGACTGAGATTTGCTTTTCTTAACTCTATTAAAATACAATTGACATGAAAACTATACTGAGTCATACCACCATGGAATATCAAGAAAATAAACATTCTGATGTAGAATGCATGAAGCAAATTGTAAAAAGGATGAAGCTGAAAAAGTTGGCTTTAACTATTAGAGGTTTAATAAGTTTCATGGTAAGACCATAAATGTGACACGACAGTTTTTCTAGTTTACTTCTGTTAATAAACCATGTAAGTGGTGAATAAATATGCTAAACCTAAGGTTTTGTCTCAGACTGAGAGATAAAATATATTTAAATTTTTAATAAGAACCAGCAACAAAAATATTTAAAACAAACATAGGGGTTAAAGAGGAAAATATCATCACTTACAAATAATATTTAAAATAAATACAACTTGAAAAAATACAAATAGCACTTTTTAACAAGTCAATAAAAGCACTGGATGGGAAAATATTTAAGAAAATGTGATACTGTGTATATCTGCAAATGCAATCAAACTTTCAATAGAGCAATTTGTAACATAAATATCATCTAAAATGAAAAAATGTATATGCAAATTATTTAAAATATAAACCTCCTCTTCAACTTTTATTTGAGGAATTATTGTCTATCCACTTTCCTAATCTAGAAACTCTTTTTAACAAAAGTTAGAGGTGTTCTTAACTTTTTCTCTTTCTTGCTTTCCCCAACATCCAGTCCCTATGCAGATATTCATCAAATATGACCCTGAAATTAATTCCCACTTCTATATCCATGATGTTTCATGTTTATTTCAAGCCCTCCTCTCTTTCTGTAAGCACAATAATAAACCTATCTTCATTTTATAGTGTCTCTTCAACTGCCCAATGCTATTACAAGAGTTTTCTTAATAAAATGTTATTTTCTTACTTTCTTACTTCTTTTGATTTTTTCACACTTATAGAACAAAATGCAAACTCTTAATTGGGAATATGTATAGTTCATCCATAGTTCACTTCCAAATTGATTTTTCAGCTTCCAAGTCTATATTCACAGTATAACTTGCTTTGCTATATACTAAACTTGTAGCCCCTGTATAGTTTCAGTCTTGGGCATAGTTGGGTCATCTGCTTAAAGGTTTTACAGGTTTTATGTAGTCTTCTGCAGTGATTTCAAAGTTTACAACCATCTTGTGTCTTTGGAAAACTAGTTTTATCTGCTGACCATTCTTTTTCACTTCTAAGTCTTATCTCATTAATGAACTATTATATTTTCTGCATGCTTAGTTAATTAGGAAAAATTGGAAAACCAGGTAGAATGTTCAACTATTTACAACATCAATCTGAATTGTAACAAATTTCCCCATCAATTAAAAAAACTTTGTCACTAAAATAAAAACAAGTTTGTATTGTATTAGAATTCATGCAAATGTAAATAACACTTCTTTTCAAAATAATTGTGAAATCTTTCAATTAACTTTTCACAGTAATTCTTTTCACTATTTTAAAATGACAAATGTCTATCTTCTTTAATCATACAAAATGATGCTTACTTAAATTGTTTTCTGCTTTGGTATAGTTTTGCTGAAATTGGTCACTTTGAAGTTTCAGTTGGTTGTACACTAAAAATTTGTTGTACATTGAAAATTCATATAGCTATTATTTAATTCAGTTTTTTAAGAAATTACATAGATTCACCTTAAATACAAAATACATTGAACATAAAAACTATGCTGAACATATTTTTTTATTTAAAAAGTAAAATGAAATAGTAGTTGGGTGAGTAAGGTCTGGAATCAAAATAATTTGAATCTATAGTTTACCTTTTTCTAGATGTATAATATAATTAAATGATTTAGCTTTTCTGAGACACAGATTCCTGTAAGTGGGAATTTTAGAGGAGAACCTACTTCATAGGTGGTTGTGTTAATTGAATGCAATATACTATGTAAAGCATTGAACAAAGTTTTGGGCACATAAGCCTATGTTCACTTTTTTTTCATTTATTATAGTTACTATTATCAAACTTGCAGTGTGCTGATTTGGCTCTTACAGATTCAGACAAGCTGACTGTCAGCATCTCTTCCCAACTATGCATTTTAATGACTTAATGTAGGTAGTTTAGAGTGGGCCATGATGGAAGTATTTACACCACAGAATCAGCAAACATTACAAATCAGACTTTTTTTTGTTCTTCTTTCCAGAAAGCTAGTTGTTAACCCATTGCCAAATTAGTACTGCATCATACAATACTTCAGTTACAATTCTATGTAAATCAGTTCACACTATAAGGCTGTAGCAGTAATAAAACAAGTGGTTCATAATAGTTTGGCTAAGGTAAAAGTCAAGCAATTCAGCTGACTATATTTGATGTTAGAACATATATGAAACTTTATTTTTTAAAATATCTGGTGTTTAAAATACCTGGTTCATCTCATTTGATAAGTTTTTATGAGTAGAGGTACCAAAATTTACCACATACAAAAAAGTAAATATTTCCATATTTAAAGTTTTCTTACAGTTCTGTGATTTTAGAATAGAAATAAGTTAATCAGGAGGTGAAGCAATTGATCAAAAGACTATTTCCTCTTTCATTATCTAGGGAAGACTGTAGTCATTGCTTACTGCCAATGATTATTGATAACTCAATAAAATTATACTATGCAAAGTACTTTAAAGTAGTTGGTCTCATCTGGTGTTTTAACTCTCCTTTGATTCACTGAACACCTTTTTGTATAAAAATATGTCTGATGCTATAAATACTATTATATTTCTTTATCATATGATAATATATGTCATATACTATAAATACATACTTAATATTGATATGATAGAAATTATATATTATATAAATATAGTTATTATATTAAGTATGTATATTCTCCATCAAGAATGCATTCTAGCAAAAAATATAAACATAAAAGGATGATTAGCAATACATGGCCTAGTTAATTAGGCTGTTCACAATTTGATCGGAAGCTATTTTCTAGTTTTACCTCCAGCTATTTCATTCTCCTCTCTGCCTCTCACACTCTGCAGCACAAAGCTTCCTTAATTCCCTAAATACTTAGGGGGTTTTTTGTTGCTATTGTTCAGTTCAGAAGACATTTGTTGGACATCAGTTATGCACTGAGTATTGTGTTAATTCTTAGGGTTTCAAAAATAAGACAGTTGTTCTCCAGGAACGTACAGCATAGTAAGGAAAAAAATATACACCTTTATTTCAGTATAGTAGAACAAAAGCCACAGTAAGGGTATAAGGAGGCACTGAGGAAAGGGAGCCAAACTGAGTCTGAAGTCTTTGGAGATGTAGAAATGGTTCCCAAAAATTGATTCTTGGAAGATCCACTTATATATTCCAGTCCTTTAAGCCTATAATTTTCTATAAAACTCCCCTTTATCTCCATTCTAATCAGGTACTAATCTATATTCCCACAACATTTCAGACATCTGTTCCAAGACTCATAAAATTACATAATGACTAGTTGTATAAATACTATCTCTTCCATCAAATTATTAGCTTATTAAGACTTGGAATAGTTAATTTATTTACCTTTGTATATTCAGTATTTAGCATGAGACCTTCCGCACAAAAGACAATAATAATTTTTAATTATTGGCTTGACTATATACCAAATGAGTTAAAATATAAAATAAGTAATATTAATATAAATATTATAGGATTCTAATTTTATCTTAAAGTATAAAGAATGGGTAGGAAACAAATAATTTTTAATCAATAATTATGTAGACTTCACTATAACCTGTATAGAGACAATCACTCCTAAAACATAAAATTGTATGATTTTGCATTAGAAAGAATAGAAGTGGAAACCTTTTAAACTTATACAAAGACCTTGGGAAGTTATGATCAATTCTAGGGAAGCTCCCAAATGAAAAACAAGAGAAAAAAAACAAAGTCTAATACAACTTCCATTTCTCAGTAGGAAAAAAAAGGACAACTACATTAAAAAGAATATAAACAATGTAAACATATTTCTTGGCTTCCAAATAATTACACTAGTTGCCAAAGGATGGTTTCAGCGTCTATTGCCAATTGTTAAAACTGTTGCCCAGGCAAATAAACCTAGAAATTCCCCCTGTCAAATCTTTCTTCCATCAATCTAATTGCAAGGAAATGCACTCAAACACTAGTCATTCGGTGTAAATACTTTTATATTTCACCATTTCTTGTACAAATCTGTATTGCATAATAAGAAATAAAATCACCTGTTGAGATGTCAAATTTTCCCTATATTCATGTGTAACATCACATTATACTCTATAAAGTTATATGTATTAAATTGTATATACAAATGTACACATTTATAATTTGTTAACAATAAACATCAAAAAAATTTTTTTGATTTTTTTCTCTTTAAAATCAGTATGAGAACAACTATTTTTGACCAGTTATGGTTGTAAAAGTAGAAAATTATGTATCATACTTACTATACTAATTATGACATGGAATCATTAACTTGAGTTATAAGAATAATATTTGAAATTGTAAGAATTCTGAGTTTTTCTTTCTTTCTTTTTTTTTGCACCAGGGACAGAACTCAGAGGCACTTAACCACTGAGCCACATTCCCAGTCCTTTTTATTATTTATTTTGAGACATGGTCTCACTAAGTTGCCTAGCGCCTCACCAAGTTGCTGAGAATAACCTTGAACTTGTGATTTTCCTGCACCTCTGGGATTAGAGATGTAAGCCATCATGCCCAACAGAATAATTTAAATTCTTCTAAAAAAATGACAGGAAAATAACTCACTGAGAATGAAAACTAAAGAAATGGATTAATCAATCACATAATTGCCAAGATTCATTATGAATCAGGAACTTGGCATTTTGAATGATATAAAGTAGAGGTATATACCATAATTTCTGCATATACACACACAAGAACTTTACAACGTAGTTGGATGCTAAAATCAAACAAGAAAACTATGTGTCATGGTGATATTTCATTGATTATCCCATTCATCTTGAGACACACTGGAAATGAAAATGAAGAAAATGTCAGTCTTGAATATATAATCAGGGAGGCCCTCATAAGATCTGAATAAGACCTTGAAAAATAAGCTGAAATTTTATACTTCTATGAATTAAGTAATGCACTGTAATTCAAATTTTTCTGTGAATATGCTAATCTCTTGTGAAATTCTTCTAAAAAATCTGAGTAGGGCATTAAGAATACTACAGATTAGAGTGTAAAGGAATTGCTTGGGTGTGGAGATGCTCTGAGTCAGATCTTCCCTGGAGGGCATCATTCCCAACTCAGCCTCTTGTAATGGCTTCTATTCTACTCTAACTTCAGGCAGAGGAGCTGGTTGGAAATTACTGACTGCCATAGCCCGATCACGACTCCACTCCCAGTTCACCCCACAGAAGAGCATCACCATAAACACCAAAAAGAGGAGGAGGAAGAGGAGGAGGAGGAGGGAGGAGGAAGAGAAGGAAGGAAGGAAGGAAGGAAGGAAGGAAGGAAGGAAGGAAGGAAGGAAGGAAGGAAGGAAGGAAGGAAGGAAGGAAGGAAGGAAAGAAGGAAGGAAAAATTTCCAATCTGAGAGAAAAGACATTATCATAGATCTGAGGAGATTCATCTTTGGCATACTGTTTTAACAAAATGTACCACCAAGTAAAAGCACAAACCTTGCTACAGAAGGGATCAAAAAGAAACACCCAAAGGAGAAAATAAAAAGTGCACTCACCTGACAGCATCAGGACCACTCCATCCTAACTCCCTTAATATTCCTGAGTAGTTTTCTTAACTAAAGGTATTTCAGCAGTTACTTGAGAGCCACTGAATTCTCGGATGAGTACTGGTAATCCCTAAAACATAAATAGAGTGGGTTACTGTATTCTTTCCTCTAGACCAAAGTGGCAAATTGTTCACACAGCTTTTAGGATAAAACAAATACAAGCAGGAATCACATCATTAATGGCCCATTATCTTAGATTGGTGGATTTATTACCTTTAATAGCAGAAGAAAGAGCATCAATCTATTTAGAAATCCTCAGAAAGGTCTATTTTTAAAAATGCATGTTGAATCCATAAAGATCAAAGAGTAAACTTTAGTTTTTTTTAAAAGCTGGCCTTACTCCACTGGATTCAAACTGCTTTCAAAATGGTTATGCTCTAGAATTTCATTTGTTATTTTTCAAGTAGTACAAAAGATGTATGAAATTTTCAATGGTTTCTAGGTATTAAGACTTTAGCAGAAAGTGGCCTTTATAGATCAAATCCTTGGGCTATACGTATTTATGAAGGACTCTGAAGTTTATCATGACACTACTATATATGTCATTTTTAATAAAGAACAAATGTGAATTTTATGCAGTTATTAAGCTGGTGTTTATAACTGAGTAACTAAATTAGTAAATCTAGTCAACTGACCACCCAGTTTTTGCAGTTCCATGTAACTTTGCCATTGTTACTTAAGTTATTTAACATTCTATAAGCAGGCAATAACATGATCATTTTATCAACAAAGCCATTTTATCCAGAGTGATATTCATATATTTGGGAGCCAAGAAGGTCTTAGAGTATACACATCCTGTGAGTATCAAGAACCTACAATATATTACAGAAGCAACACAATTAATCTATTTAGTCTTATTTTTCAACAATCCACAATCAACATGTTTGAGTTTCTGATACTGCTACAATCTATATAACCAGAACTAAATAAAAACATACATGTACTATCAACCTAAAGCTCCTTTTTAAAAAAAAAGTCTATTTTTAAACAAAAATATATAGATCATTGGTAAAGCATTGTGTAAGTCTAATTTCAAAATATGGTTTATATTACAGTGTTATTAATACTCAGTTTTATTCAAATACCCATCAACTTGGCCTAAGAAATCTTAAACAGAATATGTATTCTAGCTTCTAGCAGTGGTGCTATGATCAATGTATTTAATCGGATTTTCATGAGCAACAATATGAAAGGTCCCCAAGGAAATTATTTTAAATGAACTCAAAACTGAAATCATAAATTTAATTCAGTTTTCAATAGAAAGAAACTGGCTCAGTGTCATCTTAGATGCAAATTATCATTATTAATTTACTATCCTGAATAGCATTGAGTGTTAATAAATGCTTGCTGGGTAAGGATGGTAGTGATGGTTTGCTATATCGGGTTTATTCTTATGCTATATTAAAAAATTCTTTGTTATCATTACTTAGTTTTTTTGAAAACACACAATAGACTACTTCTTATAGATTATCACAGAAATATAAGAGCAATGTTGATGTATTTTCCATCAAAATCTTAACATCTTAAAAGAGATGAAAATGTTACCAATATTGTTAAGGTATGATTGATAGATTTAGAGTGGATTTCAACTTGCATTATCTAAGAATAGATCTGGAGATATGTTCTGGGAGTACATGGGAATACATGCCATATATATATATATATATATATATATATAATCTTTTAAACCAGACTAGTATAAATGACCTCAAATTTAATTCAACCCTACTATTGTCATCTAGACCAGGGTCATTCCCTTTATCATCCTCTTATAGAAGAAAAACAAAAAATACAAATTGTAGCTTTTTAGCTGAGCCTGAACTAATGGTTAGGCATACCAACTTCCCATTTAAAGTGAGATCTGAAAGAAGTTACCAGTCCCAGAATGAACAATGAAAGGGCCTAAGGAAAATGCAAACTCAATTATGTTGGAAAATCCTGGACCAAGTGGTGCTCACTCCAAGTATGGATAAACAACAAAATGACATGGAACTTATGCACTGAAAATGCAAAGACAGGAAAGGGAACGTTGCTCTAGATACTCATGGGAAAAACACATTTCTGGAACTAATATTCTATAAGAAACCAAAGGAAATTTTACAAGACAGCTATTTTACATCTTCAAAGAAAGAAAGAAGGAGGGAAGGGGAAGGGAGAGAGACAGAGGAAGGAAGGGAGGGAACAAGGGAGGGAGGAGAAGGAAAGGGAAGGAAAGGGAAAGAAGGAGAGGAAATGACCTCTTTGAAACCAAACCAGAGCAATAACAAACCGAAGTAAAGGTAGAAATACTAAAGTTTAAAAAGAAAATATACAAAATGTATCATCTTCACTGGACATAAAGAACAAAGTTAATAGCATGGAAAAACCAATCAATGTTAAGGAAAAAAAAATTTAGACTCTCCATAGAATATAGAAAAAATAATAATCAGAGCTAAACGTGATGAAAAGAAAGTTTACACCTTAAATTTTTTTGGCACATGGAGAAATTGACACACTTTCTAAGCTAAATCCAAATTTCCAAAAGAAAATAAATAATCCAATTGGTGTATCAAGGTTCTGGTGTCTGATCAAGCATCAAACAGCAGCCAAGGACTAACTTCTCTAGACTGGAAAAGAGACAAGGGAGCTGTAGGTTTACAGAGTAGGCATATTCTTCCAAAAGTATGTGCCACAGAGCCCAAATATAAGAGAAATTAGACAGATAGATAGGATATATGAGGGATAGATACAGACAGACATAAGTATATAAGTACACACCTGTATTGAACCCAGGGCCTGATGTCTGTTAGACAAGAACTTCATCACTGAGCTGCACACCACACGCTTTCTTAAAGACAATATCCTAAGTACTATTTGACAATACTAGAATGAGTAAAATCACCATTATTTTCTTGGAGTTTGCAAACAATTATGTAGAAAGAATAACAAATGCACAATCAAATTCCTTTCTCCAAATTTAGATGATTCCTCAAGTTTGATTGTTCTTGTCCCTTCTCTCTATGTTCCTCTTCTGTCCATCATATCTATTCTAATGAACTCATCTGTCACCTGTATATGTGCAACCACCAGTTCTGTATTTCTAGTGCAGCCCTCTTACCCAAGTTCCACATCTGCTGGTCATTGACGTCTGTTAACTTCTCCACTGGACGTGCCAAAAGCCTGCAAATGCAAGACACATGTCCAGATGGTAAGCTTGCTTCCTTACACTTCTTTTCTCCAAATTTGTACTTTTTTGTTTTAACTAAAGTCAGTGTCATTGCTTCAGTAAATCAGTTCCAAATCTTATAATTGTTTGACTTTCCCTTCTCTTGTATATGTCATCAAGCATCAAATTTGATGTAATTAAAAACTTTTCTTCCATGTCTCCTTACCTCCAGTTATGCCTCTTGTAGTCTCTTGGTAGTTTTGTCATTGTTGTTTTGTTTTGTTTTTAAGTTTGAAGTAAAATTTGCCTTCAAATAAAATTATACATAGAATTTCTATGTACGAAAAATATAAAAATGAAGCTGCTCTCATTATAAATGATATTTGGCTGTTTTATTTTAACTTTGTTTCATTAAATCAAAAATATAATAAATCATACTAAAATGAGAGATTAAGCTATATTTGTGTTACCAAATATCAATGTCCCAACACAGAAATATTGCAGTGGGGAATTTAGCAATACAAATTTTTACCACTTTTATATTTTAAACAACTTGAAGAAAAGTAGATTCCTTGATGCCTCTAAGTTTGGTGGCAACATTTATAAATATTAAAAATGACTTAACAAGTATATGATTTGCAATTTTAGTGCAAAATATTCCATGAGATTCTACCACAAATTTTTAGTAGCATGTTCAATATCCTTTGTCTTTGTTTTTAATATACTCTGATCTCGTAATGAAGGAAAACAAAGTGAGACAAATATTTTGATTTTCTCCTCCAGGAGTGTACTAGTACTTCACATTCTTCCTAAATTTATAATCTACTACAGAATGTTCTTGTTATCCCAAGGGAAAATCTGGGAAAATGAAACTAAAGGAACATTCTGTCATCATCAAAAAATAATTACTGGAAACTAGGATTAGATACTGAGTTGCACCTAATTCTACCATATAATGGGCACATAACTTCTAGAAAGCATTGTAATATGGACTTTCTAAGGAACTATATAGTGAAGATAATGATATCTGTTTGGGGATCAAACAACAGGATTATAAAATAAAGGCCATAAAACAGAAGGTATTGTATTATAGTTCTATACTTGTATCCCTAATGAACAAAATACAAGAATAATAGAATAAAAGTAATTGATATCAATTAGTTAATGAATGCCTTTAAATGCTTTATGGTTTCTTCACACTATAGAAATTCAACCTTCATGATACAATTCATCCAAGGAGGAAGAAACAAGTGTAAATATTATAAAGTGTCTTTATGCCATGGTTAGGAATTTAAAATCTAATCAAAATGGTGATTTTACTCATTCTAGTATTGTCAAATAGTACTTAGGATATTGTCTTTAAGAAAGCGTGTGGTGTGCAGCTCAGTGATAAAGTTCTTGTCTAACAGACATCAGGCTCTGGGTTCAATACACGTGTGTACTTATGTACTTATGTCTGTCTGTATCTATCCCTCATATATCCTATCTATCTGTCTAATTTCTCTTATATTTGGGCTCTGTGGCACATACTTTTGGAAGAATATGCCTACCTTATTATTCTTATAATAAGGTAACATATACATTTGACTTTTTGAAATAAAAAATGGACAACATAAGCTTTTACTTGGTAATTATTAGATGAACTGCCATTGCATAATATCTTGTGTTTAATTACAGCCTGATAGTTCGTACAGTACTTTAACATGTACTACCTTGGTTCATCTTCACAGCAACCTTGTAAACTGCCATGGGCTAGGAAGAGAAAGATTCTTCTGCTAAGAGATAATATTTCAGCTGAACATGAAGGATTAATAGTACTATTTAAGGAAAGCCAAGGTAAAAAAGAGTTTCTAAGAAGAAAAGGCATGTAAAAGTAGAAAGAAGTAAAATACTATTACATGCTTAGTAAACTGCAGACACCTTGGTGCACTCAAGAGACATGGCAAGACATTGGACTACAAGGGTGTGAAGAGCCAGAAAATGATCTTGTATGCTGGGTTAAGGAATTTTAATTTGTATTGCTTAAAAGGAGGAACTACTGAATAGTTTTATTCAAGGGAGTGATAGGATTTTGTCTGAATTTTTGCATAGTTTTGAGAATGAAAAAGAACAAATCCAAGACAGATGATAGGCTAAATGACACAGTAGTGGTGAGAATGGATTCATGTGATGTTTAGAAGGTGGAGTTCGTAGGACTTAAGAAATGATTGGTGGAGAATGAAAAACAGGGGTGCTGAAGATGACATCCAAGGCTCTGACTTAGGGGACTGCATTGATAGTGGGCACCAAGAAAGTGTTAGGGAGCAGAGGAGGAGGACAGATTCATGGAGATGGAGGAGTGAGGGAGATAATTATTTGAAGATGTTGAGTTTGAAGTTTCTGTAAAAATAAAATTCTGTGATGTTCTGTAGGTAATTGTGTAAATAAGAAATTGAGGAGTGAGGCTAATATCTGGATTTAGGAACATCAATAGTCATTTTCTTCTTGAGCATTCTCTCCTAGAAGTGGAAAAATAAATTTTAAAGGAAGAATATGGTAAGAACACTAAAAAAATGAGTGAGTCTGTTTTGTTTTTTTTTTCCTCCTTCAGGTGGCAGATGAAAATGGAGTCATTCTGAGAAAGGCTAACTTTTCTCTTGGCATGTTTTTTTCCCCCCAAATTTTAATATTCTGTGGTAAAGACAGAGAATTAGCAGTCTCTGCCGCATGGTAGAAAATTCTAAATACATAATATGGTTTAAAGTTTTCTCAGTAGGAGATGGAAGGCTCTTGAAAAGAATGATATGATCACAATATTTGGAAGATCATCTTGATTAAATACAGTATGTGGACAAGACATTGGTAAGACATAAAGATAGAATCATAATATTAATTGAAATGGGATGAAAGAAATTGAGGCTGACTAAAGAAGTCATTTGGTAATATTACTAAGACGTACTTTGACTCAATTTCCTCCTTATCTATAACACGGTTTATAAAATCAATTATTTCATATGTAAATAGTGTTATTGTGAAGTGGAATATTGAATATCAAGAAAATTACATTCTCAGTACACAATGCCTGGCCGAACGCAGGTGCGTAAAAGCTGCACAATAAATAAATGATGAATTGGATCAAAAAGTATTCAACTAGCATCCACTATTGTGCTAGTCAGTTTTCTCTCACTATAACAAAATGTCTGCAATAATTCACTTATAAAGAGAAGAGGCAAAATTTGGCTCATAGTTTTGGAAGTTTCAATCCTAGATTTGGGGGACCCTTGCTTTGGGAGTGACACATGTCAATGACAGGGATCACAGGGCTGAAACAAAAAATTGCCTCTGTTTTAGTCAGCTTTTACACCATTGTGACCAAAAAAAAAACTTTAGAAGAGGAAAAGCTTATTTTGGGGCTCACAGTTCAGGGTCTCAGTCCATAGATGGCTTGCTCCCTTCCTCAGGATCTGGGGCAAGGCAGAACACCATGGCAGAAGAGTGAGGTGGGGAAAGCAGCTCAGGACATCACACCAGGAAGCAGAGAGAGTTCTTTTCACCACGGACAAAACATAAAGTTCAAGGGCACGCCCTCAGTGACCACTTCTTCCATGTACACCCTACCTGCCTACAGTTACCACACGATTAATCCCTCTCTGTGGATTAATGCATTGATTAAGTTAAAACTCTCATAACCCAATCATGTCACCTCTAAACTTTCTTATATTTTCTCACACATGAGCTTTTGGGAGATACCTCATACTTAAACCATAACAGCCTCATAGGAAGGAAAAAACAAGAGGAAGGGGCCCAGGATCCCAAAACACCCCAAAAGGGTATGCTGTCAATGATCTAAGGACCTCCCTCAAAACCTCTCGTCCTCAAATTCCACAGCAGCTCCCACAAGTGCCACCCTGGCAACCAAGACTTCACTACCTGGACCTCCAGACTATAACAATTACTAAATGTGACTTTTAGCTACTCAAGCATTTTTTCTTTCTTAAGAATCAGACCAGTTCATTCTCTAAGAGATCGTAGCATAGATCCTAAACCCACACTCTGAAAATAAAAAATCAAAGATCATTTTCTCTTTGTGAATTCTCCCTTCTTGGGATAGTAAACTTTAAAGGAGGAATATTGTAAGAACACCAAAACATGAGGGAGGTAAAAATATCAATTCAATTGTGAACATTCTTTGATAAAAAATGTGGGTTTTGCTTTTATTGGTTGATTCTGAAGGGATATAGAATTCTACATTTATTTTTTCTTAAGTTTTATTTTAAGATTTTCTGTGGAGGTTGAGAGCCTCAGTACAAAATCTGTATTAAAGAAAATAGGTTGAAGGGAGAAACAAGTCAATAAGATCTGCTTTAGGCCAGGATGGTCTTCAAAGACTTTTTGTATCAAATGGTGTCAAAAGTATGGAGATCTCAGAAAATGTATTCATATAAGTGTTTACACAATTAAAAAAGAGAACAGTCTAACATTGAGAATTACCTAAAAAGTCATCAAAGAGAAGAAATAGGTATCATATTTGTGTGTGTGTGTGTTATCGCTATCAACAGCAGGAAAAATTTCCAGCTAAGAGTGCTGCTATAGGAAGCATCACAATACCAGACCTTAAATTATACTACAAAGCTATAGTAACAAAAACAGCATGGTACTGGCACCAAAATAGACATGTAGACCAAAGATATAGAATAGAAGACACAGAGACAAATCCACTTAAATACAGTTATCTTATACTAGACAAAGGAGCCAAACATGTACACTGGAGAAAAGATAGCCTCTTCAACAAATGGTGCTGGGAAAACTGGAAATCCATATGCAGCAAAATGAAACTAAACCTCTATCTCTCACTGTGCACAAAATTCAACTCAAAGTGGATCAAGGACCCAGGAATTAGACCATAGACCCAACGCCTAATAGAAGAAAAAATAGGCCCAAATCTTCATCATGTCGGATTAGGACCTTACTTCCTTAACAAGACTCCTATAGCACAAGAAGTAAAATCAAAAATCAATAAATGGGATGGATTCAAATTAAAAAGCTTCTTCTCAGCAAAAGACACAATCAATGAAGTGAACAGAGAGCCGACATTATGGAAACAAATCTTTGCCACTCACACATCTGATAGAGCACTAATCTCTAGGATATATAAAGAACTCAAAAACTTAACACCAAAAAAAAAAAAACAAAAAAAAAACCCAATCAAGAAATGGGCCAAAGAGCTGAACAGAAACTTCTCAGAAGAAGATATACAATCGATCAACAGACATGTGAAAAAATGTTCAATATCTCTAGCAATTAGAGAAATGCAAATCAAAACTACTCTAAGATTTCATCTCACACCAGTCAGAATGGCAATTATCAAGAATACAAACAATAATAAGTGTTGGCAAGGTTGTGGGGGAAAAGGCACACTCATACATTGCTGGTGGGACTGCAAATTGGTACAACCAATCTGGAAAGCAGTATGGAGATTCCTTAGAAAACTTGGAATGGAACCACCATTTGACCCAGCTATCCCACTCCTTGGTTTATACCCAAAAGACTTAAAAACAGCATACTACAGTGACGCAGCCACTTCAATGTTTATAGAAGCTCAATTCATAATAGCTGAACTGTGGAACCAACCTTCAATAGATGAATGGATAAAGAAATTGTAGTATATATACACAATGGAATATTACTCAGCAATAACAGAGAATAAAATTATGGTATTTGCAGGTAAATAGAAGGAGTTGGAGAATATCATGCTAAGTGAAGTAATCCAATCCCCAAAAAACAATGCTGAATGTTCTCTCTGATAAGTGGATGCTGATCCATAATGTGGGGGAGGACACAGGAAGAATGAAGGAACTTTGGTCGTAAGGGTGGGAGGGGGGATGGGGCATGGGGACAGTAAAGATGGTGGAATATGCTGGACATCATAGCCCTAACTTTATGTATGACTACATGTATGTTGTGATTCTACATCACATACAACCAGAGAAATGAAAAGTTGTGCTCCATCTGTGCACAATGAATCAAAATGCATTCTGCTATCATGTATACCTAAGTAGAATAAATAAACAAATAACATTATATTTAAAAAGAATGTTAAAAAATAAATAAAATAAGATGCAGGGTATCAGAAAATAACATAAGCATGGGCCAGTTGAGAATAAAACCACATAGAAGGGGAAGGTCTTCAATCAGGTACTTTAAAAACTCTCTGAATATTGACCAAGAAATTCACAGTATCATAAAGAACTCAAATATAATGAACAAAGTTAACAATTATCTGGAGTTTTTGGTGTAAATATCTTGTGTTTAGAAGTTAATCACTAGAAAGCAATTTCCACAAAAGTGCTGCAAATCCTTTTAGAGTTATTCTACTATAATTAACAATAGACGTGATGCTTCATTCAAGATTTTGAATCAATGGTTTATTCACCATCGCAGGAAAAAACTAAACTTTGGCGAGGGGAAAAAAAAAAAGAGTGCTGCTATAAATCCATAGGCCAGGCCCAAATGTAAGAGACTGAACAAAGTAGAATACAACGTTTTTTTACTATTATTATTTTTTAGGCTGCATAACACCTGCATTTGCTATGACCATTTCTGAGGTTCTAAGAAACTTCCGAGACACTCAAAATTTTGACCATGATTCATTCAATAGGGCTTTAAGAAAATTTGTTAGCCGGGCATGGTGGCACACACCTGTAATCCCAGCACTTTGGGAGGCTGAGACAGGAGAATTGTGAGTTCAAAGGCAGCCTCAGCAATGGCAAGACACTAAGCAACTCAGTGAGATCCTGTCTACATAAAACACAAAATGGGGCTGGGATGTGGCTCAGTGGTCGAGTGCCCCTGTTGTGGATTGTTCAAATTTCAAAGGCAACTGATGTCTACAACTACAGAGTATATTCATACTGCATTTAGATCCAGTCATAGATTGCACAGGACAGCCAAATCAGAGATGGACTGAGAGAAATGATCAACTAGGTCCATTAAAATTATAACTCTTAATCCTTTTCCTGCACATAGAGGCATGGAACTCTAACTGCATGGGAATCACTGCTTTATGGTCTCGCATTTTTTACTTATTTTAGAAAAATACAGAAGGAATACAAAATGCATACAATGGAACATCATAAAAACAGTGGTATGATTTTATTCTAGGATATATCTTCTTATTTGACTTTAGGGAAGTTATTTTGTTGGTGTATCTATGTATTTAAAATAGAATAAAAAGTCAGGATAAATGTAAGGGTCTTATATAGTACATGTCCTCTATAAAAACTAATACTCTTAGATTTTAAAATAAAGACCCATACAAGAAAATTAGCATAACTATTCTTTATGAATTTAAATAAATATAAATCCATTTATTAAATTCCTGTAATGATGACTTTCAAAAATTAATTTTTCTTCCAATTTTCTAAATGCTTTCATGCCTTAAGTTCAACCCTTCTTGGTTCATATATGTTATACATAAATATTTCAAAGACATAATATTACTATGAGCTCAGAGGGCCACAAGCTCAGACCTGTTCTACTCTGGTGTTTCACATTTCCACCATTATACTCAGTTTTCAATTTGTCCTTGCCACAATTAAAAGTAAGAGAGGAATATTAAATAGAGCTGTGTACACCTAAAAAGATATTCTTGGTTTCATTTTGTTTCATTGAATTTGGAAAGTGAAGTGGAAGATAAGACTAAGACCTTCTGTAAAGAATATAAATTGCAGTTGTGAAAAGATACAATGTTTCAGCTAGACAAGAATAAATGATAAATATATTAATTAGCCTGAGTCAATCATTTCACCTTTTATATATATAGCATAGCATCACTCTATACCTCATAAACAAAGACAATTATAATTTGCCACTATCCAATGAAAACTTTTTAAAAATCTACCTCCCAGCTCAAGAAAGGAAGGGGACTTTCAGTTGTTTCTGGTTGAGGATTCTATCTAGCACCACAGAAATAATAACTATCTACAGTACCTTCTGCTCCCTCTCCAATCCGCACCTCCCCCCCCCGCCCCCACCAGCCCCCACCAGTCATCCGATTTCCAGGTTGTGAAAGCTGACACCGCCTTTTGTGATGTTGGGGTATTGGCCTTAGGTAATTGGCCCTAGCTGTCCAACTGGTAAAGCTGATGGCATTCTTCATTCAAAGGTGCAGTATTCCAATCCCTTTATTTACCCTTGGACATAAAAGACTGTTGAGCGGGGTATCTCTGCTGTGATTACTGGAGACATCTGCAAATACACGGAGGAGGAGACCCAGAGTGAACTCCCTCACTGTTTAGTTTCCCTACCACATTTTTCTCTCCAAAGTTCATTCTACCATTCTATGAAGGGAACTTGCTTTCTGTAATCTAAACGCTAATATTCATTCCTTAGATGTCTCTTAGAACTGGTTTCTCTACTGTGATTTCGTGCTGCATATAAAATTCAACTAAAGAGCATTTTTTTTAAAAAAAATTAAACAATATATCAGAAGCTGAAGAAGATAAGGCTACATAATAACTGGCGATTAAAAATTAAGATACCACATTTAGGATGCCAAACAATACTGCTATGCAAATGGAATTTTAAAAAATACGGTTGCTTGTCCACTTAGACAAACTGCTTCACAACAGCGCACTCGTCTAAATCACATCCACTCAATAACAGAGCACAGTTTCCAGTATCAGGATACATTTTTTTTCCTAAACACAAGTTGAAAATAAGTTTTCTAAAATCTAGTATTGCCACCGAAGACACCTCCAGAGTGCAATAAATAGGTACATCTTGTAGAAGCGAAGAAATGGCATCATGACCCCTTGGATGGATGTAGATTGCAGTGCGGAGGCTGTTCTAGAGAGAGAAACCAGAGAAACAAGCACAAAATGCTTTAGTAGGGGATCGACCAAAAAAAAAAAAAATGGGAAATTACTTTGAAAGCCTTGGTCTCTAGGGCCAACCAAAGCGATTCATCTAGAATAGACTTTGTCCCCGCCCCATCCTGGAAAACAGAAAGAAACTGCCTGGCCCCGGAGCTCAGCTGCGCAGTGCGCACTGCGGCCCAGGAGCGCGGGGCTGGCGCCCGCCGGATCCAAAACGTGCTCAGCTGCTGCAGCGCGTGGTGTCCGCGCGGCTCCGGGCTCCGGGTTTCCAGGGTCAACAGCTTTGGAAGGAATTGCCCGTCCAGGAAAGGACCGCCGGGACGGTGTCCCGGCAGTCCCGGGAGCGCGCAGTCCCTCCGCGCAGCCTTCCAAAGGCGTCTGGCCAGAGAAAGCGCGTCCCTGAGCTCCCAGCTGGCAAGGTTGGCGTTGAACGCGGCTTAACTTCACTGCCTGAGACCCTCACCTAGCATGAACCTTCGTGGGCCAGAGACTCGTGGGGCAATTTCTCTGGGTCCCGGCTTAAGTAACCTAAAGTGCGTTCGAAACTGGACTCCCCCTCTTGGAACCAGGAGCAGTTGCCTCTTGGCAACGGAGATTAGTCAATGTAGAGTCCGTTTGCCACCGGAGGCGCTCTTGGTATCCGCAGCACAGAAAGGTCAACTCTGCAGTTTTCCTGAGCGTGGCAAGATGTGGGAAGACACACTGCAAAATAGTAAATCTCTCTGCTTAAGAAAAATGTTGATCTTCATTGTTCTCCCCGAACTTCCCCTCCTTGAAAATAAAACTCCCACATGAATGTAAAACCCGGAAACGACTTTTGTAAACTGAATTTATTCCCAAAGCATAGGACAGTGCCCTTTAATAGTAGGTGGTTCAATGAATAATTGTTGAATGAGTAAATGTACAAACATATGCAGCTGGGGGATGTGATCAGGTTAGGAACATCTGGCAATTCTTTCCAGGTGGGGAAGGGATCAGTATTTACTGGACGCTAATTCTTGCCAAGTCTTCTAAGTTTTGGCAGGCCTATTGAGGAGCGGGGCAGGGCTGGCAAAAGTTGTAGCCCTTCTAGGGCACAAAGGGGACTTTATTAATAAATAGCCTAGTGCGAGGCCTGAGCCCTCAAATTCCTGGATTCCCAGGATGACTCATTCTTTTTCCTCCACTCTCTCACTCCTCCAAAAAAAAAAAAAAAAAGTAAATAAACATTTATTTTGCATATACAGGAGATGCTTATTAAGCTTTCGTGGATGGTTAGCATGACTTTTTCCAAGGCATGCTGGCCAAGAAGCCTTGGGCCCAACTCCCTGCAATACACATTTTTCCTTCACGGTTCTGACCTAGCACCCAGTGCTACCTGAGCCAGCTCCCAGGACTTCAGCAATAAGACCTTCGAATGAAATGGCCCACAGCAAAATGAAAAGTATAGCGGTTATTTCAATGAGTCAGGTAGATGTGCTCACAGCTTTCAGAGTAAGCTTTTTTTGTAATATTTCTGCAGTTTTCTCATTCACCTTACAGGCTGACAAAAGGTAGACCAGAGGCAGGCTAGGACTGAGCAGCAGGAAAATCAGGCTCCACGTGTCCCATCTTGGCCTCAGCCTCCACCGCCAGGGCCGCAACCGCAAGGTGTGGTGAGCTCAGCCCGCCGCCCCTGGTTCCAGTCCAGGTGCAGGCTGCTCCAGTGGGATTTCCAGTCTACCTTCCTCTTGAGTTTCTGCTAAAATGTGGAGACTCAGAATCCACCCGCGGAAACTCCGAGCCCCTTTAACTGAGCATGCGCCATTGCCTGGCGGCTTTTGGTCACAGGCTCCCAGGCTCTCCAAGCTGGGCTGCGGAGCAAGGGGAGGAGAGGAGGAAAGGGGAGGGGGTGCCTGGGGAGGCGGAGGCTCGCGCGCCTGCGCATCCAGCTCCAGGGACCCTAGGTTTTCTATGGGATTCCCAATCTGCAGCAGAGATTCACCGGAGCGTGTTGCGGCGGTGACTGGGCTTGCAAAGCGCGATCCGAAGGATTTCAGCAGCCCAGACTCCGAGAGAAAGAGAGAGAGGGAGAAACACACACCCAGACGGCTTAACCGTTTACCTGAATTAAATATATATATTTTTAAAAGAACTGTTGAGTTTTATCATTTTCGTTAAGTGACCGTGCGCAGCGCTATAACTGTAAGTGGAAAATACAATCTTCGTTGCATTTCTGCATGTGTAGCACAGCCAATTGTCAGGGAGATGCTTGGCTATTGTCACATACTTTGCTTTGCATAAATGTGTTTTTAAATGCATGGTGGCAATTGCCTTGGTTAATGCTGGCGACCAGAAGGTGCTGCTAGTCCACGGGGGACCTTTGGGAATAATGGGGGTGGCGGGAGAGGGAGTGTTTATATGCGGCGTGTTTCGGGAATTGTCTCAAGCTAGATTTAAGATAGGTGAACTGAGGTTCATTTTTAGTTTCAGTCTATAAATAGGCTGATTTCCATAGGCAGATTTAAGTATCTAATTGACCGATCGTGAAGTTTTCTGGTTGCTTATAAAACTATTGAGCGGTTGCAGTCAAGTACCAACCTGTCATCCGTGGGGTTGGTGCACCATTTTTCTCACGGTGAAAAAGCAGCAAAGGTGTTTGCTAAGTAAAATTGAGTGGGTGAGATTGGTATGACCATCGGGGTTGATTGCTAAGCGGAATGTGAGCGTTTAAAACCCAAGGAGTTAGGAGCAAAATAAGCACATTTCTCTTAGTACTTAGAAATGAGTAATTTTTTTGTGTTTTATTTTTCGTCACAATGGTGAATGGGGGTGGAAAGCTGTTTTACCGCACCGTCGATTTTGAGCCTAGTCTGAGACTCAGAGTTGCTGGATGGGGACTGTCAGCCCCAAACTAGTTACCTGTCTTGGCATTCCGACTGTGCCTTCTGGAATGCGGGTTGAGAAATGCAAGCCCAGGTGTTACATTTGGTAGTGTTTCTTTAAAGGAGAAAAGGTCGTTTTGTGTTTTGAGTTTAAATGGCTTGTTCCTTGCCCAGAGTGGAAGAAGAGTCTCTGCAAGGTCAAACCCCATGTGCAAATCAGATTGCTGAATACCCTCCTGGTGTAAAGGGGCAAGGAATGGGGATGCTCCCTACAGTAGAGGAGATGAGATGATGAGGGCGCAACACTGCATGCATCAGTGCCCTGCCAGATGCCGGAATGGGAATCCATTTTTCTAGAGTTGCCCTCCTGTCGGTATTTTGGGGATTAAAATGGAATAAAAATGCTGCTGGGTGTAGAAAGCACGAAGTATACACTGTGTGTCACTTCCCACTTGAAGGCAAGAGAAGCGACTGAGCTTTATTTCCACACAGCATTTTTTTTTATTTAAGGGAATTTCAGTTTGAGCTCAATTTCAAAATGAAACTCTTTGTGAAAACACATTTTACTCCCCCCGTAATTTAAACTGCCCACGTTTGTGTGTGGTGTGCATGTGAGTACCGCATCACTGTGCGCCTAGTTCATGAGTGTGCTCTCAGCAAGCCTTGGTGGCTGATAACCTCAGGAAATGCTGCACTGAAGCAGGTTGGCAGAGCAGCGTGAGGCAGGCAGGCAAGGAAAGAGCAGGGCAGTGTGTCTGGATTTCCACGGAAAAGCAGATCCAATCTCTCAGATGAAATTCAATCAATTTTCCCCCAACTAGGGGGCATCATTATAGCTCAAGTATTTCCAAACCCTCAAAGGAATGTACAATTTATTGAATAAAATAAATGAAACTTGAAATTGGAAATTTGAGAATAACCTTTCTTTGGAAATCCAAAGTATATATCATCCTGCCTTCTCTGTACCTTCCTCCCTTACTCTGGAGCAGGAAGACCAATCATTTGTCACAATTGAGCCATACTCCTTTGTCAAAACTGAGAGTTGGCGTTGGCTAAATGAATGGTGCAGGTGTTGCTCTGCATTGATAAAGAGTGATGGGGAAAAAAGGAGGGGAGGAAATCAGGTACTAAGGCTCTTAGATATCTGGTCTCAGATTTACTGGCTCATAGGCTAACATTTTAGAGGGTCAGATCAGGCAGAAACCTTGTAAAACATCTAGTCACAACTGGTTGTTTACAAAGAAGGAAACTGAGGCTCAGAACCTTGGAGCTATAGAAAAGTACCTTGACTTCTAGTCTGTGGAATACACAACTAAAAAGTAATGTTGAGTGGGAATGTTCTCTTCTCTCTGTAGTTTTCAGCATCCTCAATGACACTGATGCAGTCTTCAGATAAATGTCTGCTTCTCAGCACATCTTGTGAGAGAGTCTCCAGGGAGCCCTTTCACACTCTCTTTGCATCTCTTTTCCTTGTAAACTTTTTTTCTCTTTTCCATGGCCCTTACCTCGAATATACCTACCTCATTGGATTTTTAGTCTACCCTTCCTGGCCTCCTCTGTTTCTCCATCCATTTATTTGGGATTTGTAGAGTTTGGGGGAGCACTGGCAAAATAGAAGGCTCGATCATCTCCTATAAGAGAACTATCCAGAGCCCATCTCCATGCCTCCCTGCTCTCTTCCCCAGAATCCTCAGGGAATCCAGCCTTTGGAGACCTTGCAGTTGCCTTCCCTACCCCTCTGCCTATCCAGCCTCCTCCAGAATTGCTGCAGCTGTAGGAATAAGAGCCTGGTGGAGTGAGAACGCTGCAGTGTAAACACAGTGGGCTCTGCCAACTATTCACTGGCTCCTAGAAGGCAGAACCCAAATGCCTGCTGACTTCAGCCTTCATGGAAATCCTCCAGATGAAACCACCTGCCGAGAAGGGGAGGGAAGGGGACAGGAAGACTGCAGAAGGATGCTTGGCATGGTGCTACAGAGGAGGAGATGAAGATTTTAGACCCTTGAGAGCATTGAAAGTATACGCCCGGCTTTTCTTTAAGCAGCACTTGCTTTCCTCTTGCGCAGCTTTCTTCCGGACTCACTGGACTGGGGCTGCACAGCAGGCAATGTGGCTTGCCCAACTGCCTCTCTTCCTTCCTCCTTTCTTTTTTCACTCCCTTGTTTTCTTCATTTCTCCCTTGCTTCCATAAAAATTTCCCAAGTGTCTACACAATAAAGCTCTAGGCCTCTTAAAGATAACCTAAATTCTCCTGTTCTTTCTCCAAAAATGTGATCTCCCAGGCATTTGGAAGATGGTCACAACCACCGCAAATGTCCTGTTTAGGAAAATGCCAGCTATTTTTATCCTCAAAATGTCGAGGCATTAGGGGATGTGGGTGAGATGGGTGGGAGGTGAGGCTAGAGGAAGGCCACATTGGAGTCTCTTTCTCATTTGACAGAGGAATTAAATAGTCTTGGAAGTCGTTGAGACTGAGAATACAAGATGGTGTATTGTATCAGCTTGTTCACCAGCTGGCAGTGCCACATTACCCTCTCCCTTCTTCCCAGATCTTTACTGAATTAGGATGATCTCTGCTTGAATAGATTATGTTCATAAATAAATAAATAAATAAACAAACAAACCAGGTTCTTGGCTAATTAGGTGTTACCACCCCACTGCATTCCAGGCTATTCTGAACCCCAGGATGCCTCTGCAAAGACCCAAACTTGGTAGTTGCTAAGTGCCCTACTTTGATTTGCTATATGTGAATCACATTCTGTAACTTATCACATGACCTGGGCTGTTCTAGTGCTCCTGTTTAGGAGTTTTATATAGAATAATATGATTAGGAATGTTGTCCTGGTTAAGCTACAGGTTTTTAATTTGGATTGCATATATATATATATGGATTCCAAACATTGCAGAGGATCTCCCTGAGGAGTTTCAAAGTATGACATCCAACATCAATATCAAACATGGTTTTCTAATTGATAAGACCAATATATTTTAATGTTGTTCTAAAGGTCTTTCTTTGTCTTCAGTGATTTCTATGCTCCTTGAATTAGTGATTATCTAGAAATATAGGAAGGCTTTTTTATAGAAGGGATCACATGTAACTAATCCAAGTTTTCAAAATCAACAATATCCATCTCAGTTATATATAGTAGAGTATAAACAATTCAAATGGTGTAGAGGTAAATGAGTTAATGATTTCTATTTCTATCCCAGTGATTAGTCCACATAATTAACAAAATAGATAAGCTGATAGAGTCTATATAAGTTACCAAATCATCCCTACAACACAAAAAATATATAGTATTTAGGGAAATGTTTATCTTGAGCATATATGTCCAATATGAAAACACAATCTACAAGGGCAAAAATTTCAATAGCCTTTCTCACATTTCCATATTTTCACAATGTGTTTCTTTTATAGTAAAAATTTAATAATATTTAGCAACTAAACATTTGTTATAGTAAGAATCAGTTGCATGTATGTTGTTAATTATATGGACAAATCATTTCTACTAAAGCCATGCACATAATTAATATTGCTTTAAATATCATTATTATTAAGGAAAATGCTAAAGATTATTTTATAATTTATTTTTAGTAAAAGTATAATGCATTATATTAATGCTTTTAAAAGTAGAATACTTTTTCATCCACCCATGAGTATTCTCTTTTATTTCTTTTTTTAAATATTTTTTATTAGTTATAGATGAGCACAATTTTATTTGTTTATTTTTTATATGATTCTGAGAATCAAACCTAGTGCCTCACACATGCTAGGCAAGTGCTCTCCACTGAGCCACAACCCCAGCCTTTCTTTTATTTCTTAATAAGTAAAAAGATAAATTATTTTTACCTGTTTACAAAAATTGATATTGGTAAGTCACAAAGGAAATATAAATCTAGACTTTGTTCTGCTTATTTAAATCATAGTCTCTCGAGCTATGGAATTATTTTAATGTGTTCACACTGTGAAGGGACCTCAACACTTCATTTCTCATTTACAGTATATTTCTAAAGATGACTTATGCCTTCTTAAGTGAATCAAAATAGTTTGAGTTGCTCCCAGCTTGGTTCATTGAGAACTTCATTAAGGGAAGGATCTCGGGGATGCTTTAGAAACTAGTTAATGAATGAAACAGAAATGGAATAGCAAATTACTGAAGAATCCTCAAGGAGGTTTGACACCTTAATAATAAGGTGCCTCTGAATACATTAAAGAGATGTTCTATAACTTTATCAGCTAATTTAAAGTACACAAATTGGGTGACTTCCATGGTTGTAAAGTTTCTCTGGATTTCTCTATGGCCTTACTGCACTGCCTTCTTACCACGGATGACCTGCTGTGCAACCACCAATTGTTCATTTTTGTTAAAAATAATTCATGATATCTCCAACAACTTTTTGGGTTATTTCTGGCTGAGCCTTCTATTCCCTTTTGTTCTAAATTCCATTAAGACATGGAGTACTCTCATTTACCAAGTGGACTTCTATCTCAATATAGCTATTACAATAATTGCTGAACTCTTTATAGAAAGTGAGCTCTTTTAATTTAAAAATGTTTTATTTTTGTGAAGTATTTCTCTTAAAAAGTGTTAACAAGCCTGTTAAATTAACTTGCAATTATTATAGATCCATAAGAAAAATTCTATTTTTCTCAAATCTTACTCATATAAGTATTTTTCTGAAGATAGAAATCTATCAATTTAAATATACTTTTTCCTCTCTTATTTGGTACTAGTTTATTATCTCTTCAGTTCTGAAAGACTATGAACTTTTGGAGAGCTGTGTATAAACAGTTTTTTTGCAAATCATTAACATGTTAAATGTGCTTTGAAGCCCAGGTGATTTTTTTTTCATGCAAACAACCAGAACTTAATATTTCTATCCTTTTATATTTCAGAGTGTTTTTTGCAGTTGATGGTTTTTTAAAAGTAGTAAGCTGTGGTACTCCAGGGTTGCCTGATGTTTAATATTTTGTATTGGTTGTATTAATTTGTGATGAATGTGTTTATTTTGACTTCTTGAAATCCAATCTTAAATTGTGAATAAAATGTCTGCTTGGGGACTCATTAAGCATTATCAATAGAGTTAGAATGCTTACAAATATGATATTTTATTTTGAAAATATCAAGTAATGCTGTACAAGTCTGACTTTCAATTAACAACTCCTATTTGGTGGAATTCTTGGCATTAGATTTTATAAGTTAATGAAAAACTATCAATTTTGTTTATTCCAGAAGTTCAAGTGTTTCTGCAACTTTTACATAAAGTGCTTGGTGTTTGCTTTCTTACGCATATGGGAAGTTTTATGAAAATTTTTAAAACATGAAATAAATGTAATCTCTACAGACAAAATTGTTAGTTTTGCTGTAAATGATTATGATGTTCTTTCCTTAGAATGAGATGAAAGCCATCCACTTAATTTTCCATTTTTTTCAGTATGTGAATGGGAAAACTCCTCATCAATATTTCAGTTGACTCAGGAAAATTATGAGAGGAAATATAAACAAGAATTTTTCAGGCTAGATGCACTTAGTTAAAAATCCCCAGGTCCACAGTTACTTAGTTCTGTGAGCTTGAAAAATTGTTTAACTTCTCAGTTTTTGTACAGTTTTTGTACAAATTCACAACATTCTTGAACAGAAAGTAGATTATATATGTATAGAATATAATGCCTTATTATGGAAAATGTGTAATAAATGATAGATGTTCTTATAATTATCATCCTTTTCATCAGGAACCAATATTTCACAAACAGCTTTGATCTCTGAGATGTAGAAATCCCATCCATAATGGAACTTCTGAATAATGAATTCAGCTTTGAAAAACAGTGGACAGTTAACAGTGCTTAACTTACCTGACAAAACAAATACTTATTGAGTAAGGGTGCCAACTATATGTAGTAACTGTAAATATTAAATAAGCTCCCACCCCAGCCCTCAAGAAAGTTATGACTAAATAAATGCAGTGCAGTTAGTCAAGTGAATTTAAAAGAGAGAATTTGGGTAAGAAATAAATACCTAGAGTGAAACCTGAAGCTTCCCATTTCTCCCATTCCTTCTTTAAACACACCCCTCTCCATTCCCCCTTTATTGTCACCACCCTGCCATACGATTGGGAGAAACAGACTATGGAATTGAAAAGACATTTTGTTTCCTTATTGAATCTATTTTAAGGTTACCTATGGATTATTGCTCAATGTCATTAGTTAACATAGGCCTTGTCCCTAGTCCCCAGCCCCACAGTTGATCCCTGAACTTCGATAAAAACATTTGAAGATCACTGCCTTTTTAAAAGGTTAAATATTATACTCTAATATTTCTGTCATTAATACCTTCCAAAAAAGGGATTTCTATCTGATACTCTCCCCACACCTCCCCTATTATTTGATATCACTTCATGACTAATCTTTCAGTGTGTGTCTGTGGGAGGAGCCTTCTCTGATCTACTAGTTCATTCTTTGCTCCCAGGCTTTTTACAAAGAAAATATACCTCCTGACAGCTCTTTTGATTCTAGTCCCTGCACACACATGCACACCCACCAAATCCAAAATGGCCTCATAGTCTTTAACTCTGCAAAGAGCCTTTTCCCTTCCCCTCAGATCTTGTTTCCTTCTCCTTCTATTTCTTCCTCAATTTATTGGGGAATTACAAGTACATTTCTTATCTCTGGATCAAAGGAGCATCTTTTCCTCCCTTGGAAGTCCACAAAATGTTCACCTAAATTCTGAGGCTCCTGTATATAGTAGGAGGAGTCCTGGATGGTTAACAGAATTGGGTATGATTTTTAAATTTCTCTTGAGCTTATATTTCTTAGCTGTGAAATGAGGATAAAATAGAACCTTACAGGAGTGTGGAAGACCTAATATAGCAATATATACATAGCACTTAAAAGAGCTTAGCACATAGTAAATAATTCTTCCTCCCTCTCAACCCCGCAGACCTCCTTCTCTCCCCCCATCTCTTCTCTGTTGTGCCCACCCTCTCAGTCTGCATTTCATCATTTTTCCTACTTAGCAGTTGAACTGTTCAGCTGTATATTTGTCCTAAAAGGCTAATAGTGAAATAATAGCTAATACACACATATCCCAATAGCATGATGACTGTGGTCCTAGAAAATGTCCTGAATCAATTCCCTTAGCTTAGAGCTGTGCTCCTGCCTCAATTTGGAAAAGCCCTTTCATTGATTTAAGACATGCTTCCTACTAAAGTTTCCAGAGCTTCCAGTGACTACCGTTCAGTTGATGCACAATCTCTCCCACTCTAGTGACTCTATGATGCATATCATAAATAAAATAGAAGGACATTTGTCAACTCTTAATTACCTTCTAATCTTTATCCTCTCTCTCCCTTCCTTTTTCCACCACGTGACTTTAGCACCTGTAAAAACATTCCAGCAATGCTCACACTTCAGCTCCTGTGGCAGCTCTGGCACTATCACTTATATGCCTTTTGTCCATCAAATAACATCAAAAAAAATGTGAAAAGGAGGCCATAGTGGCATATTCAATATATGTAACAGAAGATGTTCAAGTCAGGATCAGCCTGTGAGAGCTTTCACTAACAGCGTTTGCAGAAGTGTGCACTGGAGCACATCGGCCAAGAGCTGCGTGTGGTGCTCAAAGCAGGCGTGAGGGAGGGATGCCCGTGCCCACAGACCGGGGATGCACACATGCATGCTATACTCGGTATGCTCGGTGTGTGGATGGATGGATTTCTACATTTCTAAGGAACATATTTAAGGGCAACAGGTTTATAATAAAGCAGTGCTCATGACACAGCATTAAAAAGAGTCCCATTGAAAGTTCCTATTACAAATAATATGCATGGTTGAAAGGGTCATTTATATTTGGTAGTAAGGACATTTTAGACTTAAAGACATATTTCCATATTTCCAAAACTCTCGAAGTTATTTCCCCTCAAACAATTTTATGGAAACTTTTTTTTGGAGGGAAAAGAGTAATGCTTACTACATCCCACTCCTGGATATTCCCTCTGCACATTTCTTTATTAATAATGCCTGAGTGCTCCTGTGGTCAAGTCCACTGTGTCTGTTTAGCTTTGCTTGAGTTTATTTGCACGGAGAATTACGTTAAAATATACTTATTAACATTTCATTGTAGTGCTGAAGAATTCTGTTGGGAAAACTGCTTTAAAAAGACCAAAGCTGAGCTATGTATTGGAGATCCCACAAATTCAGGACTCATTAGATATACATTTGAGGCTTCAAGCTGTTCAGCCTTGAAAATTATTTCATTTCTCTGAGCTCTTGGTATCTCATGGAAATACATATGATATTACCTGTCCTGTCTAGTTGAGTCACTTATGAAAGTACTCTGAGGATTGTACAGTACCACATGAAGGTAAGGATTTTATCATTATTATGTACCAATTTTAGAATTTTAGTTTACCCTTGATTAAAACAAAAGTAATTTGAGGATCTAATTACTAATCCCATACACATTATTACAAGAAGGTTATCTTTGCTGAAATAAGTCCCCTGTTCCCTCCCATCCCTATTCCAGGTCCTGGGGTAGAATGATAAATCAATGATAACTATAACCAGGTCTTCCCAGTCAAATTGAAATTTGTGTGTTTTTTTTTATTTTTTTGTTTTTTTGATACTAGAGATTGAACTTAAGGTTGCTTAACCACTGTGAGCCATATCCCTATCCCTTTTTATATTTTATTTTGAGACAGTATCTCGCTAAACTGCTTAGAGCCTTGCTAAGTTGCTGAGGCTGGCTTTGAACTCGCAATCCTCCTGCCTCAGCCTCCTGAGCCAATGGGATTACAGGCATGCACCACCGCACCTAGCCTTGAAAATTATTATTTTTTCCTTTCTGTTTATTAATACAAAGTAAGCAACAGAGAAGGGCAAAATAGAAAGTTCCTCCTTGCCATGAATTTTACTCTCTAGAGGTACTATTGTTGATAATTTGGTGTATATCCCTCTACACTTTGAAAAATTATTTTAAAGTAAAAACTCTGGAGAGAAAACCCCAAATCATTGAAGGTTTGAGACACATTTATAGCATCCATATTTATCTCAGGAGCATGCATATAGTTGTAGAACTTGGCCCACAGCCATTTCTCAGTGTAGTGAGCCTGTCTCCATTTCCAGAGAGAAACTTGTGGAAAGAAAGGCAACCATGGTCATGTCTGTGCAAGGAAGTTTTGGAAATAAGATTTGCGTCCCACCAGGGTCCAGAGGACTATGAAGGTAACTAGACCTTGCACTCCAGGAAGCAGCATGTATCTGGAGATCTGGATGATATAAGGACGGTGAAACTGTCAGGAGAAACAAAAAGACCAAGCATGTTATGTCCACTGGGAATCTGTCTTGGACAGACCTGAGCCTACTTCCGCAGGCCAAGAGGAACAAGTTCTCTGCAGAGACTATAGGAACCACTTATGAGCTGCCCACAGCTTGCATTATCAAAATCTGATCCTTCTCTAGGAATCCTTCCCAAGCCATCCTCACCAAAATTCTCTCTCTAGACACATTATAAGCAGTGTGTTCACACCAGCTCTCCTAAAGACTGGAAGTTCTTTGAGGGAAGAAACCATGTTTGATAAACATCACTCCAGTGAGATTTTGCCTGTTTCCTATAAAGTCCCTTTCTCTTGCCCCCTGCTGAGAGGCATCAGGGCAAATAATGGAGAAGAGAAGCCAGTAGGACAGGTAAGTCTCTCTTCTGCGCTGCTAGACTGAAATCCTAGTTCAAAATTGAGCTGAGAAAGGAGAAACTGGATTGGATACATAGTAGGACTTTATATTGAAATTAGACTAAATGTTTTAAGATAGAGAAAAAAGAACAGCTTAAAAAATATAGATCTGACCAATATATCATCCTAGGATGGGAAAGGGAGCCAACGTAGAGGCTATTGAGGTAACAAAGAAAGAATAAAGCTAGATGGCCAACCCATTTGCTTTAACTGCTTTTTAAAAGAGCAATACAAGATGGAATGTGGTTCAATCTTAAAACAAGAGGCTTTGGCAAGAATTTCTGGGGTAGGTAGTAGAAAGAACTTGGTGTGAACTGGGAACAGATAGGGGAAAGGGACCTGGATTCAGGTCACCAAGAGCACAGGAAAACTGGGAAGGGCGATGTCTTCCAAGGAGTGCTTGTGTCATTCATCTTCAGTCTTTAGCTAAAACCAAATTCATGTGAATATTGGAAGCTCTCCTTGGACTAAGTCTTGAGAGAAAGTAAATGAAAGCAGGAATCATTTATAGCTTGTGATAATAATAGCAAGTAATTTTGTAAAGAATTTATGTAAGCTAGCCCAATGGTGCGTGCCTGTGATCCTAGCAACTCAGGAGGCTAAGGCAGGATCATTGCAAGTTCAAGGCCAGCCTCAGCCACTTAGCAAGGCCCTAAGCAACTTGGCAAGACCTTGTTAAAAAAGAAGAAGAAGAAGAAGGAAGAGGAAGAGGAGGAGGAGGGGGAAGAGGAGGAGGAGGAGATTCTTAAAAAAAAAAAAATTAAGGGAGCTGATGATGTAGCTTAGTGGTAGCATACCCCTGGCTTCAATCCATGATACTGACAGAAAAAGAATGAAAAAAGAGCTTATCAGGTAGAGGGCACTGTGTTATATTGACACACAGGCCTCCCTTGATTCCACATTGCACCCGGTGGAAAGCGGGTCTCAGAGAGGGAAGTGATCTATCCAAGGTCACACAGCTACTCAGTGATAGAAGTTTTATTCAGACCCAGGATCCTTCTTCTCTACCAATCTACAACCAAACAAACAGGTCTTTAAAAAAGATCACTGTGGAAAGCATACACGTTTGGAGAAAGAATGTAGTGAACCCCAGTGTACCCATCAGCCAGCTTTAACCATTGTTAAGGCCACTGTGTTTTAACTTCTATCCTCATTCTTCTCCTCCACAGTGAGTTAGTTTAAACAAATTAAAACATTATATAACATCATCTATATATATTCAAATATGTATCTACAAGGACACACTAAAACATATTCACCATACCATTAGCAGAGCAAAAAACATGACAATATCATCAACTATCCAGTGTTCAAATCTCATAAGTATTTTTATGGTTTATTTGAGTTAGATTCACACTAAGTTTCTATGTCTGCAGTGGTGAATAGACAGCAACCTGTTTTAGCCAAGACAGGAGCTCTTCTCACTGGAGGGAAGTAGGGTGTAGATAGAAGAGATGTGGATTTATAGTCAGGCCCAGTCACTCTGAACAAGTTGTCTAAACTTTGGAAAAAGAAAATTATACCCTTGTACTTGAAAGGATCAACACAATTCATTTGAAAGTGCTTAGAACATTCTCTGGCATGTACAAAGTCTTCAATGAATGTTAGTTTCCTTTCCTAAAAAGAAAAACAGAAAAGGAAAAGGGAAAAGTGGAGTCACAGGCCAAGAAGCTTGAGGAAACTTCTTAGAGTGCTTTGGCTACTGATCCCTGGAGAACATTCCCATTTTGTTTCTGGATGGAAATTTGACCACAATTGTGCCAAAGTGGCTAATGACTAATGGCTCTGAATCTTCCCCACTGACATGTGTGTAGTTCCCATACAGAAGGGAAGGAAATCTGTGACTTCAAAATTATGTCAAATTCAGAAAAATGACAATATTATAAAATATTTTTAACTTTATGTCAATTAAAAATAATATAAAAATTTAAATATGACATATTATCTGAGCAGAGGTTACTGATATATTGCAGAAGTAACATATCAGTATAACATAATAAACATATATTTTGTTTAAAAATAAACAAATAGAAGTAATTAATCTGATTCAGGTCAGTTTGCTTTTGTTCATATAAACTTAGGCAAGTCACTTCATTCCTCAGAGTCTCAGTTTCTTAGGGTATAAAGTAGAAGCTCTGAATAAAAAAATCTTAATCTAAAGATCAGACATCACCAACATGGGAAATTTTTCAAAATTGTTCTTATATATTAAAACAAAATCTGAATTCTTACTCTACTGATTAATTGAGTATATGGCCTTTACAAATAATTTAATTTCTCTGAGCCCCAGTCTTCTCATTTGCTAAATGTAAATTATTACCCAGCTCACAAAATTATGAAGATTAGAAATAACATATATTATATGCTTAGCAGAGCCCTAGTCTTTCACTGATAGTCAATAACAGTTATTATTATCATGACTAGTTTTTAATAAAAAGAGGCATATTTGCTGTTCTCGAAGAGTTTCTTACTTACATCAAGAAATTAAATTTATATTCAATAAGTAGAGCCGAGCATAGCTGATAAACTATCTCTTGCATTGAACTCATCTAAAACCATTTATTAAATTAATGAATATTTTATCTAAAACATAGGCACTTGAATTTATTACAATGTGTGTACAACGGCTCACAGTACAAGAACGGCAGCATAATTTTTGTGTGCCGTTTGTGCCTGCATACTTAGAAAATGTAAAGTGAGCAACTTCATCTATAGTGTGTGGGACTGATTCCTAAAATCCCACCAGGGTTTGCTGGCGAAGAATATTCTATTTCCTGTGACAGGTCTGTAGAGTTATACATGTGAGTGCAAACTCATTGGAAGATGGTATCATAGAAGGATATTTAAAAATCCATACATTATTCCAGCTAACGTCTCTGAATTACAGTGACTGGTTCCTGTGGACTAGGAAGGAAGTCCTCTTTCTGAATTTGGATTGAGCTTGGACACCATGGTTTTTTATCATGGTGGTTGAGATTGCTTCGTTATTAAACTGAGGCTCCTGTGGTTATCTAGAATTCAACAGAAACACAGTATTATTATTCTTTACTTAAGTGAGGGAGATAGAGATACTTTTTTCTAGTTTTACAAACTCTTAAAAAAGAGAACTTGGTCTAAGGTTGTGGCTCAGTGGTTGAGCACTTGCCTAGCATGTGTGAAGCACTGGGTTGGATCCTCAAAAATAAATAAGCTAAAGGTATTGCATACATGTACAACTAAAAAGAATTAAAAAAAAAAAAAAAAAGAGGGCTGCTTTTGGCATTACAGGTATGGCTTCTTCAGGTCCCTGCTATATCACAGCTTTGATATGAGCTTCCTCGAGGGCTGGGATTTGCTCTTCCTAAGTATTTGGTAATACATTCTCTGAGTGAAAAGAAAAAATCTTGTAGAATTTGTGGAAAACAAAACAGAAAAAAATAACAATCACAATGTGGTTGTATTTTCTTCCATTTTCAATTTTGATTTCTAATTGAGATGACGTATGTCTTTAAAACCTATGCCCTACTAACAGAAACATGATTCTTTCAATTAAAAGTCTTTACAGATGTCATTTTTAAATTCCTGAATCATAGTCCATCAGACGTATATATAAAGTTGACTTCAATATTCTTTTATTGTTCTACATTTTAACTTTTTAAATACCCCTGAAAGGAACATCTTTATGTACATAAGCTCTAACCATAGCCTAGACAATGTCCTTTTGCATGGATTTCTGCCCATCTCCAGGAGAGGAATTTCTTCTAACCTAGTCTTGCTGCTTAGCAGCAAAGGTTTGGACTCTAGAGAAAAGCTGGCCTGAGGCGTCAGAACAGTTAATACTTTGGGGAAAATGCATCTAAATTAGCAATTCTCAGGGTACCTGTAAGAGCAGATGGCTGCCTTCCTCTCAGAACCTCCAGAAAGCCTCTCTTGATCAAAATCTACCTGCAACTGCCCGAAATCACATTGCCTCTGTCACTGTTTTAGAGCAGGAAATCAGAAAGAGAACCAGGTCTAGGGCGGAATCCCAGGGCACTGAAGTACAGATTTTCTAGCACACTTTACCTTCACTGTCCTGACAACTACCACTAGCAGCACCCCGCCATCATCTTTGTCTACATCCTTCCCAGCAGGTGCTTTCCCAACCAGTCTGTGAATTCCTTAAAGTTAGACCCAGGGCCACAGTAATCCTTGGGCCTCTCAGGGGTCTGAACACCTAACCCATCTTAACAGAACATGTTTATGTGCTTTAAAACAGATTTCACTTATTTACATTTTAACCTGAACAAATTTATGAGTTTTTTTCTCCAAAAAAAAGGTAAGTTTTGTTGAAAGAAACTAAATGAAAGGCTGCAGGAGGTGATGAATGATAAATTTCAGAGCATGGCATGTCTCATGCCAGCGCCAAGCCCCACTTTGACAGTCCACGTCTTTAACAGATTGGATTTTTTTTCACTCATACAGCAAACATCTCTTTCTCCTAGTACATGTCAGGAATTGGGTTTAGCCCCAGAGATACACAGATATTTAAGTCAAATCTCTGCCTTCAAGAAGCTCATGGTCTAAAGCAGAGGCTAAATGAAGTGGGCCAGGGTACCAAAATCGAGTATTAAAATGGTAGTATTTGGACCAAGCAGAATACTTGCTTAGTTTCTTTCCCTTTTAAAACAGGGCATCAAACAAAATAGACAATACGGACACATCCATGGGTTTTATATTGCTCCAGGTGCATGAGTTTGGGACACTCCTCTCCGCTTCCAAAAAAAAACTACTAGGTCCTGACAGTTGCTTCCATTTTAAGGGTAGTTTTAAAAGATCTTTGTATCAAATGTAGGCAATATTCAGGTTCCTGTAGAAAATTCAGCACTTCTAAGCACCTGTTTTCACATTTGTTTTTATAAAAAACATGTTTACTAAATTAAACAACTATCTATGGGTACAATTTAATAAAAGGAGGCAAATTATAAAATATTGCCACTTTATCACTTCATAAATCAATTAGAAACCTAAAAGTGATGGATTGCAGGGAGCATGCTAGAAGGAAAATTAGAGCCATAGCGTCACACAGACTTGAATTCAAACCCCAGCATTGCCACTCACTAGCAGCATGGCTTCTACTTCCTTGCCTGCAAAAATAGAAACTGTCAAGTCTATGCTGCATAGTCAAAGATTTGATAAGATTATACATCTAGCCCACCTAGGACAGAGCTGGGGATAGAATGAATGTGCACACCAGCGAATTATGATGGTTTTAACAGTAATATGTAAATAAACAAGACCCCCAGGTTCTTCTAGAATTTATTTACCCTTCAACAAAGCTGTGAGATCAAACATTGCTTATCTAATTCACCAGTGTATTCTTAGAGTCCAATCCAGTACCTAACATATTATAGATGCTTAATAAATATTCACTGAGTGAATTATCAGACACCAAATGGTCCCAAATGCTTATCTAAGGAATGGAATAGGAAAGTGGGAATTTCTGGCCACATGGGGAATATATTTCAGGGACAAAAGAAACTTCATATCTGCCTTAATTCAGTCACCTGAGGCCTTGACACTTCCAAGGGATGCTTTCAGATATTCAAAACTCTTCACAGTTAATCCAGAAAGAAGGAGAAAGGGGAAGAGATGTCTTCTTGAAGTATGCTGTTAACAGTCATTAGCACATATTGTCTCTTTGCCAGGGACCACACCAAGGGCTTTACCTCACTCATTGTCACAATAGGCCAATGAAATAGATATTATCCCTACTTTAGATGAAGAACTTGATACTCATAGAGGTCATTTGCCTGAAGACATGAAGTTTGTAAGTGATAGTTCCAAGATCCAAATCAGAGCAGTACTCTTCCTATACACTTCGTTTTGTTCTATTTTGTGTTCACTTTATAGCTTTTTTCTGGGATACTGGTTCTCTGTTTCATGAATAAATTCATTCTTTCGACAAATATGTATTGAACATCTATCGTTTGCCTCTGTTAGTCCTTGCAGGATCAGAGTCTAGTTGGAAAAAATAGATATTAAACACAAAACAGCATCAAATTACACATATGAATTAAGTGCCATAAAAGAAAACATGTGATGCTGTTAAGAAAATAAAACAGGAGACTTATTTGGGGATGTTTGAGGTACTAGGTTCCAGAGAAATCCACTGAGGTCTGGATTTCCAACTCAGCCTCCTGGGATTAGACTTGTTTACAACCACTGGGCCTTACAGAGGAAGCTGTTGCTACATTTCTCTTTGAGAAGAAGATGATGGGTCTTTATCCAAGAACTTAGCATCTCCTGTTTTATGCCTCACTCATGGGGCCTCAATAACAGAAAACCAGAGAGCCTTGGTAAATCTCCAAGGGACCCTTATGCTCTGATGAAAAATCCCCTGGGATGGTTTTCAGATAAAGACATCTGCCAGCACCTGTGCCAGGTGCCCTTCCCAAACCCCAGGTTGCTTTCATGTGGTCTGGACCCTTAAGTCATTAAATATGCCAAGCACTTGGAAAAGGTTGTGTGCTTTCACCATTCTATGAAGCATAAGATGCTGCTAAAGAAGCAGAGGGTGCTGCCAGAACACTTCTGGGCAATACAGAGTTCAAACCTCCCCTGTGGGAACTGGAAACGGAGTCATTTTATGGTTTTTAGAGATGTAGATATTAGAAATTTACTGATAAAGGGTAGAAGGGGCAGAGATGCTGTTATTAACAGAGAAAGTAGGAACCAAGTTATTCATTAATGGCAGAAAGATATTTCCAAATGCATGTGTTCTCACATAGTGTTTTGAATGGTTAAAGAATGTGGGTGAAATAAAATAAGCATGGTGTCATCAAGAGAAATACAGATTCTATAATCAGTCCTACATTCCAATACAGCTCTCACACAATACTTCAAATTTCATGAATCATTTTATTGATGAAATTCAGGGAATGACACCTACATGACAGTATTATTGTGGTAATTTATATAAATATTGGCACAAAGGTGTCACTTGATGGCTTGCCTTTAGAGGTGGTCATAATGGTGGTTTTATAGTAAGATTAATAATGCTGCACAGGGCTAATTGGCTCTGATTTCATTGAGTGCTTCTATCCAATGCTCACAACTTCATGTTAAGAATTTTTATGATCCCTATTATAAAGATGAATAAACTGATACTTGGAAACAGTGACATTCCCCCAGTAACATAGCCAAACAGGGGCACACCATGTGGTCTGACTTCAAACCCATGTCTTAACTGCACTCCCTGTCTTACTGAGTACACAATTATTATTATCATTATGCCATTATCATTATTATGATCATTATTTTAAATTCAAGGCTCTTGAGACCATATGACTTTTTTTCTTATTGTAAGAGCTTGAAGATTATCTTTAAGACATTATATTTCTAATTTTGTTGTTATATCTTATAATTTACCTTAGCAAATCAGAGTCAGAGTCCACTTAAAATGGTAGGAAACCCCAAGGAACAATAGCTCAAGTAAGAAAGAAAGGTTTTTCTCACTCAAATAAATAAATCAAGAGAAAGGACATCCATGTGACCACTAGCGTCACAATGTTCTGAGGAACCCAGACACCTTCAGCATCTTTGCTTTGCCACCCCTAGAAGGTGGCTTCCACCTCATGATCTCAGTTGGATGTAGCCATGCTTGTTTTCTAGCCCGCAGGAAGAAGGAAAGGAAGTTGAGCATGCCCCTTTCCCCATTAAGGATATTTTCCCGAGTCACAGTTGAAAATTCTGTCATTGGCAAGAATTTAGTCACATTTAGCAAAATCTCTGATAAAATTATGCTTTTTATTTCTGAGGAAGAGAGAACATGGTTTCTTGGAGGAAACTGGAACCTTCATTCATCCCAGTAGTGACAAAATTTCTGTTATAACACATTTGAATTTAGATTGTCAGCTCCTTTAAAATGTAATATAAAAATCAGAACAAACATAATAAGGTATGTTTTAAATTCATGTCTAAGATTATCATCAACTAAGATTTTTACAAAGAACATTATTCTGGGTGTATAAAATCTTGGTATCCGTGCCTCAGCTTTGCATCTAGCTTTCATCTTGGTCAAATCATTTTCTTGTTCTTAGTTTTGTCATAGGCAAATTGAGTAGGACTAAACTAGAATGTTTCTAATATGCTTCCAGTTCTACCTGTTACTAAATGATGTATGTAAATCTCATTTGTTTTCTTACCATAATTTTAAAGTAATACAAATGTTAAAAGAAAAATATCTAACAAGGCAATTTTCTCAGGAATTAATACACATGTCTTTTATATTCGGCCTCATCATAAAAATGATTAAAGGCTTAGACTGTTTTTCATTTTTGCAAAAGTATGTGATAAGAAAATAAAGAAAGAAGAGTAAACATCAGAAAGGAGATTAAATTATCATTTTTCTGCTAGTTATATGCACATAAAACTCAAATGTCCAAGGAAAAGTAAATATTAACAAAATTTGATAAGAAGGCTAGATACAAGATAAACAAAACAAATAGCTTTTTCTTTTAGTTTATCAAAAAATATACAGAAATGAAAATTGGGAATAAATATGCATAGTAGTAACTAAGAAGATAAAAAATAAAATTTGCAAGAAAAACAAAATGGTTATAGATAACAACTATAAAGTCTTTTTAGGGGGCTGGGATTATGGCGCAGTGGTAGCGTGCTCGCCTAGCATGCATAAGGCACTGGGTTCGATCCTCAGCACCACATAAAAATAAGATAAAGATATTCTGTCACCTACAACTAAAATAAATAAATAAATAAACATTTTAAAAAAAAAAAATAAATAAAGTCTTTTTAGAATGCATAGTAACAAAAAATTAAAAGACAAAATGAAATCATTTATATGATTTTATATATATAAAAATTATAATGCAACAATGATTTGTTATTGTAGACGTGATTTAAATTGTTTAACATGGGGCTGAGGTGGTGGCTCAGTGGCAGAGAGCTTGCCTCGCACCTGTGAGGCACTGGGTTCGATCCTCAGCACCACATAAAAATAAATAAACAAAATAAAGACACTGTGTCCGTGTATAACTAAAAAATATTTTTAAAAAATAAATAAATAAATTGTTTAACATGGTCTTAAGGCTATCTGGAATTCTAAAGTTTAAGGTATTAAAAAGAATACTGAGAGTAGGCTTACATTACAAGATGGCTAAAATATACTAGTATTCCAATCAAATAAGATGAAGTAGGCATAGAAATAGATACACTAGTGGGAAATCCACAGGATGTCTCAGTTTTGAGATTTTTTTTTTAATATATTTATTAGTTGTTGATGGACCTTTATTTTTTTCTTTTATTTATATGTGGTGCTGAGAATTGAACCAGGTGCCTCACACATGCCAGGCAAGCACTCTACCACTGAGCCACAACCCCAGCCCCGAGATTATTTTTAATGACCAACAAAGGTAGCATTTCAGTTTAGGGAGAAGTATAGTTTATTTAGTAAATGGCTCTAGTTTAAATTGATTATCCATTTTTGTAGCCAAATTTTGACCTGTATCTCATACCATATCAAATAAATTTCAGGTATACTAGAGAGTTCAAGTTTTGAAATCTTAGAAGAAAATCTAAGACACAATCTAGATATAAGCAATCAAGAAAGCATATAGTAGTAGGCATATTTAATGATTACATAAAAGTTGTAAACTCCCACAATGCCAAAAGATGCCATTAACATAGAAATTTGCAATGTATTTCAGTAGCTTTAGAAGAAAAGTGCTTGTATCCTCTGGACCATCTGCCTGGTTTATAATTGAGACTGATTAAAACATACAAGATAGAGCAGGATCAAAGCCACCACAAGAAAGAAGGACTTTGTACTAAGGAAATTTGGATGTGAGAGAAGAAAACTATTTTCAGTATTTTCTTAAGTTACCTCTTTGGGACTCAAAATTTTCTTCAGTAAAAGTAATGGCAGTTGGTTTAGCTCAGCAGTTCTAGACAAATATTGAGTGTCTATCATATGCCAAGCCTATACTAGGAAAACTTAGAAGTAAAAATGACAGACTCCCTGTTACAATTATCCCTGTTACAGTAAAATTGTACAATGAACAAATGATTAAGAATTGAGCGCTAGGGGATGGAAGAATATACTTCTGTGGGCATGTACAATAAAGAGAATAGCTTAGCCTAAGGAATCCAGGATAGAGACAAAGTGACATTAAGCTGAGGTCCTAAGGAAGAGTGAGACTCAGCCAGGTAAAGAGAGGCACAGAGAAGGTGCTCCCCACTGTGCTGAAGGACTGGGCTTGATTGTGAGCAATTGGAACTTCTTAACAATGGAGATAGGAGAGTGGCATCGGATGAAGCTGCACAGTTAGGTAACAGGTAGCTAGCCTGCAGATTTGGGTGACCCTTCCAAGCAGTGTGAAGAACTTTTATTTTTTTATACTGTATCTTTAGGGCAGTAAAATGTTATTGAACATTTTAGAAAAAGAAGTGACTTGATCAAACTTGGCGTTCTCAAAAGATCCCTCTGGAGAGTAGATAGGGAGAAGCTAGAAGAAAATAGACCTGTTTGAAGCAGGAGCAGTTAGTTGTTCATGTGACTGGTGATGTAGATTTGTTCTAAAGTATGCCACATGGATTCAGAGACATGTGCAAATCTGAGCTATTTAAGAGGTGGGTACATAGGCTATATGTGTGGGGAGAAGGAGAAAGAAGGAGGGAAATCATGTTCTTGGGCAGTCGTGTAGTGGGTGGTACAGTTCTTCAGATATAGCATCCTGGCCAAGTACCTGGTCTTCTGAGGCTCTTCACAATAGACCCCAGAAGTTAACCAGAAAACAACCCTCCTTTCACATTGTTCTAGTGTTCATCGGAATTGTTCATTGTGCATCAGAATAAAAAAGGTGACTCACACCAAACTCACTCACCCAGCTAGCAAGGTCTGTGATACCCAGCCTGCTAAATCACTGTTGAATTCTACAGAGTTTCCATAAAACCTATTGGGGTTTCTTGAAGTCTACAGTCCATGACAATATCTCCAGCACTACTTAACACTCCTGGGACTTCTTTGTAATGTCAACATTTTTAAACTACCAAGGGTAGTAGTTGATTGAAAGAACACATAGTAACCAAAAGCTGCTATAAATGCAGCAACATTTAAAATCAATTCATATTTTAATAATAGCACTAGCCTTGGTATATGATTGAATAATCGTGCAATGATATGTGAAAGATATGTTACCCTGTTTCTAAGGACTAGTGTTCACATGGATTTACAAATCCTTGGCAATCATTTGGTAGATTTGCCCATCTTCATACTTCACCCCAGCAAATTCATGTAACAAATTTGATTTTCAGATGATTGTGAACATTTTTTAAATAAGAAACAAAGCTAATGTTAAGATTTCCACACTTTTTAGAAATCAAAGCAAAATTTTTTTTGCTTCCTCGTGATGGCTTTTTTTCTGCTCCCTTTTAAGTTTGGTCCTAAGTGTAGAACCTAGAGTCTATACCCATTAAGCACATTGCATTAAAATAGTTTTACCTGCCTCTGGATATTATTTTGCAAAAAGGAATTAATTAAGGATGAACATCAGAACTAGACCTACAGAGCTTATGGAAACCAAGAGAAACCTAGGGATTTACTGCTGCCTTCTCTAGAGCTTGGATCCAAAATGTTTCTCTGCCAGTACACTGCACTTCATTTTCTTGCTCTCCAATTGAGCCCTGGATTCACTATTGATGGGTGATCCAGTACTTTTCTTCCAGATCTCTGAAGGAGCAGGTCAACTATTTTTACCTCTAATTGGAGATCCCTTCCCACTATCCATCCTCGCTCATCTCATCAGCTGGCAGGTGCTGTGCCACTCTTGGGTCAGTGACTCAACCTGAATTGGATTTGAGGCCATCTCTGCCTAAAAAGCACTTACTTCTTTGCATATAAAATATTGATAGAGCCATTTCCATGAAAGGAGAGATGGAACATACTAGTAACTGATATCTTCAATATGCTGGGACAAGAACAACCAGGAAAGGGAGATGGAGGGAGAAGGGCGATCACTACTCCCTGCCAAGAATAACTCAGGCATTGCATCTGTGTTTCTCACAATACACTATCCGCAGGGCAAAACCCAGCAGGTCTATATTATCTTTATTTAGCAGTTGAAAACAGTGTGACTTCAAGGCAACGTGCATTGTACTTGGTCATCTAGCAGATCATGGCCTTTTGGCTCCAGAATTGAGCTTGAGCTGTTTGCAAGCTCACTGTGAGCAGGATATTCAGCTGTGCCAGGCACTAGTCAATACTGCATGCTTAGTGGTGACAGTGAAGAACATTGACCAATCAACATTAGGTCCATTAAGACACCTCCTAAGATACAGAGCAAATCTCATGAAAATCAAAGGGAAACCAGTAGAGTAGAGGAAAGGGACCAGAGAGAAGGAGAGGAGGGGAAAGGAGAAATACTGGGGAACAATGACCAAATTATATGGTTATATCATGAGCATGTATGAATGTGTAACAGTAAATCCCCTTATTATGTATAATTCTAATGTACTAATAAAAATATGCAAAATGAAGAAACAATATGAATAGCAATTGTTAAACATTTGAAAATTGCCTGTCTACAATCTGAATTTGTAAGCCCTTTTAAAAACACATGAGAAAAATATTAAAATAGAAAATTTCTCAAATTGCCATACAAATATTTTGTTAAACTGCTGTGTCTAATAGAAAATTTTACTCAATCATTTTTAAAAGACGTGCTGAATGCCCATGAGGTATAGGCACTGAAAAGCAAGACAGTCCCCACCTGCAAAGTGGCCCCCAAATCCTGTGGAGCCAGGCAAGCAGACAAATATTTCAATGCCCAAAAGCTAGCCTTAAGGTATTAACAGCAAATACAGTTGTGGTACCAACAAAGCATTCGTAAGACTATGGAACTAACCTGAATCATCATTTGAGTTTATGATACCAAATTTGGATGTCACAAAAATGAAATCACTTGACAATTACCAATGGCATATCAGAAAGAAGTGTCTTTTCCTAAACTTAAAATGGACATGCTTTAAGTTAGTAAAACTCTTCCAAGTTATGGCTCCCTTTTCTATTTAGTATTCTGCTACATGTTTCTCTTGAAATGAACATGATTACCGTCTATGATAAGAGCTAGAGGAAAACATGATTATCCAAAATCAAAGATGGCCATTTGAGTGGTTAATCTTCAACATTGTGAAGCACCAGGGAAAAAATCAGTCTGGATTTGAAAGAAGTCTGAATTACTAAGTGCTATAAAAAAATATACTTTTTCATGCACATGGAGAAGTTCAGAGAATAATATAAAAATATCCTTTGCCCAACTACCCAGAAATTACAAATATTAATGCTTTCTCATACTTTAAAATTGTTTTTGTTTCTCTTCTCAGCCCTTCTTACCTGCTTTTTTCCTCAGAAACAATCATTCTATTGAACTTGGTATGCATTTCTTTCAGGAATACTCATCATTTTTTTCTAAACGAGTGCCATTTTGACTGGTTTTAATATTTAATTAGGTGATATCATTCTGTGTGTGTCATTCTCCAACTTGCTTCTCTCAAAAAAACTTCAGAGCTCTCTTTTTATTCATCCATTTAACTAACATAGTATTTTTTCATGTGACTATACTCCAAGTCACTTATTTATTACCTATTTGATAGACATTTAGGTGATCTTTTTTTTTGTATTTCAAAGTTTCAGCGTGCATCTTTTTCACATACCTGTTTTTGTATATATGTGAGGTCTACATGTTGAAATGAATCATGTTCTACAGGCACCTTCTGCTGCATTAGATATAGATACTGCCCAACTGACCGTAGGGTTACATTCCAATAAGCCCATCATAAGATGAAAATTCTGTAAGTTGAAAATGTATTTAATACATGTGATCTACTGAGCATCAGAGCTTTTTCTAGCCTGCCTGACACATGCTAAGAACACTTACATTAGCCTATAGTTGGGCAAAATAATCCTGCATAAAGTCTCTCTTATAATAAAATGCTGAATATCTCATATAATTTATTGAATAGAAATATCCCCAACACATGCAGGCAACACAGTATATGGTAGTGTCAGTTATTTACCTCTGGGATCACAGGCCTGGTGGGGCTGCGGCTCACTGTCACTGCCCAGCATCTCAAAAATACCTCCCAAACATTGCTAGACAAGGAAAAGGTCAAAATTCCAAATTCAAAGTATAGTGTCAACTGAATGCATTCCACTCTCACACCATCATAAAGATGAAAATTTCAAACCATCTTAAAATAGGGATCAAATTTTCTCCAAAAAAGGAGTATTTGTTTATGGTTCCGTCAACAGTACATTGGAAAGAGTTCATATTTCTTTACACCTTTGAAAACACTCAGTATACTTTTAAAAAACACTTAACCATACTGATTATATAAAGCAGGCTTTAGTCATTCCCTACTTTCTGACCTTTGTTGGCCATTTAGGTTTTCTTCTCTGTAAATGATCTCTTCATAGATTTTACCTAGTTTTCAATAGAACTGTTTTTTTTTTCTTATCCATTATTTGGAATTCTTTATATATTTTGTATACAAAGCCTCTGTTATATATATTACATAACAACTTCTCTTTGCCTGTCATTTATTTAACTTTGTTTATGGTAGTCAGATTTATTAACCTTTTACCATGATTTGTGTGTATTGTGTTTGCTTTGGGTTTTAATCCATCTGATATTGTGTGCATGTGTGATTGGTATGAGGTTGGAATCTATTTTATTTTTTTCCAGGAGATAGTCACTTGCCCTGACAGTTTTATTGAATATATTTTCATATCAGACTCCAGCTCTCTGTTCTTTTGCATTGTTTTGTTTTTCTGTTCTTATACTAGTACCACACTGTCTTAGGTAGTGTACTTTATAATAAGCTTAAATATTTGGTGGAATAGAATCCTTTCTTTACTTTTCTTCTTACTTTCCTTAAGCTGGTCTTAAATATTCTTGACCTTTTGTTTTTCCATTTGAGCTTGAAAATAATTATTATTGAGCTTCATGGAAAATACTTGGGATTTTTGTTAGAATTGAAGCAAGTGTTCATATTTTTGAGGATATATTAAAATGATTTGATTTCTTCTCTATTCAGAATTTTTCATTGAAGTTATACAGGTTTTTTCCATAATATTTTAATACAATCTTATAAGATTTATTGCAAAGTATCTTACATGTTTTCTCTTAATATAAGTAGTTCTTACATTTTAATGTCAGTTGGTTATAGGTTTTTTTTTAATAAATGCTTTATCAATTTAAGGATATAATTTACTGAGACATTTTCTTCTTTGTCATAATCATTAATGTGTGCTGATTTTAGTGAATGCCTTTCTTCCCCTTCTTTTCTCTGTAATGAAGTCAATAACAATAATAGATTTCTAATATATAAATTTTTTTGCATTCCAGGGATAACCCCTACTTCATAGTGTTATTTCAAATACATTTCTGGATTCTATTTGATAAATTTTAGATGTCTTTCTTTGTTTTCAAAGATTAAATTAGCCTGTTCTTTTCTTTAGTAGTTTCCTTATAAATGGCATATAGCTGGATTTTTATGGTAATGACTAATACATTTAGTATTATATTCACCTTCTTATTTTGTATTTTTTATTTTCTAAACTTATTTGTTTTGAATTCTTGTTGTTTATTTGGTTTTTATTTTTTGTTTGTTTTTTACTTTTTCTTTCCTTTTCTTTTTTCTTTGGGATTAAGGTTTATATATTTACTCTACTTATTCTGAAAGTTATAAATTTGATTTCTATTATAGTATTAGTTTTATCTTTATAATATGTATGCTTACCACATTGTAAGGTTAATCAAGCAAGTAAAGGACCTTGAATGTTTCACCTTTTAAAATATCTTTTCTCATCATCCTTATCATTGTTTTCATTCCAGCTTGTTGCTTTGTTTGTTATTCCCAAAGCATGTGTTGATACATGAAATGAGAGCTTTCATATGGTAACTCTCAAAGTATGTCACTATCCGCATAGGAAGCTTGCATTTTACAATGATACAAAGTTAAGCTATGCATGTAATGTTTATTAACCACCTACTCAGTACCAGGGACCTTTCTAGATGTCAACACTGGTAAACAAAGCTTCCTAGAGTCTCGCCCTCCTAGAACTACTGGCAAAAAGAGACAGTGAATAATCACAAAAACGAATAAATACATTAGATTAGCTCAGATCATTTTGCTAACTATAAAGGATACAAAGCAAGGCAATAGGATATTCACTAAGCTCCCTGGGGAAAGGCTGATTTGAACAGGCCAGAAAGGCCTGAAAGGTGATGTGTGGGCAGGGTCAGGAATGCTAAGAACTCAGCCATAGTCTCAGGGAACAGAATCCTCAGGAGAGAGCAAAGCTCATGCTAAAGCCTTAACATGAGAATGACCTCTGAATGCTAGGTACGGTCACAAAGTCAGTGTGACTGAAGCACAGTAAGTAGGAGAGGACAATGGGAGAAGAAAGTGGAGAGGAAGGGTAAACATATGCTCCAATTTTCTTAGCATTGTCTCAAAAAAATTCTTGCTGTCCTGATATAGATAATAATCTTTCACTCTCAAAATACGCTCTTTAGATAATAAATTACATGACATACTTAAGGAAAGGTAAGAAAGCACCCAATTATTTGCACATACCTAGTAAATGAATGAAAAGTTTAAACACTAGCTAGCAAATGAGTTCCTCCTTGTTCCGTTGGCACTTCTTATTTTCATCTGAGTTGAAGCCAACCTGCTTTCATTTACATTTGTCTGATGCATGCATTGGAATAAATGAGATTTGTGACTAAGAGCTGGTTGTCCACAGAGAACATCTGTAGAGAAGTTTTGAGGTTTAAATCTTAAAGGAACTGGTACCATGACATAATGGCTAGAGCAACCCAAGGTACTTGGACCAAACCAGATAATTAGCACTAAGAATGAGATGAGGAAGAAGAGAAGGAAGGCAAGCAGGAAGAGGGCTGCCTGGTCTAAGCCAGGCAGTATTCAGTGGTCGTTTATATTACTGCAGTTTAATCTCCTCAATTTCTTTCAGAATGAAGAAGTCAGAGTCACAGCTTGATCAAGGACATATGGATAGTGAGAATCAATGCTGGGATTTCAATCTCACTTTCACTCAGCCTTTCCATTGGGTTGTGCTCAAGCTTCCCAGCCATGGGAATCTCTGAACATACCACCATCTTTCACATTTCATTTTATCTTTCATTCCAGTCTAACAATCCCCATTCATTCATCACAAAGTTTGTTTCTCATGTGAAGCTATTTTATAATCCTCACAAATATGGTTAACTGACTTCTCTGCCATTCTATGACAGTCATACAAATCTCCATCAAACGTTTTACTCATTCTTCTTTCATTCATTTAATTATTCTGCTGTTACATAATGGACAGCCATCAGTGAACACCACAGACCTAGCAACCCATCTTCATGGAGCTTATGGCTAGAGGTGATTAATTAGTAAATAAACCATTTTAATAAAGAAATGTCCTTATTAAATCATGTAGTCATTCAACAAGTACTTCCTATGCTAATGGAGACCTGAAAAAACATTGATATTTTTGAAAATAAAAATCAACTATGAACATGAGTCTAGGAGTATGAAGTAGGAGTAAGAATGAAACGGGCATGAAAAGCACAGGTAAGATCATGGTGGCCCCTGTGGATCTCATTGATAGAGGCATCAAATGCCTGAAATGGTCAGACATGTGTTCTAGTAAGTTCACTGTGGCAGCAGCTTCAACACTAAACTTTAAGGTTAGAGTCTTCAGACAGGAAGTCTAATTTGATAGTGGTTGCGAGAAAAAAAAAAAATCAGTGGGATGGAGCAAACGATGAATTCATTGTTAGAAATGATGGAATTTCCAACTAATTAGGACAGGGGGACAAGGAGTGGAAACTAATGACTCCTTCTCATTTATTAAGACAGAAATGAGGTCCTACCCACTTGTTTCTTTGCAACATGAGCAAACCCATTTCTTCTGATGTCTGCTTGGTGTGTTGTGTTCAACTTGAGTAGTTTCTTCTCATATTCTTCAAGTACTCTCGCTTGACATAGCCTTTTGAAGTTGGTTGTACCCACCTGTTCCATTCCCACAGGTTTTCAGTCAGTTTTACCTTATATCTTCTCTTGTTCTCTGCTAATCTCTGCTAATTCTCTGCTAATCCCTCTCTATCTCTATCATCTCTATCTTTATCTCTGTCTCTCATCTTTTCTCTGTTCCCATGAACTTTTCTCTGTTCCCATAAATGATTGTGCATGAGCTGAAACACAGCACCTGTCCAGGTGAACGCTCCTTCCTGGCCCTCTGTATTCTTACAAAGAAAGCTCAGTATCTTCCTGCATGATCTTTGCAGAGGCTTCTGCCACCTAATGCTTTAAACTATGCTTTCTTAGATGAATCACAAATTTGAATTTTATCTTCATCTTCCTTATTCAGATTTTAACTAATTTTCCAGCTGAGAATTCTTTGAGCACATTAAAGTTAGTCCTTTCTAAAAAGCAATCAAATATAGTCCATAGAGTTTTGTGAGCACTTAAGGATGGGGATACATTCTGAGAAATGCCTCCTTAAATGATTTCCTCCTTGGGTATACCAACACAAGTCTAAAAGGTATAGGTCTGTCCCTCCACTTGACCTCTTGATACCAACAAGAGACCTAGCAAATATAAGATGTATGAGGCAGTTGTTAGCACATCCCGGCACACTGTTTTATAACAAAAATTTTATCAGTAGATATACACTCTAACACACCAATACAGAGTGTAGTATAGTAAAGAGTAAACTAGTAACATAGCCACATACTGTCATTATCCAATATTACGTACCATACGTGATTGTATATGCATACGCTTTTACATCACAGTAGGTTTGCTCACATCATCACCACAACACGAGAGCCAAGCCTGGCGCTGTAATGGGATGCTGCAGGGCTGCGAGCTCACTAGGCAATAGGAATTTTTCAGCTCCGCTGTAATCATGGAGCCATCACTATGTATGGTCAGTTATTGACCAAAACATCATTATGCAGCATGCGGCACTAGTGCAATAAAGGATTTCATCAGACGAAAGGCATGGTGCCTGGGACCTCTCACAGGCTACCTGCCACAGCGCAGTGAACACCCCAGTGTTTTCATCTTTGCTTTTCCTCCACTCATTCATTCCTGTGTTGTAACAGCTGGTCTTTGGGTTAGATATAGGAAAGGAAAGATTCTGGCCACTTTGGGAAGTCTTCACTATTTCACCAACTTAACTAGCAAATGTTTTTGAAGGAGAGAGCCAAAGGCTGAACGGTTCTTTTATAAAAAAGAATTCTATTAGTGTGTTATACATAATATTGGAGTTCATTTGGACATAATTATACAAGCGTGGAATTTAATCTACTCCAATTCAGTCCACAGTGCTTTCCCCTTTCCCTCTCCCTTTTCCCTTTCCTCCATTCCACTGTCTTTCTTCTATTTACGTTTATTTGTTTTATAGATATGCATAAAGGTGAAATTCACTGTGAGATTTTCATATATGTACACAGGATAATTTGATCAGTTTCATTCCACAGTTCCTCCCTTTTCTAGTCCTTCCTCCTTCCCCTTTTATTTCCTTCCTCTATTCCACTGATTTCTCTTCTATTTTCATGGGATTTCTCACCTCCACCCTGTTTTCCCCTTATTTTGGTCTAGCTTCCACAAATGAGAGAAACCATTTGACCCTTGATTTTTCTGGTTCTGGCTTATTTCAGTTAGCATGATGTTCTCCGATTCCACCCATTTACCAGCAAATGCCATAGATTCATTCTTCTTATGGTTGAGTAGAATTCCACTGTGTACATTTTGAAGAGTTCTTTTTGGTTAACAGAAGGAAGGGAGGGCAATCCTCAGAGGAGGAAATACAGGCTGACATTACCAAGCTGGAAAAGAGAAGAGAAATTCAAATTCCTTAGGACAAAGAAAACAAAGCAAAAGGGGCACCCACCATTATCTTAAATATCAGGAACTGCCTACTGTGGTTAATTTGAAGGTCAGATCATTGGAGATCGTTCGGAAAATGATGAAAAGAACCTGAAACTGAGCATTAGACAATCTGGGTCCTGTTCTAGGTGCAGATCTGCCTTTCTGACTTTATTTATTCTTTCTGCACCTCAGATTTCCCAACATTATAAGAAGGAAGATTAATTCAATTTTATGAATATCCTTTCAAGCTCTCTTATTTTAGTATAAGTCAACATAGTAACTTAGAGGAGATTTCTCACCATTAACATTCATTTGCTACCACAGAACCTTGTGTGTTACAAGAATGCGATTATCATTCCATTTTGTAATTTCTGATTCAACTTTCTACATACTGTATCTTTCTTTGGATCATTGGTTGCACAGGAAATAAGCACGTCCTTTTTCATTTCCATATACTGATACATGGCATGGTTTCTACCTGTTTTACTCATTTGTAGGAAGAGAGGAAAACAATTGACTCTGCTTTCTGTAGTAAACAGATGTAATTTACAGAGTGGTTCAATCCTATATCTATTCCTTTTCTAAGTAGCATATGAATAGTAATTTGCCATACTTCAACCTTGTGTTCATTTTTTTTTACTCTATTGAGTTAGCCTTCCAAAATTTGCAGCCCATTTCCCTAATAGGAAACAGTTATAGTTCTAGAGTTGTTACTATTGTTAACTGAAGCTGCAATAAATATATCCTCATGTACAGCTTTTCCTTCTTGGGATATTTCCTTAAGATATCAAAAGTGTTAATATTTGTTGCTTTCTGATTTCTAGCGTTTTCTAGTGGGTTGTACCAACAAACAATTTTGCTCTATTTCATCACTGTGGCCATTGATATTTCATCATTTATTCATATTCTGTTTATGTCCTTTGCTATCAAATCCTCTTCCCCTTTATTTGTAAGCACCTTTAGTACTTAAAAGACATCATGCTGCATATTTTTCCATGTTGCTGTCTGCATTTTCCTGGTTTTCTGGACTCCCTAAACCTTGAATATGCATGTACTTATGTCTCAGTTTTATCTTTTGTAGTTTCTACTTTTGCTTCTATGTTTGACCTTAATGAATAAGTAAATGTACTTGCCTCTGTTTATTTACTTTTTATGTTTAGTCTGGTATGAATTAAACTATTTATACTCTTTGATCATTTTTATCTCCTTATTCTTACAACTGGTATTTGACTTACATAAAAACAAATATATATCTTTAGTTGTTAACATTTTGTCTATCATAGTTTGGATCCAATAGTTTTCTTTAATTTTTATATTAAAATTAAGTGTGCATGTTAAAATTTGATATTGTAACTTGTTTTGACATTTGTCTTTATTCCAAACATAATTTTTTTAAATAGGTGCAGAGAACATGGTTCTATCTTCTTTTCTTCATCCAATTGCTATCAAGGGGTGATGATGTCAGGAAACAATTCCATTTCCTTTGTCATTTGTTCTGAGAAGCCTCCTTGATCGTGTATTAGGTGATTATGTATAGCTGGGTCTATTTTGAGACTCTCCATTCTGTTGTGCTGATCTATATGTCTATTTTTGTGCCAGTAAATCCTGTATTTATTTGAGGAGAGCTCAAATTTCCTCTCTCAAGTCTTTGCTTCTGCAGGCTAAACATTCCTTGTTCTTTCACTTGCTGCTCTTGCACTGGGCGTCAAGGCCCTTCCCCTCACACTGGGGACTAGAAGCAGCAGGGAAGCTGAGGAGACAGATGTAGCCTCAGGGTATCCTGAGTTGCCACTCTGAGGTTGGGAAAGGAAATGCCCAAGAAAGGGCAGCATACCAGCAAAGAAGGGAACATAAGTCCTACACTGAAATGACAATCTTTGTCCTAGAAAATACATTCTTGGTTTTTGCCTCCTGTAAGGAGGTAGAGTAATTTGCAATGGCCATTGTGACCCAGGGGGTGCCAGGGTTCAGACTGCAATTGCACTATTTTCTTGCAGTGTGACCTTGGACAAATTTCTTAAACTCTCTGTGCATTGTTTCCCTCAATTGTAAAAGAAGACATAATACTACCTACTTCACAAAATGGTTGTAAAGTTGAAGTCAGGCAATCCATAAACCAATGCCAGCAATTGATAATAAGCTGTTACTACTGCCAAAATATTGGTCATGGAGATTGACTCTTTCATTTAGTATTTTGAAGTAGCTATTAATATACACAATTTAATGTTGAATGAACAAGGTAAGAGAGGTTTAGTAACCTTCTGAAAGGCACCAGCTAGTAGAAGTGCAGAGGGGCTATCTCCTGTCCTCAGTTAGACCCCAAGCCTGGGCTCCTTCCTGTGGAGGATACTTCTCCACAGCATGGTGGGCAATGCTGACAATTGGGTCCTTGGATTCTGTAGTGGGAACATAGGCAAAGCGGCAAATTCTTAGATAAAGGTAAATATGAGACTCAAACAGAGGAGACGTTTGTATTGAGGTTTCCTTTTTGCTCAGCGGGGAAGGGCACTAGATGAATGGGAAGAGGCGATAGGGTTTTACCTTAACCTGTAAATTAGTGGTGTGGAAACATCTCTCTTCAAATGAAGCATAACTCAGCATATGACTCCAAGTGGCAGTGACACAGGCCTAGAGCATTTGTCATCCCCGCAGGGTGCCAACAAGCAGCACTTCCTCTCCTGCAGCACCTGGCACCTGCACTCCCAGAAGGCACGTGGCTGGAAGGGAGGCAGGTGGAGGAGGCCACGTTAGCAGCCTGCACACAGGGCTGCCAAGGCGGACACAACCGGAAGGTCTAATTTTAGCCCCCTAGCCTTGGCATGTCTCTCTCAGTCAAGATAGTTTTCATGTGCCACAATAAAGAGCTTTGTTCCAGCCTCGCTGGATACTCCACAAAGGCCCAGCAAGGACAAGGTGAACCAAATTCAGAGCTGGACACGCATCAAAGATAGGAACCTCACCAGAGATCGTCACCGCCCCCTCACCCTCTGGTCACCATCCCCTTTCCATCCATCTCCTGCAACTCCCAGAAAGGGCACATGGAGGGAGGCACTTCTCCTTCTGCCTGGCTCCCTTCCTGCTCCCGTGTGTGTGTGTGTGTGTGTGTGTGTGTGTGTGTGTGTGAGAGAGAGAGAGAGAGAGAGAGCTTTCAGTTGTTCATCAACAGGGGTCTTCACTCCTTCGTGTCAGAGATTTGAAATCTCCCTCTCTTCCTCCCTCTCTAACAAAGCTCACTTCCGTCTGTATATTTGGGTCTTTTATTTTTTTCTTTCCTAACGTGTCATGGAAAATGTACCAGATGAAGAGCTGCAAATAACTGTACAATTGACCAACTGCCTCCATGGTTCATTTCTTAAAATGACCTGGCTAATTAGGTGAGGCAGAGACTTACATGGAACTTGGATCCATGAGGAAACTAAAGTTCAGTGAAGACACAGAGTTTGCAAAGGTTCCACAGGAAATCACTGGCAGAGTCAGAACTGAAACCCAGTGTTTTGGGGAAAGGTGTGGGCCCATGGAGGGAACTAAGTGCAGAAAACCCACACAGGCCTCTGGGAGGACCCTGGAAAATTTGCTAAGGATGTCAGCTGGGTTTGCAGCCAGTGGTTCCAGGTTGAGGACCTAGAAGGGTGGGTTTTACTTTCAGGGAAAAATTATCATTTCCTTATCTCTTGGAAAGAGGGCAGGTTAGGTTGGCTCAGAGATGTTACTGTTTCTAAAGCCTTTGGAGTCTTTCATTTGCTCTTCAGATAGCTCTCATCCTTCACTGGACACTAGCCCCAGCCTTAGGAACTCACAAGTGCTGATCTGTGGAGTCATCAACTTTTTTTTTTTAATATTTTTTTATTTTCTTAGTTGTAGGTGAACAGAATATCTTTATTTTATTTTTATGTGGTGCTGAGGATCGAACCCAGTGCTTCACGCATGCTAGGCAAGCACGCTACCACTGCGCCACAATCCCAGCCCCAGTCATAGACTTTTTTTTTTTTTAATTTTTTTTATTTGTAGATGAACACGATATCTTTATTTTTATTTATTTTTATGTGGTGCTGAGGATTGAACCCACTGCCTCACGCATGCAAGGCAGGCGCTCTACCACTGAGCCACAATCCCAGCCAGTCATAGACTTTTTTGATCTCTGAGCTTTCTAGAGTTGAACTTGAATTTCAATCACCATAATGAGCATCAAGCACAGCTTTAGTGTTTACAAAGCTCTCTCCTCTCTTACATCTTTTTAAGCCTTGTGATAACATCCTGACATTGGCATTGTTATCATCAGTCTCACGGGTGACAAACCAGAGCCCTGGAGAAGTTGCTGACATGGCAGATTCTGACCCATGAATCCTGATTTTGACACTGTATCCCCCATTAGCTTCTGCAGGTGCTGAGATGCCAGCCTGGGGTTCTCCTGAGCATTTCCTCCATATTCATCCCTTCACCAGAGTTAATAGGATGACTAGGAACTAAAGGTCTTTGGCCTACAAGCGTATCCTGACATATCGCTGTGAACTGATGAAAAGGGTGTAGTTCTGATGAGAAGCACCACCACAGTTCTCGTTTCAGGATTCCTGAGACTGATGTATTTGTGAATGAAAGATAATTGTTTGTTTAAATGGAAATTGTATATGTACATTTTTTTCTGATTATAAATGTCATACGTGCTCACTATAGAAATTCACAAAAATATGGAAGGGAGAGGTAAAAATTACTAGTACGCTGCCCATAGTTATGCTGTTAAGATTTTGATGTAAATTATGAACTGGTCAGACTT
>CM053411.1:70102120-70121495 GCA_028644305.1 Xerus rutilus | reverse complement strand
AAAGGAAAGGGAATCAACAAAATGGGGTGCAAGGAAAATTGAGTAGAAGCTTTTCTAAAAGTCATAGACTGATGCCAGGCTACCACAGAAGGCTTTGGCCTGAGTTCCACTCCTCAGATGCTTAGGAAAAATCTATGCTTTCCTGACAAGCAGGGAAAAGATGGAGATAAGTCTGACTCTCAAAGGTTGAACTGTCTGTTTTGACCCTTTGTTTATCAGAGTTGCAGAGCACCTGGGCTCCACATTACCAGATGGATTTTTGCTGGTGAACAACTAGTGAGACCCAAAGACTAATGTCCACTGGCAGCTCCTATGTGGAGTCAGGGATGTGCCATTTGTCTAGCCAAGACCCTAGGACCACTTTAGGATCCTAGGCCCAGCCCTGCAGAGGGCAAGCTCAGATGAGAACATGGCTGGAAGCAGCTAGGACAAGCCCAAGGAGGGAGACCACTCTTCACACCCTGGTCACATGCACTCTGTCTCTTTCCATTCTACAGGACCTAGGACCTTCACCCACCTCAGCACCCAAGGATCAAAGGCTAGGGCAGAGCAGCAGCCAACAAGCCTCATGCTGAGGGCACTCTGGGCTCTGTCACTGCCTGCCATGTTCCCTGGCATAAGTGCCCTGACTTCCCCTGTCCACTTCTAGAAGACAAAAGGGTTGGATCAGATGACAGATCCCCGGGACCCACTTCTACTTTTACCTCTGTGTATTTCTCACATTTTATTTATTTATTTATTTATTTGGTGCTGGAGATTAAACTCTGGCACTCGACCACTGAGCCACATCCCCAGCCCTATTCTGTATTTTATGTAGAGACAGGGTCTCGCTGAGTTGCTTAGCGCGTCGCCGTTTCTGAGGCTTATCACACTTTCTTGAATAGACCTGTTGCCCCCTGCCCTAATAGTGGCCCTAACAGTGCCACTGTCACTGCCGTCAAAGGTTGTTTTTTTTTCTCATTTCTTCATTTATTATAGATCAAGTATGTGCTTTTTCTTTTTATCTTGAGTCCCCAGGGATGAAGGCTGTGCCTTGCTGCCTATTTCATGCTTGCAGGCCAGAACCTCACTTGTAATCCCACGAGGTTCGGGTTCAAGGCAATGTCATTGAGAACGCCATGCAAAAAGACTTCTCTCCTGAGGCGGCTCTGGTTTCCAGACATAGCATGAAATGCTAGCCTGTGATCAACACTCCCCTTTTCCCCTGGGAAATGCTGCTGGGGCCTCGTGAATACTTGGCTTTGGAAGGATGAAGAAAAGAGAAGTAGAAAGAGCCAGAGTGTCAGATATTCAACTTTATTAGAAAAGAAACCTGCCTGTAAGGTGCTGGGAAACTCTGTGGCATGGATTTCAGGCTTATTTTAACAGTCTCCAGAAACTAGAAACTTCGTCTCATTTGTTTATAGGATCCAAGGGACTTGGTGATGGAGGTTGTTTCAACACCTTTGTGCTCAGATAAACATACTTTGAGTGTTTGGCATGGGGACAGCACACTGCAGAGGTGGGGGTGGGGGGTGATGGGGACACCCAACTGGGCAGAAGACTGGCTTCTCAGCTCTGGATCAGCTGCCCTGTGATCTGGGAGAACCCATCACTGTCCTGAGCCTCAAACCTCCAGCCTGAACCCAAAGGGCTTGACCTAAAAGATTCCAGAGGCAAATCTTTCAGGCTTTGGTCTTCTTCAGTGTGTCATGTTCAAATTCTTAATGCTAGACCTCAACACAGGGATCTTGAGGCCATATCAGGGATGCCAGGGAAGGAACGGAGAGAACTTGGGTTATGTCTGTACTGCTCTGGGTGTTTTCTGCTTAGACCATCTGCTTTGGCTTTTCTTCGTGCTTTACAGCAGTATGCCCCAAGCCGACAATCATATTCGCCTGGAGTTGCAAGGAAATGTACAGATTTCCCCCTGAGGAAGGGTCCCATGAACTGAACTGTATTAACAAAGTAGCCAGGGGTGATTCTGGTGTCTAGGCAGGATTAGGAAACACTGCTTAGGAGTTCTTTGTTGTAGACCAGTCCTATGTGAAGTTGTCTGCCTGGTGGGAATGTGTCTCTGTGTCTCCTGTGTGCACCTGTGTAGCTGTCAGCTATGAGCACTCATCTCCTCAGGCTGCACATCCCAGGAGTTGCAAACATCTCCTGCATCCAGATCTGAGCCCTTCAAGGCTGGGACCATGTCTTCCTTTACATCCCACCATGCTAACACAGGGCCTCACAGAAGATGCTTAGCCATGTCTGCCCAACTGAGTTTCCCTGGGGTTTTCTACCTTCTTCCATTGAGTTGATTGTACCACTGGTCATTACAGACACAATACCACAATATCAAGTTCTAGTAGAAGAGCAGAGCACCGAGAGCCAATAGAGAAGGATTATGGAGAAGGCAGGATTAGACTGAGCCTGGCATGAAGACTAAGGTTTAGACAGGTGCCAAAGGATTAAAAAGGTCATACCAGGCAGGAATTGAAGCGTAAGCAAGGCTAGACTCTTGCAGTTATTTCAGTATGCAGGTGAGGAGCCCAGGGCTACGAAGAGGACTGATTTACTCAAGGCTGACATGAGTAATTGAACACTGGAACCAGTCAGACTCCCATTCAAGTCTCCTTCCATGCTAGCTGACATCGCATGCATTCCAACGACCTGCAGCAGAGTCTCTAATGCCCTTTCTTCTGCTGCTTCGGGCCTCTTTCCATTGATGTGCTTATGCTGCTGAGTCTCTGCACATGTGGCTGGGCTGCTCCATCTCAGCCACTCAGTCTTTAGATGAATCTTACCAAGAGGCAGCCAGGCTGATTGCCAGATTACCTGGGAGGAGCTGGCTGTGTGATTCTGTGGGCCTCACTATACTCAATCGACCCTGATATGTCCTGGGAAGCTGGAATTACATAAAGAGGGTAAAGGATGAGTTCAGAGCAGTGCACACACACACGCACGCACACACACACACACACACACACACGCACACACACACACACACACTTTAATGAAATCCTCTTTAACACCAAAGAATCTGTGTAGAGAAATGGATGCAGGTGCTTCTCAGCCTCCTGCTGGAAACTTTCTGGCTTCTAGAAAGTTCTCTTGCACACCCCGTTCCCACCTCCTGTAAGCTACTCTCTTGCATGCTTTGCCTCTTCTGCTCTGGAACCTACTATTGAGAGAGGCTAGGGCATGGATGGGAGGTGACCAAACCTCAAGGCAAGCAGAGCAGTTGGAGGTGGTCACAGCATCCAGGCAAGAGAATATGATGTCCTGCATTAGAAAGCCAAAGGCATGGGAGAACTCTCTTCTGGCCTGCACTAAGCATTTACTTGCTGGTTGAGCCAGGGAAAATTTTTAATTTCTCTGACCTTCAAAGTGCTCATCACTAAAAGGGAAGTGATAATCATCTCTCTCTTAGAGAATTGTTATATTAGTTAGTTTTGGTGCACAAAAACCTTTTGTACACTGCATTTGTAAAAAAAAAATATATTATTTTTTTCTGGGATCATTTGCAAGTAAGTAGGGCTGGACTTGGCTTTTCCATTGCTCTATCTTCAAGGAGCTCTCTCACCCTCTGAAGCCCTTCTGCCAGTTCCTTTTTGTGCCTAGCACTGAAATTCTCTCTATTGAAACTCAAGCAGTGATAAATTCCTTAGGTTTTGAGCTGGGCTGCATTTTACATTGTTGCCTGGAAAAACAGCTTAAAAGGAATACACTCTGGTTTCCATGCTCTTCCTTCTTGGCCAACAAAATGCTCGAGTTCTGACAGGCTCTCAGGTAAAAATCCACAGAGCCAACGTGTGCTAAGAGAAGCCAATCTGAAGCGTGTCCCTCATATTTGATAGTCACGAAACCTGTTCAAAAAAATCAGTGAATGGTGAAGTTGGAATAGCCTTAAAGATTGTCTGATCCAAATTGCTCATTTTTAAATGGGGAAACTGAGAAAAGAGAAGGAAAAGATTTCACCCAAGATGACAGAGTAATTTAGAGAGAGAACTGGCACTCTCCCTCCTGCTTCTGCTGCCCACATTATGTCATGGAACCTCTTTATTGGGAATATTAAAAAATTTGCTGTCATTTTTATCCTTTCTGCCAACCTGGTCTCATAATGAGACCTACTACTTGGCCCATGTCATAGCAGCCCAGAACAAAATCTGCATAGTTGGGAGCATTAATCCATCCACACTTCCCTTCACCTATCAAACATTACCAAATGCCATCTTTATGCCAATTACTGAGGACCTTGAGATAAAAGACACGGGCCCTGCCTTCTAGGTGTCCAAAATTAAATGATGAGAATAAACAGTGAGCCCTCTCTGGGAAGGCAGGCTCTTTTCCATACAGTGAAGTCAATACTACTCCCCCTGAGGAGTGTGTTTTATACTTATATTGAATTTATTTGAATATTTAAATGAATATTTGTATATGGAATATGCGAAGAGAGGTAGGTCCCATCTCCTGAGAAGCTAACAATCCACTGGAGAAATAAATGGTGATCATGGAAGCTATTACAAGAGAAGGGAGACACCAGGAACAAAGAGTGTCCAAGTCTGCCAGGAAAGCTTCCCAGAAGTGATACGTGACCTGAGGCTACTTAAAGAAGGAGAAGAAGTCTGCTGAGCAGGCAAAGGGGTATGTCACTCTAGGAAAAGAGAATAGCATATGCAGAGCCATGGAAGTGTGAATATTTCTAGAACCTGTAACAGTTTATTACTGTTACCATATAAAGTGCAAAGACAGATTGGCAGGAATAAGGATACAAGTAAGCTGGATTTATACCATGCTAAAGGGATGGGGCTGCAGCCTGGACAAAGAGAAGTATGGAAGATTTTAGGGCGTGATTAGATGCCAAAGTTTTTGATTTCAGAAATTCACTCAGTTGTGAAGAAGGTAAGTTGGAGTTGGGGAGCTCAGGGAGGAGGTGAGTCATTAATCCAAGCAGGACCTGCTAAAGCCTGGTGAGGGCAATGGCAATGTCATGCTGAGCCAGGCCAGAACTTGACTTTCTGCATGATCCACCCATTACCAGGCACACCTGAGCAGTGGTACTGACCGTGACCCATAACCAACTGGCATGGAGTTATGCGTTTGAGTCTCCAAAGCTGTGATTGATGGTCCTGACAATGCTCCTGCATGTAGAAGAGCCTGTCCTCTGCCAGCCAGAGGGAATGGGTTAAGACATCACAAATGATCCATGGATAATTCAACTTTTCTTGAATTAATACACTGTTGAGTTTCTAAAGGCTCTTAGGGGAGGTGGTTTTTAATAACCTTTAATCCATTTTCCCATCATTAATATGAAGTCACTTCTGAGCTTGTGGTTTTAGTAAATCTGACTTTTCCAAACAAGGCAGCCCGGCTGGCAAAGTGAAAGAGCCCTCTTTCATCCCTTTCTGGAACTGTTTCAGGTCCCTCTGACCTTCCTACTCTTGCTTCCCCTGTTCCTTCCTCTGAAATAATTTGCCCTCTGATCTGTCTAAGATTATGCACTACAGTCTTGTGAATCCAGGTTCAAATTTCCAGCTTGGCTCTGCTGAGCTGTGTGATCTGCAAGTCACCCAGTGCGTTGAAATTCAGGGAGCTGCTCTAGTCCTTGTTGCTCAGTTGTCTTAGAGTTAAAGTGTGAAGAATGCTCCATTTAGTGCCTTCTCCACAGGCAATATTCCATATCGAGTGGCTCTCACTGTTAGGTGAGGTTTTAGTTGAATAATGAAGGTCTGTACTTCTCTATGGAAAGAACAAAGTGAAGCACTGAAAGGTTTGGCAAAAATACAGTTTTTTGATTGTCAGGATAACCATGAATTATAGTTTTCTCACCCACATTAATTAAACTTGACTCCTGAGTGCCCACTTGATTTCCATATCCAGCTGTGGCATTCTACGACTCATAATTAAGAGACAGTTGCTAATAGGAGATTGGAACGCGAAATTAAGAGCAAAAAAATGAAAAGAGAACCTCTATGGTGAAGGCATAGTTGCTGATCCCCAGGTCCTTCTCTCAAATACAGGAGCTTGGAAGGTGACTGACCATTCGGATGTCAGCCACTGACAGCCAGTGCTACATGCTGCTAGAATGGGGTTCAAGTGGAAGCTTTCCCTGGAAGTAGCAAGCATGGTTTGGTTCTATTATGGTGAGAGAATTGTTCAATGTTAGGGCAGGTTACTGACAGTGGGTGTGGAATCTCCCCTGTTGCAAGTGTAAACCTGCCTGGAGTCTGGGAGGAAACCCATTTCAAGCATGTTGCAGAATGAGGTCCACTTGCATAAATTCTTCAAAACTTAACTCACTTACCTGCAACTAGATTTTAAAGATCTTCTGGTATTTTTCTTATTCTGGTGGTCCTTCAGATTTTCAAGATTCTCTTGACCTTTTGAAATACTCTGTGGTTAACTTGTTGTGCCTTTACTTGTTTTATTATTATAAATCAGAAACCTTAATGGACAATAAAAAATATATCCTTAATTTTCTGGCTCTAGTACAACAACAATTTTAATTTCCAAATATTCTTTTGGGTCTTTATTTACTTAGTCATTTCTTGATTAACCATCACAGTAAAGCTGAGAGAATGTTATTATATCTGCTTAATTAATGAAGCAATTGAAGACAGCATGGTTAATTAATACTGCCCTGAATAATACATAAAGTAAATGGCCATGTCAGGAGTAACAATTAGGGATGACACCAAACCTACCCTGTCTACCTGCATGCTACTATGATGTTGGCCACACACCTGGCACATCATTAGCATAGGTGATATTATCATATGTACTATTATTTTTACTTCCTATCAATAACAAAAACAACTTGGAATTATGTCAACTAAAATTCGCCAACTAATCTCTAGAAAAAGCCACCAAAAGCTTATCAATTCTGAAGACAAATTATAGGAAGTTTGTAAAGATGAAAGAAGTAGAAATTAATGTGAGTTATTTTTATTTGAAAAAAGCTACAGCTTTAGAACTAGGTCAGCTGAAATGCCCTGTGATTACTTATCAGGTTTTCCAAGATCTTTTTTTTCTTTTTTAACTTTTGGCAGTGGTGGCACTAGGGATTGAAGCCAAAGCCTTACACGTGCTAGGCATGTGCTCTACCACTGAGCTACATCCCTGGCCCTTTTTATTTTATTTTGAGAAAAAGTCTCACTAAATTGCTCAGGCTGGCTTCTAACTTGTGATCTTCCGCCTCAGTCTCCTGCATAGCTGAGATAACAGGCATGCACCCGCACACCTAGTTCCAAGCCATTTTTTAAATTTTTTTATTTGTTCTTTTTATTTATACATGACAGTAGAATGTATTTTTTTCTTGTATAGAAGAATTTTTATTGTAGAATGTGTTTTGACATATCATACATGAATGGGGTATAACTTCCCATTCTTGCGGTTGTACATGACATGAAGTTTCACTGATCGTTTATTCATATATGAACATAGGAAAGTGATGTCCATTCATTCTACTGTCTTTCCCATCCCCATCCCCTCCTGTCTTCTCCCCACTCTCCTTCTGTTCAATCCAGTGAAGCTGCACCCCTCCCCAACACACACACACAAAATAGGGGTCAACATCTATATATCAGAGAGAACAATCAGCCTTTGGTTTTTAGGGATTGGCTCCAAGCCATTTTTGATCAGTTGGTTATAAAGTCATCTTATTGTTCGTGTCACTAATCCCATTGAATATCTCTGTGATTTAAATGTAGAATTAGACACCTGGGCAGCAAGTGCTGATGAATCGTAACTCATGGAAGGAGAACAAAATGCTTCCGTGCACTTGATAGGAACAGCACAAAGAGGAAAGGCTGCCTGGTTTCCACTTGGGGTCCATGCTGTGTGACAGGTGACACACAACAAGAAGTGTGCGCGTTATGGCCCTTGAACTATCCAAAGAGTCTTCTTTTGCTCCTGTCTTTTCTAGAACGCAGAGTAGAGGGGGTAGACCTAGGAGACTTAGGGGACTGTGATCAGACACCCCAGAGCGAGTCCCAGCTAAGGGGCTGCTCCGAGCTTGTCAAGTTGGAAATAGGCACCACCTCAGCACTAATGGCCCCGACCTGCTTCTCTTCAGGCAGAATGGGGAAACAGAATAGCAAACTGGCCCCCGAAGTCATGGAGGACCTGGTGAAGAGCACGGAGTTCAACGAGCACGAGCTGAAGCAGTGGTACAAAGGGTTTCTCAAGGACTGTCCCAGCGGGAGGCTGAACCTCGAGGAGTTCCAGCAGCTCTACGTGAAGGTAGGGTGCCCAGCCTTTCATTTCCGTAGGATGGAAAATACTGTCTGGGTGAAATGTAGGTTCACGTGGAATTTTAACTGGAAGTAGACAATTTGTTTTAATTCTGGCAGTTTTCTAGCCAAAAAGAAAAATGGGCATTTTTTAAAAAAGCAAGTGTGTGTGTGTTTGTATGCACACATTCACACACACATGCACGTGCACACACACACACACACACACACACACACACACACGTTTACAAAGACGAATCAAGCAGTTTCTAAACAAGAAAAGTGATTGTTAAAACACTGAATACAGCAGGGCGCAGTAGCGCACACCTGCAATCCCAGAGGCTCAGGAGGCAGAGACACGAGGATTGTGAGTTCAAAGCCAGCCTCTGTTCAAAAACAGCGAGGCGCTAAGCAACTCAGGGAGACCCTGTCTCTAAATAAAACACAAAGTAGGGCTGGGGATATGGCTCAGTGGTCGAGTACCCCTGAGTTCAATCCCTGGTACCCCCCCATAAAACATTGAAAACTGTTTGGAAGATGATAACATCTAGTGAAAAACCAAAAAATATCAGGTAATCTGGTTTGCTGATAATTATTAGCAAGCTGCTAATGACAACACTGTTTGGCTTGTTAAAGGTTGTGTGTGTGTCTCTGCTAAAGGGAAAGTACCTGTGAGGGCCGGCTGTGATGGGACATACCTATAATCCTAGCAGCCTATGAGGCTGAGGCAGGAGGATTGCAAGTTCAAAGCTAGCTTTGGCAACTTAGAAAGGCCACTTAGAGAGACCTTGTCTCTAAATAAAACAAAAAGGGCCAGGGATGTGGCTGAGTGGTTAAGCACCCCTGGGTTCAATTCCCAATACTAAAAATAAAAAATAAAAAGAAAATACTTGGAAGGGATTTTTCACCAAGAAAGATCCTCTTATATGCCATCTTATATCCTCTTATATCCATGAGAATATAAGATCCTCTTATATTCCACAATAACCCATTTCAAATAAAAAGTGTGGTACACCTCAGCATCAATGCTTACATCATGGAATCTTAACTTCTTACATTATTTAGAAGCTGCTCTTTACCTGAACATTAAATAGAACTGTCCCATAAAAGTATAATTTCTCCTTAAGTGATATTGTTGTGCTTTGTCAATGTTTATGAATTGTGTTGGTTCTAGTTTCAGCATGACCTAAGTCTTTCCATTTTTTGTACACTTATATAACAATATATATGTGGAAGAAATACATTTTTTAGCTACTTCTGACTAAAATGCCAAATAAAAATATTGCTTTTATCACTTAATTGCAGAAAATGTGAATTTGGGCAATATGAACTTTTCAGGTGCATATATGTGTGTGAGAAGCTTGTATGAAATGTTAAACATTGTCATTATCTCTGAAGCTAAACATTTCCCGTAGCCTGTGATCTAGCAATTTCACTCCTGCCCAAGTGCAAGAAGGGGCATGTATAAGAATGCTCATAGCTGCAACAAAACTTGGAAGCAGCCCAAATGCCCATCAAAGGAAAGGTAGAAAACAAGCTGGTATATTCTTACAATAAAGTATTATATAGCAATCAAAATGTTTGAACTCTAGCAAAAACACTAAGTGCAAAGTAAGTTCTTACAATTCTAAATTAAACAAAAATAAAATTAAAATATGTGTTGTAGGACTACAAATAAATTTAATAAAATGTTTTAAAAAGGAAAGCAAAGAAATGAAAAATATAGGATCCAAGCCAATTGCTGCTTTTGGTAGGAAGAGGTAAGACAGGGGACAGAGAATGACTATCTGATAAGATACAGATTGTGTCATAGTCATAGTTGCTGGTTTTGGGATTGTTGTTTTTTTGTTGTTTTGTTTTGTTTTTTGTGGATTTTCAAGTGCTAATTGCATTGAAAGTTCACTAACCAATGAAATAAATGATCAGCTACTGCATGGGCCACTGGTGAGTATTAAGAACCCAGGCTTATGACTAATCCAATGCTGTGCCCCTGGGGCTCTACAGGTATATACAAAATTATATCCTTAAATGTGTGTAGAAAGGTATGGTGTGTGTACATGTTATAAGATCACCATCACATTCCTAAGAAGATCTGAGTAATGATTATCTTATAGATATCTTCATATAGAAATGCTGATAAATGCATCCATTATTTAATCGATACACATTACTTTTGCAGAGAAGTGGGACCAATGCATTTCCTAGATTGTTATGTCACTCTCTATAGTTTTCCAAGTCACATCTTCTACCATCTTCTTACCTGGAGTTAGCCTGTGCTTCAGGACTATCTTTACTCTCAGCCCCAAAGAACGTATGGACAAATGAAAGGTCACTTTTATATCACTAACTCTCAGGGAAGTGTTCTAACCCTGTGGTTAGAGGAGCACTGAATGCCTATTCCTCACTATTTGTTTAAAATCAGAGGAGTGTAGCCTTTGAAGAAATCGTTGAAATGCAAGAAATAAGATCTTTCCTTCATATACTGAAAGAATTCAGCACTGACAAAGCCCCCGCCTCAAGCTGGAGGCCATGTGAACATTAAGCATAGCTCAGTACTTCATGGCACAACTTATATTCATGTACCAAAACTATCTGCCTCCTCCCCACCTCACCCCAGAGTGTACTGGTTTTTGTTGTTGGTGCTGTTGTTGTTCAATAAAGGGACACATGACTCTCTGAACTTGGCTGACACTCTCTGAGCGGCCTCTTATTTCAGCCTCCTAACAGTGAGATCCAAACTTGGCCTGTGCTTTTGTATCAAATAGGCAGAAACCAGGCAAAGTCTTTTTCTCCTTCCAGAGTTGTCCAAGGACAGAAATTGGGGAAGAATCACAGAAGAAATGTGCTGCGTACACAGAAAAAAAAGAAAGGAAGTTCTCATAAGCTAGAAGGGAGAGGCAGGGAGAAAGATGTGGGTTATGTAATAGGCTCAGGAGAGGGACTGATGAGAAAAACTTCCTTTAATGGTTCTGAAAAATGCAAGTGTTCAGCAAGACACAGTCCTTATCCTGGAGAATGGGTAATCTGCAGTAGTTCCTTCTCCATGTGGGGTGGGGATGAGCCATCCTGTGCTCCACGGCAGGAGCCAAGCCCACGGAGGCCTTTGCCTCTGTCACTGCAGCCAGCCTGGTGCAACTCCTGATGCTGACCTGACTGTCTCAGGTTCCAGCAGAGTTCCACCTCAGCTGCTCCAAAATCAATCCTGATGAGCTTCAGGCCAGGGCAGAAAAGTGGGAGACACCCACCCATCTGCAAGACCAGGAGCCACCAAGCCCAGCTTCAGAAGCCTCTGCATCCCAAAGGTTAAGGAATTTCTGCACTAGGTCTGCTTTAAAAGCATCAGGGGGAGTAGGAAAATCAGGCCATTTGTCCAGCATCACCAAGAGTGAAAGCACAATGGATACTCCAGATGAGAAAACTTCCACCGCAGGTCACAGCCCAACCCCTCCGCCAGATTCCCAAGGCAGCCCTTGGCAACCCACTCACCAAACAGCTACTGGAGCCAGCTTTGTAAAACAGGTGGGTCATGGTCCTTCCCAGTTCCATGTGGTGTTCATCTTTTAGTGGTGAAGTCCATAGTCACTTCATTTCAATTGACACAAACCCCAGGGGCTGTAACAGAGCTGGCCACAGATCAGGCATTAGTGTATCTCTTCAGGAAGTCTGGTGATGAAGACACATCAATGACTGAAGGACTGTACCACCACCCTCCAAGATCTCCCCGGCTAATGGGGAAGACACAGCTAACCACACTTCAAAGAGGAATGCCACACATTTGGTGCTGAGGCAAGAATGGAAAGAAGAGAGGTTGATTTCAAAATGCAATATTAACACAAGAAGATAATGCAGTGATAGGAAGAACACTTCGCTCTTAGCCTTAGAAGACAAAATATCCCTTGGGTGATAGTTTTTAACTTTTTCAAGCTCAGTGCCTATTTCAGCTGAACAGTCTCCCCACCACCACCACCACATACCCCTAATTCTTATGTTGAAGCCCTAACCTTCAGCACTGAAGAATGTGACTGTATATGAAGACAGAGTACTTAAAAGGTGATTAAGTTAAAACAAAGTCATTAGGGAGAGTCCTAACACAGTTCAACTGGTGTCCCTATAGGGGGAAACACAGGGAGAAGAAGCCTGTCTACAAGCCAATCAGAGAGAGACCAGTCCTGTGGAGACCGTCTAGGACTTCCAGCCTCCAAGACCCAAGACAATAAATTTCTGTTGCTTAAGCCATCCTGTCTGCGGTACTGTGCTGTGGCAGCCCTAGAAAACGAGTACATCCCCCTTCCTTTTTTGTTGACATGTGCAATCTCAGAGCCTTCTGTAACTGATAAGAGGACACCTTCTGTCAGGAATGTCTGGCACCCCCGCACACAGGGAAGTCTGTATCTCTGATCACAGAAGTTATAGCAGATGCTCTGTTATTCCCACCACAGCACTGCTGCCGATAGGCTGGGAAGAACTTGCATTTCATCAACAAGAACAAAGTACCTGATTTTCTCCCCATGAGAATTTCCTGTTTCCAACAATCATTTTGGTTGCCAAATCAAGATCGTGAATTAAGATGGAGAGTTTGCAATTTTAACTGCGTTTTCAGAGAAGTGGCCACAGTTTTAAAACAAAGGCCAACTCTGGAGGAAAGCAAGCAGCCATGTGAGAGAGGCAGTGTCCTTATCCCAGGGTCCTCTTCCTGGTAGGACTGATGCCATTTCTAATTTGCGTAGCTACCAAACATCAAGGCCAAAGAAACCAAGAACAAATCTAGTGGAGTCCCGTAAAGAGCCCTAAATGAACATTAATATGTTTGCAGTTTGATTTCCAAAATTATTCTCATCAGGAGTCATTTGGGCTGGCTGAGGTTGAGTTGAAAGGTAGTCACAGTTTAATTACAAAACAACAACAACAAAAAAAAAACATGGGATTTGCAGTCTGACAGATGTGAGAATCAATTCTAGCCATGTATGTTTACAGAATCTCTGCCTTTCTGAATCTTAGTTTTGTTTATCTACACAGTAGAAATAAGGCAGCCTGTCATGTCACCTCACTTGGTAGAAACCCAAGGAAAGAAGGGAGGTAAAATGATGTACAATCCATGCTGAGTTGTGTTTGCCATTGTGATTGATGATTACTCTCGGAGGGCCAAGGAAATGGGTTTTATTCCACATGCCAAGTTCAATAGCAATGTAGAATGGTATACAGAGGAGAATGTGAAGTTTAATGGGAAAATGTACCTTCATCAAACAATGTTGTCCACTACACATTCCAGGGTGGGACAGTGGCAGGGCAGGCTACAGCATGGGGCTGTGCCATCCTCATTCCCCAGTCAAGTTCTTCAGCACTGAGTTCTGTGTCCCCCCAAGCACAAAGCCATTCTCTATTCCCAGCTGCCAGACTGGATGCAGTGTAGCATTGAAGGGCCTTTTGAGGCATCTCCTACCAGTACTCAGTGCCCTGACACTTGTCCTCCAGAAAGGAGACTGCTTTGCTAAATCTTTGCTGCTTATCATTTGCAAATGAAAGAGAGCCACTCTCAGGGACAACTAAACAGCCAAAGGCTGCTCTATTGGGCTCTAGCCCAACTCTCCTGCACCTCTGTTTTTATTTCATTGTACAAAGTTTTCTTCTCAAAAGAGTGTTGGGTAGCTCAGTTGGTAGAGTGCTTCCCTAGCATGCACACGGCCCTGGGTTCGATCCCCAGCACCAACAAATAAATTAAAAAGTGTTGAGTATCAGTGAGGCAGCTGGCAAGTGCCCCCGAGACAGGGGTGAGAGACCTAGAGTCCAATATGATGATCATTAATTCAGCAATGAATTGATTGGTTCACTGATTTTAGTAAAATTTATTCTCATGTAACTAGAGTTCCTGCCAAGTCATTCCATGTCCCTCCAAGTGATCATTGTCTTAACAGCTTTGTAATTTGGCCTTAGCAGATTTTTCTTCCAGCTTGTCTATCTAAGAGCAAGTTCATTCATTGGTTCATTCATGTTCATCTCCTTTGTGCATTCTGTAGGACAAACACTCTGCTGTCACTAAACCGTCCTCAGTGTGCTCAGAACCTGGGGGAGCTTAGTTTCACTTAACAAGGCCATTTTTATTTTACAGCAAAAGATGTATGTGAACTTCAGTAAGAAATTTTGCATTCCAAAAGCATTGAAAAATAAGTCTACCCACAAAAGTTCTATTGACACAACTACCCAGCAACACATACTGAAACAAAAAATAAATGATATCATAAAATCAGGAATATTTGGATATTTGATAATAAAGTATTTTAATAGAAAAAGAAACATTTTTAATATTTGTTCATTTATTTGCAATACTGGGGATTGAACCCAGGGTGCTCTACCACTAAGCTACATACCCCAGACCTTTTTATTTTTTATTTTGAGACAGTGTCTTGCTAAATTGTCAAAGCTGGCCTCAAATATTCATCCTTCTTCCTCAGCCTTCTGAGTTGCTGGGATTGTAGGCATGCACCACCACACCTGGCAAGAAACATTTTCTAATTATTAAGGCATAATGAAAATATTCTCTAATTCTTTGCCTGGTTTTATAATTCCACTTTCAAATTGTTTTCTTATGTTTGAAAGTCTACTATCAGGAGTAAATTGTTCTTTCTGAAAGTTGTATGCAAACATATTATGCATATAGGTTATAAATGTATAACCTTTATTTTGTGGAATATAAAATCAAAAGTGCTTGTTGAGGTCTGCTGTGTTGGCTGTGTGACTTTAGATAAGAACCTTTGTCTTCTTGTTCTAAGCTTTAGCGTGCATCTGTGCAAATAAAAAAGTTGATATCTGCCAGTAGCTCTCCAACTTCAGCATTCATCAAAGTCACTTGGGCTGACTGCTTATTGGCAGATTACTGGGTCCCTTCCTCAGGGTTTCTGCCCTTCCAGATGGTTCTATGAGGAAACTTCATGAATAATATTTTGAGAACTTGTCTAGACATTAACCTGGGAATGTTCTGAGACAGACTGGGAGTTCTGTACACACTGAAACTACATAAAATGTTATGTATATCTCTCTCCTTGCCTTCATGTACGGTTCTGTAGTCCCAAGAAAAGAACCAAAAAGATGCTTCTAGCCATTGACAGACTGAATATTCTAGGTTCTAGGACAACTGGTATTGAATCTTAATTGACAATAAGACAAAAAGAGAAAAATTGCCTTCTAAACTAGATGTTCAGATAAACTTTACTGGCATAAGAGTAAGAATAATGATTTCAATTCTGCACTTTGTTAAATATGTTTGCAGTTGGTAGGCAACTTTTCTTCTGGTTTGTTCAGGAAGTATTCATTAAGCTTTATTTTCTTTAGAGCTCCATGTTAATGCAAATGGAGAGACTCCAGTGGAATAAACTGCAATTCTTTCTTTCCCTTCATTCCCATGAGCGCTCCATGTGCCAGAAGCTGTGTAGACTGTGTCTGTGGAGAACATCAGATTCCCACCCAGGAGGGGTCTGAGCCATCAAGAAGCCTGTAGTCAAGAGAGATTAAAAAAGATGCAAATAGCTATAATACTGGCTCTCCTGTGATCAAGACAGAAGGGACAGGGAAGGGCCAGGAGGCTGAGAGAAGGCTGGTTAGGAAGGTGGGGATGAACTGATTCTCGAAGGAAGGGTGGATTTGGACATGAGGAGCTGTCAGTCTGCTTGGAAACTCAAAGATTTCATTGTCCAGAGACCTAAAACTTGAATAAAATATACCTATTGTGATTCAGAGCCTCGAGTGTGCATAGCATTTGGTAGAAGGACCACTGTGGGAAGTACATTAAGTTGAAACAAAATACAAGAAACAAGCCGGGGCTGGGATTGTGGCTCAGTGGTAGAGCGCTTGCCTCACATGCGTGAGGCACTGGGTTTGATCCTCAGCACCACATAAAAATAAAAAAATAGAATAAAATAAAGATATTGTGTCCATCTACAACTAAAAAATATTTAAAAGAAAAAAGAAACAACCCAATACAAACCTCTTGGTAGTCCTGCCAAGATAGTCCAGAAAGCAAGCGGTAGAAGAAGAAGCTTGTCCGTGTCCATGCTCTTGCCACGGGCCTCTCTCCTGCCTCTCCCTCCTCTCCACTCTTCTCTTCTCCCTCCCGTTTTGGTCCCTTTCTTTTCTTTCATTTCCACGTGCTTCATTCTTCCGTGGCCTATGACGGAGCCCTTGGAGGTGGCACCCCCTAACTTGAAGCCATAGGAGTTGGAAAGGCAGGAGCCTTGGCAACAGGGTGGCAAGCAGGACAAACTGCCGGCTGTCTAGCCTTCCTGCCACATTTCTGTGCTTCTGTGTCCCCAGGGCCACAGGCAGGAGGACCATCTCAGAGCTTCTCTGGTTCACTTTATTGAGGAGCACAAGGTATCAGGTGCCCTCTTGGTGCTCCACCCCAGCCATCCTACAGGACCAGTGCAAAGCTTCTCCCTGGGGACTCCTCCTTGATCTTCCCAGATCTCAAAGCCAAAAGAATCTCCTCCTTTGTCCCCCATGTTTCCAAGATGTTAGCTAACACCTACTCTGACTTTCAGAAAGAATACTTAGATTTTTTTCACACAATTCTGCAAGCTTTTCTTACCTTCTCACTAGGTAGAGTCCTTCCTTTCTCCTCAAAGCCTCACAATGCTGTAGTTATTTTCCCTGCATATAGGTAGATGCGATGCAGTTTACCCAGAACGCAGAATGGGTACCTAGCTCTACCATATGCTAGCCATACAAATTTAGAAAATTCCTTTATGCTTACAGTTTTGTTAAACAAATCAACAAAACACTCTGACCCTCAGTCTTCTCATCTGTCAAATGGAGAGAACACTCAGAGCCTCACTTATTTCATAGGCTCTTGTTGTGATGAGAAGGTTGTAAGAGTGGGGGTCCTTTGTGAATGATGAATCACCTTGCCCAGGTGCGGTTGATCAGCAGCTTTATGTTAGGTACCTGGACACAGAAGGCCTTCTAGACACTGGACCGCCCAGTGTCCCTAGAGTTCTTACTGCTCCATCAGATATTCTATCAAAGGAAACTAACAAAGATGAGTATTATCTCTTTTCAACATCTGATCCAAATCAATTTTGAAAATAAAACTCTTGGCTCAAAAGAGATTTTTTTGGATGATCACTTTGCAGGGATTCAGATTCTGCTTGTTAATACGAGGTAATTTGAGTAGAGCACATTAAAAATCTGTTGGGCAGAGCTATAGACAGAGCATTTTAATCCCTGAGGGAAATAGACATTACATAAGACACATAATGTCATCCAGATTGGGCTGGTGAGGATGTTGCAATTTTTAGTGAGAACCTGGGAATTCATTTCCATTCAGAATGTTTACCAACATGATTGAAGCTGCACTTCAACTTGAATTAATGTGGAAAACAAGAGCTGGGTCTGAAATCTCAAGGAAGAGACAACAATAAATGTGAGTTCTGGGAAAACAGAGTCTCCCGTGAGACTCCAAGGGCATTGTATTTTGGTAAGGTTGTCTCAGGGCAAAGCTAGCTTACTAGTGCAGTTTGCATTAGAGAGAGCACGCACCCAGAGAGGCTCAAGTGATAACCTTCCCCTGTCTCAGCGGAGTGAGATTATTTCAGATTATTTCAAAACACCCTAGGGTTTTGCTCCCCTGTGATAGGACAGGTGTCAGTTAGAGGGATATCAATGGTCATTGCCACTATGACATCCTGAAGGAATGCTCTTAGCTGATACCTTAACTTCCTGGTCCTCAGGATAAGGTTGGAAAGAGCCGTTTAGAAGTCACTCAGACTTCCCTGTCCTCCTTTTTACAAATGAGGATGTTGAAGCCCTTTGGTGGGCAAGGAGGGCCCAAGGTGGACCCACTTCTTAATTGCTCCAGCTAACAACCAAGAGGAGGTGTCTCGAACCCCAGCCTGATAATGACAATTTAAAGCCAGAAGGGCCTGCTCTGTATTAGTTGTCTCTGTAGCTGATTGCCCAAGGACAGTGTATTTCTAGTTGGAAATAGAGCCAAAGAGGAAGAAATAGCCTGTTTCCATTACATGGTTAGACTTGAGTAGGCAAAGTCATTCTTGAGTCTCCTAGTGTAAAGCTATTCCAAGTTACTGGATTTTTCTGACCCTTGAAGTGGTGATATGGACTTGGATCTGATAACAGTGACCAACCTGTGGGCTGAGAATGGAGCTGACTGACTACCCCAGCTCTCCTGATCTCCAGTGGCCCATCAAGTTTCTGCCAATAGAAAGCTCTGTCTCATTCAGAGTTCTCTCCTTGTCCCTGGTTGGACTGGTTTTGGACCATTGACTGTTTCTCCACGGAGGTTGTTCTGGAGCTCCTGGGCCTGTGCTGGGATGGCCCTGACATTGCTGTGAATAGGATCCTCCCTGGCCTCTACGTCAGCTTCTCCACACAGGAAGCCCAGTCCTTTCATCACTGGGGAGAGATGGGAGATGTCAGTCTTAGAATAGGCCAAAACCTATCTAACTAAAATGTCTGAGAACCTCATTGTCTCTATCTCAGAGAAATCCCTTTGAGGATAGTAATGCAGAGAAGCTGTCGGTGGTCATTCATTTTCAATAAACAGCTACCACTGCTGTCCATAACAAGTCTGTAACCATGAGCTCTGGGGGTGTGGAGTTTATGTCAGACTCCCACATGCCCCTAGGGCTTCCAGCCAGGGAGGAAATGCAACAAGCTATGTAAATAACTAAAAGAAGTAAAAAGTGATATTCATCCCAAAGCAGGTACAGGAAATTTTTGTATAAATACCTCCACTGACGTTTTCAAGATACCTTGAAATTTAAGTAGGATTTATAGCTTCAAGGACATTTTTGTCAGGAAGGTACAACCTGAGTAAGGTCACAAGACCAGTGCCTTAGTGCATGTGAACTGCTGTATCAAAATACCACAAACTGGATAGGTTATAAACAGCAGAAATTAATTTCTCACAGTTCTCAAGGCTGGACAGTTCAATACCTGGTAAGGGACTGTTTTCTGATTTATCTATATTGCCTCCATTGGTCCCCTAAGGGGCCACTGAACTGTCAGAGGTCTTTTTTTTTATAAGAGCACAAATCCCATTGGCTCCCTACTTATGACCTAACCACCTCCCAAAGCCTCTACCTCTTAATACCATCACTTGGAGGATTTCATCATAGGAATTTGGAGGGGACACAAACATTGAGACCATGGCAGGCAGGAAGACA